>JAWNOR010000354.1:935000-1215000 GCA_035045885.1 Drosophila borealis | reverse complement strand
ATATGAATATGTATATGTATATGTATATGTATATGTATATGTATATGTATATGTATATGTATATGTATATGTATATGTATATGTATATGTATATGTATATGTATATGTATATGTATATGTATATGTATATGTATATGAATATGAATATGTATATGTATATGTATATGTATATGTATATGTATATGTATATGTATATGTATATGTATATGTATATGTATATGTATATGTATATGTATATGTATATGTATATGTATATGTATATGTATATGTATATGTATATGTATATGTATATGTATATGTATATGTATATGTATATGTATATGTATATGTATATGTATATGTATTGTATATGTATATGTATATGTATATGTATATGTATATGTATATGTATATGTATATGTATATGTATATGTATATGTATATGTATATGTATATGTATATGTATATGTATATGTATATGTATATGTATATGTATATGTATATGTTGTATATGTATATGTATATGTATATGTATATGTATATGTATATGTATATGTATATGTATATGTATATGTTGTATATGTATATGTATATGTATATGTATATGTTGTATATGTATATGTATATGTATATGTATATGTATATGTATATGTATATGTATATGTATATGTATATGTATATGTATATGTATATGTATATGTATATGTATATGTATATGTATATGTATATGTATATGTATATGTATATGTATATGTATATGTATATGTATATGTATATGTATATGTATATGTATATGTATATGTATATGTATATGTATATGTATATGTATATGTATATGTATATGTATATGTATATGTATATGTATATGTATATGTATATGTATATGTATATGTATATGTATATGTATATGTATATGTATATGTATATGTATATGTATATGTATATGTATATGTATATGTATATGTATATGTATATGTATATGTATATGTATATGTATATGTATATGTATATGTATATGTATATGTATATGTATATGTATATGTATATGTATATGTATATGTATATGTATATGTATATGTATATGTATATGTATATGTATATGTATATGTATATGTATATGTATATGTATATGTATATGTATATGTATATGTATATGTATATGTATATGTATATGTATATGTATATGTATATGTATATGTATATGTATATGTATATGTATATGTATATGTATATGTATATGTATATGTATATGTATATGTATATGTATATGTATATGTATATGTATATGTATATGTATATGTATATGTATATGTATATGTATATGTATATGTATATGTATATGTATATGTATATGTATATGTATATGTATATGTATATGTATATGTATATGTATATGTATATGTATATGTATATGTATATGTATATGTATATGTATATGTATATGTATATGTATATGTATATGTATATGTATATGTATATGTATATGTATATGTATATGTATATGTATATGTATATGTATATGTATATGTATATGTATATGTATATGTATATGTATATGTATATGTATATGTATATGTATATGTATATGTATATGTATATGTATATGTATATGTATATGTATATGTATATGTATATGTATATGTATATGTATATGTATATGTATATGTATATGTATATGTATATGTATATGTATATGTATATGTATATGTATATGTATATGTATATGTATATGTATATGTATATGTATATGTATATGTATATGTATATGTATATGTATATGTATATGTATATGTATATGTATATGTATATGTATATGTATATGTATATGTATATGTATATGTATATGTATATGTATATGTATATGTATATGTATATGTATATGTATATGTATATGTATATGTATATGTATATGTATATGTATATGTATATGTATATGTATATGTATATGTATATGTATATGTATATGTATATGTATATGTATATGTATATGTATATGTATATGTATATGTATATGTATATGTATATGTATATGTATATGTATATGTATATGTATATGTATATGTATATGTATATGTATATGTATATGTATATGTATATGTATATGTATATGTATATGTATATGTATATGTATATGTATATGTATATGTATATGTATATGTATATGTATATGTATATGTATATGTATATGTATATGTATATGTATATGTATATGTATATGTATATGTATATGTATATGTATATGTATATGTATATGTATATGTATATGTATATGTATATGTATATGTATATGTATATGTATATGTATATGTATATGTATATGTATATGTATATGTATATGTATATGTATATGTATATGTATATGTATATGTATATGTATATGTATATGTATATGTATATGTATATGTATATGTATATGTATATGTATATGTATATGTATATGTATATGTATATGTATATGTATATGTATATGTATATGTATATGTATATGTATATGTATATGTATATGTATATGTATATGTATATGTATATGTATATGTATATGTATATGTATATGTATATGTATATGTATATGTATATGTATATGTATATGTATATGTATATGTATATGTATATGTATATGTATATGTATATGTATATGTATATGTATATGTATATGTATATGTATATGTATATGTATATGTATATGTATATGTATATGTATATGTATATGTATATGTATATGTATATGTATATGTATATGTATATGTATATGTATATGTATATGTATATGTATATGTATATGTATATGTATATGTATATGTATATGTATATGTATATGTATATGTATATGTATATGTATATGTATATGTATATGTATATGTATATGTATATGTATATGTATATGTATATGTATATGTATATGTATATGTATATGTATATGTATATGTATATGTATATGTATATGTATATGTATATGTATATGTATATGTATATGTATATGTATATGTATATGTATATGTATATGTATATGTATATGTATATGTATATGTATATGTATATGTATATGTATATGTATATGTATATGTATATGTATATGTATATGTATATGTATATGTATATGTATATGTATATGTATATGTATATGTATATGTATATGTATATGTATATGTATATGTATATGTATATGTATATGTATATGTATATGTATATGTATATGTATATGTATATGTATATGTATATGTATATGTATATGTATATGTATATGTATATGTATATGTATATGTATATGTATATGTATATGAATATGGATGAGTATATGTTTGTGAATATGGATGAGTATATGTATATGTATATGTATGCGTGTAGACAATTGTGTTCCGCATAGGGTGCGCGAGTTGGACATGCCCTAAGCGAAACAATGCTTTGTTTCATTATTGTTTTCTTTGAACGCAATAATGAACAACACAGCAATCATTTATACAACAATGCGATGCGCCCAAACTGCGGATAAAGATGACGATGGGCTATGACGACAATTTCAATGAGGATTTGGCCGCGACTGCGGTGGATGGCCGTCATCAGTGAGGCCCAGAGCCAGGGCCAGAGCGCAACTCTCTCACTCATAGCTGGAAGCTGCCAGTTGACTGGGCAATTAACCATTGAGTTGGAAAAGGAAAAAGGGAACTTCAGCAACAGCAACAGCTACAACTACAGCTACAGCCTCGCAAAGCTGCTCGCAGGAAATTTTGTAAATTCTACACCCTAGCCCTTACGCCAGAAGGCCGGAACGTTAGACGACAGTGCATACTCACGCTTGCTCCTGGTATTCGCTTGATAATTGGCATTGGCAGACATACTGGCAGATTGGGATTGCAGCGGGCGTTCATTTTGTGCAGCGCCTTTTATTACTTGTGTTACCCAGGTTGGGGATGGAAGCTGGCACTTTGGCGCATTGCCTTCTAGTATAATTTTACACATTTACTCCGCACCCGCAAAACTATTGTTGGCCACAAGATGGGATCATAGCTTAGATTCAAACTCGATCCCGCCCTGCGTACATTTAGAAAAAGTTATGTTTAATATTATTGTCTATTAAAATTAAAATTAAATTAAATTAAATTAAAATTAAATTAAAATACTCAGCGTCATGTTTTTTTTATTAAAATGTTGAACTAAGCGTAAAAAAGTATCCGGGACCCAGGAATAATTTCGGGTCCAGCGAAAATCGCGGGATATTGCAAAAATCACGCCCATTTATCATATTTTAAAATACTTTCACGTCCTGATCAGTCCTCAGATTTTTGCGGGACCCGCGGGACTCCAATGAGTTTTTAGTCCCGTTCCCATTTCGAAATAGATTAATAATAGAATAAGAACAATTATCGATTATAGAACCAAACGTTGGATTCAACGGTTTCCGGCCATATTAGTCTTGTTAGTCTTTCGTTCACCTTTGACCCGCATTCTCCATCGAAGGTGGATTTAGCTAAAAACGTCTCAAATAAATTACCATATTATATATATAGCAAATAGCATATAGCAAAAAAGATCCAACCATTCTTCCCATTTTTTCCCACTCGCGGGGGGAATATCCCAGTAGGAAAATAATTTTGAAGCAAAACGAACGATACTTAAAACTTCGGTCACAAAATCGTTAAATCACATTTTCCCTCGATTCTTGGATTCTCCAAAAGATGTAAAACACATCTCAAATGGTTTTTGGAAATAAATTTGAGCGCGAAACTTAACCAACCCACCTTTGGGCCCTCATTTATACCAAGGAGGAATCGATTTTTTAAAAATTGTGAAACTCGCCTCAAATGAATTTGAACAAATATCTGAGTTTGAGACCGATCGGACTGTAAACAAAAAAGTTGCATACAAAGGCTTTTGCGCTTTTTCGGATATGGGTTGATCACTAGTCAGCTAGTCAGTCAGTCAGACAGTCAGGAGAAATATTTGTATATAGATATACCTAGGGTAACCAGTTCGCATTCGAGTCGCATCCAGCATGTTTGGCATCGGGATCATCAACAAGTCAAGCGGAATTAATGCGTTTAATTGCTTTGTTGAAGCGTCAAATATTTAACGATATTGAAACGTTGGATTTCATTTTTTTTTTTTAAATTGACTTCTTTAAATGCAACATATATAAAAAAAAACAGAAGCAAGGAGCAAGAAGCAGAAACTATATTCGAACTGCCACAAATTTCATTCGCTAGACATTTCGTTATTGAATATGCCTCTAAAATCGTTTGTGGAAAGCAAAATTGTGATGTTGCTTTAAGTAGATTTTACTCAAGCTGAGGGAGGGCATTATAAGATTTGCATGAGGCAGGCATCTCCGACCCTATAAAGCATGCATTCATATATATAAGTATATATGCTTGATCAGTATTACTAACCGGTACGATAAAGTCATGCACGTTTGCCAAAGCTGAAAAATTGCAAAGGTCTTTTTGTCTTTCTGCAGGCATATGTCGGAATCGGACGGATCGAACCGATAAGAATGATCAGTCGGAATTATAGTTGTTCTTTAAAAATTATTTTTGCTTATTAAGATTAACCTAATCCAATTCAGTTGGATATTCTATTCATCAATATTGTATTCGTCAAGACAGAATTGAATTCTGTAGAGAAACAATTCTGGTTGGTTGCCCTTCGTCCTTGAAATTGGGGTCTAATAAATCGACAAATCGATTCGGAGTCCTCTCTTCCTATAATAAAGTCATATATTCTAAACTATAAAGCAACTAGATAGACTTCGAATATATTCGTAGATTGTATTTGTTTTGCAATTCGCGACTCGTGGGATGCAGAGTAGATTGCATCGGGCTTCGCACAAGGAAAACGAGAAAGAAGGGCTATCTTCGGCACGCCGAAGATTTAATACCCTTGCAGACCCAACCTTTTCATAATGCTCATAGTGCTCTGCCCGTATCTAAGAAGCACAGGAAAAGTAGTTAATGCCGAGTATGGTTAAGATATCTTGAAAAACAAAAAAGTTTTCCATACAACAACTTAATTTTCGACCGATCGTTCCTATGGCAGCTATATGATATAGTAGTCCGATGTAAATAAGATTTTTCATAAATGGAGGGAGCATAGTAAAACTGATAAATGTCGAGGCTGGTCACGATATCTTGATAAACAAAAATGTTTTTCATACAAGAACCTACTTTTCGACCGATCGTTCCTATGGCAGCCATATGATATAGTGGTCCGATCCAGCTGGTTTTGACATTTTTAATGCTTGCAACAGGAAAAACTGAGAGACTAGTTCGCATAGAAACAGACTCGGCTGTTGATACTGATCATGGATAAATAGACTTTACGGGGTCGGAGGTGTCTCCTTCTATGCGTTACACATTTCACGACAAAATTATAATACCCTCTGCAAGGGTATAAAAAGATATGTTAACTAAAGTTGGCATTACCGATTTCTGCTATGCCCCATGCAGATGAGCTAGGTCCCAGCAGTATCGGACTCATATACCATATGGATTTTTTAGGAAGAATCCGTCGAATAATGAGCTCGTTTGTCAATATGCTCTAATTTTTTTAAAGACAACCAACCCAAATTCAGTAATTGCGAGCTTAGCTTTTCACTTCAGATATTTGTAAAACCGTCAGTCAAAGTTTTCAAAGGGTATTTCAAAATGTCGGCATCTAGATAATGGTCGATCTGCCTTATTTTTCATAACATGTTAGTTGATCCTGTTTATTAGGTGTTGCAACAAGAGAATCCCACATATGAGCAGATATAATCTAGGTTGTAGTTTACCTATAATTAGACACGGATAAAAAATCGGTTTACGAATTGATCTATATATATCGGTTTCTTTCACAGTCAAAGCTTTTTACCAAATGCAGACATTTGCTGAACCTGTAAAGAGATTCAACTTGGTCCTTTACAGTTTTTGATGATTCGAATATGTATAATACTCAAATAAACCAGAATAATATTTGCATGGTTCAAGTCTTTGTTTTCAATCTATAATAATATCTAATATTTAAATAAGATTCGATAGTAAAATATTTATTCATGCAATTGCAAAGCAGCTATGAATTACTCCCCACACATAACACTGTCCAGCGGAATGTAAGTCTAGCATGGACTTATATCAAAGAATACCCTAGGTAGATACGGCCACGTCCTGTCACGACTAAAAACTACAGTTATGTTATGTTGCAGGCATTAAACAGGTAAGGTATTGACTGAAAGCAGAATTTGTACATATAGCTCCTATGGAAGCAGTATATATATTTGAAAATTATATATATATATATTTCTGTTCCCTCCAATCTATAACGTGGTAGTTCTGTGTCGTATGCAAGTATTCCATTTTCCAATTTGGCAAGAACTTGAAAAGCTGCGACAATTTCCAAACAAAAAACAAAACCAATTAGCGACGGGTTTTAGAATGAATTTTAACTACAAAATGACTATGAAGAAATATTGCTTTGTGCACTTTTTTCTATTTCTTTTTTTTTATTTATTTTGACCATTTTTCAATTTAAAAATAAAACTAACCATTTAACTTAGGATCTGTCATACATTGAAAATTATTAAATTTGTTGTCTTATTGGATTTTTATTTAAGAACTGGCCATGAAAAGGAGAGAATGATTACATTACGGGCAGATTTCAAATAAAAATGTTAAAAAAAAGAAATATATCAATCAAAAAAAAAAAAAAACTGCTGAATTAACATTTTTAATAGACATCAAATGATTTTAAAATGTAAAAATTAAATTTTTCTTTAAAATAAGCAAATAATCCATGAATTAAAGTTCAATTCAGCTAGAATTCCCGATTCCGGATTCCCGATTTGAATACCACATTCAAGAATTAATCAAAAAGAATGTGGCTTATCCCACGAGCCGCCGTTTCCATTTCTCCACTGAGGAGGACTGCAATCCAAATCGAAATCCAAATCCAAATCCAGACAAGTGTTGTTGACAGCATCACTTTCCGCATTTCCACATTTCCACATTTCACTTGTGTATCATTAATTTTCGAGTCGAACGAGTCGAACGAACCGCAACGCAGCGCAACGTGAAAAATAACAGCTGATCCCGCTTGGCTTTGCGCTTGACATCAACAACAACAGCAACAATAACAACAGCAACAATAACGGCCCGTCAAGTGGAACTAAATTGACATGTGATAAGAATATTTGAGATAAATCGCAATGCCCTCGACTCGAGACTGGGCCAAATGTTTGCCACTAACCTGATTTGAACCTGATTTGAATCGCAGCAAAATATTGGCACAGCGATTCCTGAAAGCCGCAGGATTAAGATAGCAGGATTAATTAAAGCAACGTCCACTAAGACTGGAAGCTCGCAGCTTTAAAACTGATCTATAACATTTTTGAAAAAAGCAACCCCATCTGATTATAATTTCGGTAAGCCATTCGGATCCCTTCAATTATGCAAGCCCTATTGAAATGCATTTTCTCTGTGTGTCTCGAATTCGTTCTGGGAGTTTCTTCACTTGTTCACATCGTTCAAATACCCTGCAAAATACCCCCTGCCAAAGGGTAGCACAAATGCCGGAACGACGCCACAATGTACCTTTACTTTAGTTGGGCCTCCTTTCGGAGCACCAAGTCGGGGAAAGAGTTGGTCGAGGTTTGCATGAAAATCATCTAAATCAAGGACGTCGTGAGCCTCTCTTCTCTTGCTTCCCTTGGCAGCAATTGTCTATTTATACATTTGCTTATGACATTTTTGTTATTATTCACCTTAAGAAGAACAAAAAAGAAAAATAGATTTCATTTTCAAAGTGTTTCTCTCTCTTTCTATTTCACTTAAGTAATTTAATTTAATTTAATTGTAGCTGGAGAAGCCTCTTCCTGAGGCCGTATTATCCTTATATATATTTAACAGAACAAGGTTCTTCTCATATTCTTCATTTTTAACTTATTTTCGTATGTATGAGGTATCTCTATGTCGGGATCTTCTGATATTGGGTAAGAAAAGAAGCTTTTATCAAATTGGGGAATTACCCTGTATGGTGTGGGGAATTGATGTAATATACATTCGAAGATCATGCCTGGTTTCATACATATATACACATACTTACTTGCGTACAAATGCAAATTCCCTTTGTTACCTAAAATGAATTCCTTATGCTGCAATCGGGTGCTCATCGGGTTTTCACCATTCAAAATCGGGAAATCTAGTTTTTAAATTGATTTTCGCCAACACTTTTTGCCTGAGGCTTATTACTTTCGTGTGTATAAAAAGTTACGGGCTTTAATGTGACATGCGAATGTATGGTAAAAGGGTAGCTCATGATTTGGGCTTATCATGAAATCGACCCTTTTCGATTTACGGAAACTGTACTAGAAAATATCCGCGCAAACCGTATGATGTGCTCTAAGCAGAGTACAGAAAGCAGTTGCACTGCTTAATAATACTTTTGCTTAGGCAATTTTATTTATAATTTTGACTACACCTACTTACAAAACAGATACCACACTTGGTGAAATTTCAGCTTAGACACTAAAAAGTGTGGTTGAAATACTGAGGAGAATAAGTTTGCATTAACACAAACCATATTGTTGAAATTTGTAATTGTATAATTATAATTACAATTATTGTTATAATCTGTAGATAAAGTAAATCCTGATTTTTTGTTGTACTACATCTGCTCGCTTTTTGGCAATCATAACCTTTTATGGCAAAACGTCGACAAATATGTGTTACGCATTTATTTATGTCTGTTTAGTGTAAGGAAAGCGGGAGAAAACATGCCATCAGGGACACAAACTAAGTATTTTGGGGCTACACCTAAATTAAAATTAGAGACAAATAGCCTGGTGTATCCAGTGGACAAGATATGAAGAAACGATAGCAAGGACCACTCGCTATTTTGTTGTGCAAATTATTGAGCATGCCTCGAAATATTCCTTAGAATAAAATAGCATGGACTCAAACCAAAGTTGTGTGAATAAACAACACTACACAGAATACACATATCAAGTGGAAGGTAGGCAATATATATTTTATAAAACGATAGCAAGGGCACACACCACATTGTTGCAAATTATAAGTCATGAGTCGTTATACATCTTTAAATTAAATAGTATTGACAAGAACAAAAGTTGTGTTATGGCACAAGGCAGAATACACATACGATAGTCCTTGCTACACACACTACATTCTTGTGCAAATTATTTGGCATCGTCGAAAAACACCTTAGAATTAAGTAGCATGGACTCCAACTAAAGTTGTGTGAATACGCAACACGACACAGAATGCACATATAAGAAGAAGGTGAGCAATATACGTGAAAAAACCATAGCAAAGACACACACTACATTCTTGTGCAAGTTATAAGGCATCGTCGAAATACACCTTAGAATAAAATAGCATGGACTCAAACTAAAGTTGTGTGAACATACAACACAACACAGAATACACATATAAAGTAGAAGGTAAGCAATATATGTTATAAGACGATAGCAAGGACTCACACTCTTATTTGTGCAAATTATTAAGCATCGTCGACATACACCTTAGAATACAATAGCAATGACGCAAACCAAGGTAGTTGAATACACAACACAACACAGAATACACATATAAGAAGAAGGTAAGCAATATAAGTGAAAAACATATAGTCCTTGCTACACACACTACATTCTTGTGCAAATTATTAGGCATCGTCGAGAAACACCATAGAATAAAATAGCATGGACTCAACCTAAAGTTGTGTGAATACGCAACAAGTCACAGGATGCACACATAATAAGAAGGTAAGCAATATACGTGAAAAAACGATAGCAAAGACACACACTACATTCTTGTGCAAATTATAAGGCATCGTCGAAATACACCTCAGAATAAAATAGCATGGACTCAAACTAAAGTTGTGTGAATATACAACACAACATAGAATACACATATTAGAAGAAGGTAAGCAATATACGTGAAAAAACGATAGCAAAGACACACACTACATTCTTGTGCAAATTATTAGGCATCGTCGAAACACGCCTTAGAATAAAATAGCATGGACTCAAACTTAAGTTTTTTGAATATACAACACAACACAGAATACACAACTAAGGTAGAAGGTAAGCAATATATGTTATAAGACGATAGCAAGGACTCAGACTCTTTCTTGTGCAAATTATTAATCATCGTCGAAATACACCTTAGAATACAATAGCAATGACGCAAACCAAGGTAGTTGAATACAACACAACAGAGAATACACAAAAAAAGTAGAAGGTAAGACACACACTACTTCCTTGTGCAAATTATTGGGCATCGTCGTAATACACCTTAGAATGCAATAGCATGGACCCAAACCAAGGTAGTTGAATACACAGCACAACACAGAATACAGATATAAAGTAGAAGGTAAGCAATATATGTTATACAACTGTAGGAAAGACACACACTACTTCCTTGTGAAAATTATTGGGCATCGTCGAAATACACCTTAGAATGCAATAGCATGGACACAAACCAATGTTGTGTGAATACATAACACAAAAAAGGAAAGCAATATATGTGATAAAACGATAACAAGGGCACACACCACTTTGTTTGCAAACTATTAGTCATGAGTCGAAATACACCTTAAATTTAAATAGCGTGGACACAAACAGAAGTTGTCTGCATACACAACACAGTACAGAATACATATACATATAATATAGAAAGAGTGTAAGCAATATATTTTTACAAAGCGATAGCAAGGACGCAAACTACTTTCCGTGATTTATTATGTGGATAAGCGTTTGTATTGGAAAACACTTTGACAAAATTTACTTTTCAGTCTTATTGCGTTGGAACTTTAGCTAAGACATAAACAGTATGGTTTATACTGACGATAAATTATACTTAATTAAAGCGATTGCAAGGACACAAATTACTTTTCTCTGCATGATAATAAAACAAAAAACTGGCTACCAAACTTTTATTCTGTGGATAATATAGACAATTATAATATAGTACGAACAAAAACAACTTGTGTGGTCAAGCCAACCGTATTGTTCCGTAAATTTAATTTGCTGTCAAAAGCTTAAAGTTTTTTAAGTATAAGTCTAAGATACATCGTTAAATTTAACGATAGATGGCGCTTAAATATTTTTCGTTTCCTTTAGAAGCGAGTGGCTGGGAGATACCCTGTTTTTCATATTATATTTAACTAATGCTTATAGCTTGCAGGCTAGCTTAAATTAAATTAAAATTCCTTATAATAATTCTAGTTAGTAAAAAATATTAAAATAACAAAAATTAACATTTCAAAGTTATTTAACCTTACGCTTAATAATTTTGTTCTGTTCATGGGTTCATTGCAAGCATATGTATCTTATGATTGCCCACAGTAAAAGGCCATAAATCGAGCTTTTGAAGGAAGATATATATATATATATTTATTTATTTATTTATTTATTTATTTATATGTGGTCGACAAAACGAGTGTCTTCCAATTATTCAACACATTATAAATACAATTAGAAAAATAAAATGCTAAAAGCCTAGATAGAGAACACAAATTTCAAATAGCATCACCGACCGATGGAGGTGTTTTATTTGCCAGTCCGGCCAGCTGTGCCCCTTTTCACAGCTAATTTTGTCAGTGACGCTATTAGAGCCTACATCTAAAAAGAAGGGTGTAAGTAGAAAAAAGTGTTCTTACGTAAAATTAAAAATAATGTTAATTTGCTATATAAGCTAAGATCATCGTAGATGGTCTACAAGTGACAGAGGTGTATGCCAACATTGAAATCACAATAGCAGAAGATTAAAAAGAGAGTCTGGTATATACGGGTCTTTTAATATAATATAATAGATATGCTGAACAAATAGAATGGTACAATCAAAAATTACTCAGTCTAAGCTCAGTCTCAGTAAGCTTCCGGCTTACGAGAAATATCCTGTCCATTAACGGAAAGGGGCGTAAGAAGGAGCCATATACTTTTGCTGCAGGTAAACATCATAATTATAGCCAGTTTCAATCAAAATAGCACAAGGGTCAAAGACACCAAATAGGGTATGCACAATCAGCCCGTCAGTCATATCTTTATACATATAACTGTTTATCCTGACTGACAGACTGACTGACTGACTGACTGACTGACTGACTGACTGAATGACTGACTGACTGACTGATTGGTGATCAACGCACAGCCCAAACCGTAAGAGCTAGGAAGCTGAAATTTTCACTGTAGCTACCTTATGTGATGTAGGTGCACGTTAAGACGGGGTTTCGGGAAATTCCACCCGCAAGTGTGGAAAAATCGTGAAAAACGTTTGTATGTAACTTCTTTGTTTACCATCCGATCGGCCTCAAACTTATTTTCAAAAATCTTTGTTCAAATTCATTTGAGGGGTGTTTCACGCTATTAGGAAAATCCGTTCCTCCTTGGTGGAAATGGAGGTTAAAAATTTGGTGGGTGACGTTTCGCGCTCAAATTCATTTCCAGAGATCTATAAGAAAAATCATTTGATACGTGTTTCACACTTTTCGCAGAATTCAAACTTCTTCGGGGGGAATGCGATTTAAAGATTTTTTGGGCAAAGTTTTAAGTTGTGTCCGATTTGCTTCAAACTTATTTTCAAAGCTCTACATAAGAACTTAATAAATACGTATTTCAGCGATTTGGAAAATTCCACCCGCAACAGTGGTAAATTGGCGGAAAGGGGTTGTTGGTTGTTGTTGTTTGTTTACCGTCCGAACAGTTTCAAAATCATTTCAAATTTTTTTGAGAACATTGATTTTATAACATACGTGCCACGGGCAAGGCCGGGTTATACCCGCTATATGTACATATATAGCTTATAAATACTTCCTTCCAGTCCGTTTTCGAATTTTAAAAAACTATATTAAAACTTTCGGTCTGATTCCATCTACACGGCATCTCCTAGTTCTATGCTATGCTGCAATTGTGAGCACAAAGCAACCCGTTAGATACGTGCACTGCGTGATGTCGTACGCCGGGTACGTACACGGCCGAGCACAGCCCGGCTCAGACGTCCCTGACATGCCAATACAAAGGTAACCACCGCTGGAACCGCTGGAACGCATTGCTCGCGGATTGGAGATAGGCGATAGGCGAGAGACACCACGACACGACACGAGTTGGATGCACGTATTTCACCCCAATTTTTGCACTTTGTAGCACTTTGTGGTCGACCCGACATCTCCATGGAACTGGTGTGTGGTGTGTGCATTAGAGATGGGCCGTGAGTTTGTGCCGTGTCACGACGTCCTACTCATTCGTGCTTTCGTGCTACAGTAAATATAACTTTCGACTGAGATCCAATCCAGTTCGCAGAGCGTAGAAGGGAATATTGATATTTGGATAGAAAAATATAATGATGGAAAAGCAGATTCTGTATTTCGGATTTCGGAAGGAAGCGAATCAGTTAAAGCTTCTGCAGACATTAGCCAAATATTGGGAAATAATTGTTAGAATTCGTGAAAAACATAGACACAACAACTTCGTGTTTCGTGTTCGTGCTCGTGCTCGTGTTGGACCGTGTCGCTCAAGCCTGGCCCGCACCCATATCTAGTGTGCATACATTTTTACTAAAATTCGCAGATCCTTTGTTGTAACTGTTGTATCGTGCAACATAAATAGGGTGCTGGGTATAAAGTTAATGCCCAGCACACGACCCAAATTAAATTTAATAACCAATTAACAGTATCATCCGTGTTCGTGGCATACAAATTCCAAGCATACCTTCATTATGAAAGGAGCCACCCCAAAAGTCGACATTATTTCAACGAGGATTGATAAGTAGCAAGACAAGTTAAACGAGTGAAAGTGACTCGTTTGAGTCGTTCTTAGATCTACTTACACATCGAATGCGCTTATTAGGGCATCCAAAAAGATAAATAAACTGGATCTCTGCTCAGGTCTCCAGCTGTTATAGTCTCTATAAGACGGACGGACGTGATCGAAAATATACAGTGAACACTCTTCTTACGCGGACACATTGTCTGGCACATCTTTAAATTGGTCAAAATACATCTAAAAACTAGGCCATGCACATATTTGGAGGGCACAAAAGTAGCCCAAGGGTGTCTTCAGTCCGTATCCTTTTGGGATGGGGAAGAGGTCTCCTTTTTGCAGGGAAAGTTGCCAAACAAATCAAAAATCTTAAGGTGCGCTTTTTAGTTTTCAGACTCGTTCGCAAAGTGAAAATATTATATTGGCTGGATAATGATTTTGAACGCGAAACTTCACCCACCAAATCTTTGACCTCCGCTTATACCCTCTTATTAGGCAATAAATAAGTTTGTTGGCAAGACATTAACAATTATGTATTAAATGCTTGCTTAGTGCAATTGTTGTGGGAGAAGGGTTAAAAATCTAACATACTCTCTGGGGTAGGTCAAGCGGGTGTGTTCTCTCCGACTCCGTCTCGATGATACGCTGTTGTCCAGCAGATTGGTGGCGAGATTGTTTGGGCTATTGTGTAATCTGGAATACCTAGCTGTAAGGCCATGTTGGCTTTAGAACTCCTTGACGCGGAGCTTCATCTTGAACTGCCTTCCTATCAGCCAAGAAAATTGAATGAGTTTGCTCTTAGTCTGCTTCCTTTAGCGTACTATGTAGATGTCCGACCCTATCTGTCCAGGGTCTAACCTAGATATTTGGGCGTAGTGTTCTCCGGAATGACGGAACCATCTAGGAAAACAGGAAAGCAGCGTGAAGGTAGTGTGTCCAAAGAGAGATAAGACGAGTGTCAACCAAAGTATTCAATACATAAGAACACAGTAATCCTAATGGTCGAAATCAAATTACTATATAAAACAAACAGACAAATGCGCAGGAAAAAGGTATTAAAAATGTGAATCAATTTGTAGTTATATCTAGAATATTGAGTGGATACTGTAAAGAGTTCGTGATGGGAAATTTATAGCCTGTCTGGCAAGTTATGCCCCTAATTATAGCTTGGAATGGTCAGTTAGTACTGCCCATAGGTATCCTGAAAGCAAAGAGTTTATTAGGGGAAGAGCCACAAAATAATGCGAGGAATAATCTATTGGTAACTTTGTTTGATATGTTTTTCAGCCTTATAACGCTGAATTTAGGAACGGAACAGTACTGAACAATAACAATAACAACAATACAATCCCAGTTTGGGCTTGAAATAAGTTTATATAATTCTTGACTCGCGTGAGCTCACGAACTTTTGTGCACATAGAGACGCATTTACGCAAATTAAATTAAGTACGAATGATACTTAAATCAAGAATTTTTAGCTCGAGAGGAAGGGAGACCTAAAACGTCAAGTTTAAGGTGTAAGAAGTCATGTTGACCGATTCTTTACGAACTCATGTTTAGCAGGGGAGGCACCTGATTTGCAAAAATGCCGAAAAGTAGAAGAAATAATGTTTTTAAATCATTTAGGGATAGAGGACAGTTTTGCAATTTCTCCGTAATTTGTTCTATTCAACTCTTCACGCTTTTTGTGGAGAACGGATACTTTCCAATGAGTTGGAAAAACAGAAGATTCAAGGGTTAGATGAAAAGGTTTTAGCAATAGACGAAAAAAGGGAAGCACTACACTCCTTGAGTAAAGAACTTAGAACAGGGAAAGCATAGAGAAATGGGGCATAATGGGAACATGTATAGAGCTAGAGAAATTAATATTATAACAAAGGAGTAGATTAATTGGAAAAATTAGTAAGAGATTAGTAAGAAACATCCGAATCATTATACATCCCGAGAAAAAAATGAGATGGCAAAATTGAAGATTCGCGCTACAAGTTTACAAAATTATAAAACTATCTCGGCAAATTGCAAATCTTAAGCAAATTGAATTTTGCTACGAGTAAGATAATAATCGTAGCACTGAGAATTCTGAAGTAAATTCTCGAACCAAACGTCATAATCGCTTAAAAATATTGAGACAAAATATTTTTTTGGTACTTTAAAAGTCCGGGAGTAAGCCGAGGGTGGCTTAGAAGCTAGTCGACAGGATTGAATTGGGAAAACATTCCTCTAACAGGAAATTGACGAGCTTACAAAAAAGTTAAGAGCAATATTCATGAATAACCAAGAAATAGCTTCCTTCGCATAAGCAACGGCGGGCATCTTGGAGAGTGGTGAATAAGAACTAACGGGACAGGAAAATTGCCATATAAAATGCAGAATCAGATAGACCTGGAGCTGGACACATTAGCAATAAGATAATCGTTGACAAATACAAGATCGAGCGTTATATTGCTATAATGATTAGAAATTGAATTGATTTGACACGAAAGGTCTAGCATGAAATCTATAAAGTCATCATGTGATACAAGATAATTTTTGAGAGTGAATAATCACCACGATATGTTCGTTAAAAAAATAGCCCAGCACGCCAAATAGGCCATTATCAAGCATATGAGTGGGAACTTTTTAAATACGTCTCATGTAAACTTGAATATCGGAGTAGCGTTGGATCATTGAGACAATCTCAGCGTCAGTAGGCGCAGCAAAACAAAGCGCTTCTGACTGGAGAGTGACTTTAACGGCAATAAATACCCCCCCGCGTCGAGTCGGTCGACTTGACCTTTCTAGCTAGGCACTGAAACGCAAGTACTGTCAGAAGAAAGCCAGGACATTACATTGGCGATAATCCAAAAAAAAAATTGAAGTTGTTATTTTGGGCAGAAATAGAAGGGAAATTCAAAAATTGAGACTCCAACCGGATTGGATATCCAAATTGATATTTGCTAAGCAACTCGAAGCTCGAATCAAAGCTACTTAAGAGCTGCTTAGCCACTGTAATAATTGTTGAATTATTATAAGAGTTTAATTATTTCAGCTTAATGCTAATTTTATGTATTAATCATTAATCAACATGCAAGCTTGTTTTACAGCACGTCATATTGAAGACTAGAAGACAGAGCGAATGAATGATAAACGGTGCGCAAAAACAGACCAAGAAAACGCTCAAAATTGATTCGTATACAAACAATTTTTATTTGGTGCAATAAGCAACGCCAACAATTTGGGAGAGCGCGATGCACAAGCGCGCGCACACACACACACACAAACAAGTGTATGCACAGGGGAGAACGAAGAGAACGGATAATCAAAACAAACAGCAACAACAAAACGGGGCAGACGCCGCGGTTAATAAATGCAATAAGTAATAAACTTAAGCTGCACAAGTAATAAAGTAAAGCACAAAAAACAAGAGGCTCTAGTCGGGAGGTCCCGACTAGGGGATACCCTGCGCCCTAAACCACCAACACCAAATGCAGCTTGCGCTACGAGCTCGTTTGCTTTAGCAGTATAACAAAAAAAAGTGCGACGTCGCATTTTAGGATTTTTTTTTGAGAAACACACCTCAAATGAATTTAGACAAAGATCTTTGCAAATGTTTTCGTAGCCGATCGGATAGCATACAAAAAAGTTGCATACAAACGTTCTTCGCGTTTTTTCCACACTTGCGGGTGGAACTTCCCTAAGCCCCGTCTTAAAGTCACCACATAAGGTAACTACAGTGGAAATTTCAGCTTCCTAGCTGGGTATTGTATGGGCTGAGTGTTGATCACCAATCAGTCAGTCAGTCGGAACAAACAGTTTTATATATAGAGATATACTTTAGGGCATAACAAATATATTATAATTATACCCTCAGGGAGGGTATAGAAAATTTGCTGAATTGCAATTGCAAGATATAATGAATGACAAAATGGAGTATACCGATTTCATGCATTTTCGAAAGTCTTTTGACATCAGAGAAACTGATTACTATAAAACAATATTTTATAATAAATAAAAAATAAATTTCGAATCTATACACAGTTGCCAAAAGACTAACAGACTAATAAGAGACTCGAGGGGAGCTTATTAAAATATATGGTAAAAATATTACAAATATTGTAATACGATTATACCCTCAGTGAGGGTATATATATTTGCTGAATCGCAATTGCCCAATATGTAAAACGAATGACAAATAATGGGATTTGGAATATTGATAGTTAATTTATTAAATTGCAGCGATGCGGATCGTTATTATATTTTATTACCTTTACAGCCTGCAAAATGGTAATTCGATTATGTGCCAAAATAATGAATCAAATCAAATGTATAAAGAACAATTTGAAATT
Source organism: Drosophila borealis (assembly GCA_035045885.1). Classification (NCBI taxonomy): domain Eukaryota; kingdom Metazoa; phylum Arthropoda; class Insecta; order Diptera; family Drosophilidae; genus Drosophila; species Drosophila borealis. Next base: position 1,195,953 of record JAWNOR010000354.1, on the reverse strand, counting down.
TTCAAGGTATGTTTACCAACTAAATAATTTCACAATATGTGAATATATTCAGTACATGTATCTGTTTTTAGAAAAAAAACAATAGAAGCTATACACGTTCCCACGATGAAGTGCGCAGCTATGAAGCCTATGAGGAAAATCAAAAAATTGTCAACGAACATAATACGTATTACGAAACTGGAAAAAGCACCTTCAGGTTATCAACAAACACATTGGCTGACATGGTATGTTTTTTTGAACATCATCGCATATATATCTATAAATATTTGAACACATTTAAAATGTATGTAACAGGCGGAAGAAAGCCTCTCCGGCCATATAAGGCGTATATATTCTTGGTCAGCATCAATAGCCGGGTCGATCTCAGAACCTATAAGAGCTACAGACTTCAGCTACAGCTATATTAACTGGCCTGTTGTTGCTGATCTAGAATATATAGTATATATGTATTCTTTATGTGGTCGGGGAAGTCTCCTTCTGTGCGTTACAGATTTCATGACGTGACCCTCTACGAGGGTATTCAAAATGATCCCAACCGAAGTAAATACTAATACAACTATTAATTACAGAACACCGATTCATACCTCAAAGGATATTTACGTTTACTACGGAGCCCCGCGATTTCGAATTTGGACAATATGGCCGACATAGTGGGATCAACGCTGATGAATAATGTTCCAGAAAGTTTTGATTGGCGTAAAAAGGGATTTATTACACCAACGTATAATCAACAGAGCTGCGGCTCCTGCTATGCGTTCAGTATAGCTCAAAGTATAGAAGGGCAAGTCTTCAAGCGCACCGGCAAAATACTGGGCCTAAGTGAACAGCAAATTGTGGATTGCAGTATATCACATGGCAATCAAGGCTGTATAGGGGGCTCACTACGGAACACGCTACGATATCTGCAGGCGACCGGAGGTCTAATGCGATCGCTTGACTACCAATATGTGTCAAAGGTAATAGAATAATAATATTATGAAAAATCGTATAATATAAAATGCATAATCATATCTTGAACTTCCCGTCTCAAGTTGTGTTTCACATAAATGTTTGAATTTGAGTCCGAGTCTTGAAACCGAAAGTAAAGTTAACGAATTCTTAACTCTTAACTCACATATACATTATTTTTGTTTTTGTTTTAGAAAGGAGAATGCCAATTCGTAAAGGAACTAGCTGTAGTCAATGTCACATCATGGGCAATTCTACCGACAAAGGATGAAGACGCTATTCAAGCAGCTGTGGCACACATTGGACCAGTTGCAGTCTCCGTCAACGCAAGTCCAAAAACCTTTCAACTGTATAGGTGAGGCTTAACATACGATCAAGTTTCTGAAAATTATTTCCTGCCAAATCCCGTGGGTAACTTACCTACTGTCCTCTGTTTTATTTGACTAAAAAGTAGAAAGCTGATCAGAGCAGAAGAAAATAATAATTTGGGAGAGATTCATAGTACAAGTGAGTAAAAGTTAGGTTATTAGATTGTCAGACGGCTGGAGAGTTGAATATATACATACATATACCCATAGGGTCAAAGATCCCTTCTTCTCTTCCTTCTGACTATTTCATACATTTATAGAAAACCATTATACACTGTACCCATTTTCCGCTGGTGGAAAAGTGAAATGTATCCCTACTTTATAATATCCCTACTCACCAACTCATAGATTTGTAGAGACTGAATTGTTAATTCCCTTATTTTTATATTTTTGCAGTGAGGGCATTTATGACGACATATCCTGTACATCAACTTCTGTAAACCATGCCATGCTACTGATTGGCTTTGACAAAGACTTTTGGATTCTCAAGAACTGGTGGGGAGAATTGTGGGGTGAATCTGGCTTTATGCGAATGCGTAAAGGCATTAATTTATGCGGGATTGCCAATTATGCAGCTTATGCAATAGTATAATCCGGAGAAAGGCAAATGTCGCCATAATTACAGGCAATATTTGAACACAACTAAACCTGCTTAAATGTGTATATTAATATGTTAATATTAATGTTCAATAAAATCATATTGGATGTGTCCAACTTGCGAACGGAAATATGTACACAAGTATGTATGGTATTTACAGCCTGCAATCTCGCTTGTCCAATAACTTAATTTAATTTGCATGCCACAATTTGTTGGAAAAGTTAATTAAATTAAAAGCAATATTCACAGTTCGTTGAATTCAAAATACAAAATACGTGTTATGTGCAAATTATGGGTATGATGCGATGTTTGGGGTGTAAGTGCCGGAATTCACTCTGTGTGTTTGCGCCTTTCCCTTTCCCTTCCCTAGGGGGGTGTCTTACAACAGACGCATGCGTATCGGATGGGGACACGCCCATATTACTCCTAATTGGCGGACAACATGCCGAATGTACAAAATCTCTCCCGGGCATTGCTGGTTAACATTCGAGGCGCGAACCTTATTGGTTGACTATCATCTTATCTGCTATTTATTTAGTTTACTGTTAGGTATGGTGGCTTTTGCAAAAGTCAGACAAACAGACAAACGGAAACGCTTTCCTGTTCAGTCTTCACGGTTATTTCGCGACGCGAGATTTCTGGATTTTTTCGGAACGTTTGTCGGAAACAAACTTAAATGATGTTTGAAAAAGTGAATATAATATAATAATTACAATGATTATAAAACAAATGCACGGCGGCCAATTTATGTAGTCGAACAATCCAACATCGGTTTATGTTTTGTGACGCATTGCACAAGGAATCCCCAAGGAGTCGTCCCCCACAAGGTACACTTGCAATAGATATTCCCATCTGTCCGTCTCTGTCGATGTTTCTCTACAATATAATCTCTCAGTGTTAAACGTTAATTGCATTACTTTTATGAACTAAGTATATTAGAAACATGCGTTTTTGGGATTTTGAAAAATCTATACAATAGTTTAAGAGCTACGGGCCTGATCATTTGATTCAATTCAATTGGAATTGAGTAGTTTTATAAATGCTTTATATTCTTTATAAATATTTCATAAAAATTGCTGTGCATTACAGAAAATATCCCCGACTCGGCTATCAATATAGGTTAGTATCTATACTAACCTTCTGCTTGTTACATACATTTCCACAAAACCATAATACTCTTTTTATATATTTTTCATTTGGTTCTCGGTATAAACAAGGCATAAAAATTATAATATTTTTAATCTGTATGTACTATACGAGAGCCTTAATATAAAATTTTGGATTGAGCTATGTTTAAAAAAGTAAGTCTTAAAATAAGTAGTTGATCGATCTTGGCAATGGCACGAGATATCGACAAAAACGAAAAAAACACTTTCTGTTTTTGGATTATATATTTAAAAATTTCAAGCTAGAGCCATTGTAGTTTCTGAGATTGGCACGCTAACACAAACGGACGGATTGACCAACATGTCTAGATCGACTAAGCTATATATATTCCTTATGGGGTCGGAGATCGGATTTGCAGAAAATCCCTTTTTCATGGCGATGTTTAATTAGTGGTTGTGAGTGGTGAGTAGTGGGAGGGGGGTATGATTGGATTCAGTAGTAGAGCCTTGATTAACAAACATGTTTAACACGAATAACACCACGTATCTAAAATGGAAGGGTACATTTCGATTTCGATTTTTTGCAATTCAATATCTATGCCAAAAACAAGTAAGAGTGTTCTAATCAAAAGTGCCCGACTATGTGATACCTCGAACCTTTTCTACCGGAACCAGATGTACGCAATCTTAGCACTTTTCTTTACCTATTTGTTGGGGCGAGAGACATACTAGCATTATTTAAAAAAATGTTGTATTTAATAAATATGTTCCCTCTCCGACGGTGTCGAGCTCGCAACTGACCGCATTTCTTGCCAAGTCTCACACCTTTCAACTACACTAACAATTGGATTTGGTTAAAGAAAAACTTAATAAAAATTGTAACACATGCGATTGTTGCGACGTGGCTTGCCAATGTTTTCTTTAATAACATCTGTTTTTTAACCGTCCTTGAGAAAAATGTTGTGGGGGTGAGTCGGGACTGAGAAGTTCAACTGACTAGTCAACCCAGGAGAGTTGATTTACACCAAGCATGGATCTACGAATAATTTAAGAAGGAACATTAATAATTAGAAGTGTACTGGAATAAGACGGAACACGGAATATGCACACAAGGATCCCAGATAATGGGCAAATAATTGGAATTGTTCCTGCACAGATTAAACTCTTGGTTAAAACCTTGGTGAATTGAATATTGGAATATATTCATACAGGAATAAGTCGTAGCAGAGATATAAAAAACGTCTTTATCGTGTACGATCATCAAACTCCTTAGAAAATGAAAACCAAAATTATTCTGGCCTTTTTGAGCACGGTCGTTAACTTGCATTGGAACAGTTTAGCCTTACAACGTCTTCAATCTTGGCTTGTAATAGATTATATGATTACATAATTTATATAAGGCACAGCTTTGCATCATCAGCACACAATACAATACCCAAGAGTTAGACGATATCGAAGGAATATTAAAGGGGAGCGGATCAAACGCACTACCTTGGGGAACACCAGAAGTCAACTGATTACATTTGGAAAACGAATTTTCTAATAGATCCTTTTGGGTTCTGTTACTCAAATATTCCAAGATCCAGTACTGGGGAGCCAAGAGGGCATAATTTTTGAAGCATTAACGGAATTCCGATTCCTTACTAAAACTAGTATAAATGATGTCAGTCTGCATTCTTTTCTTAAAACCATCAATTACCCTTGAAGTAAAAAATAATCGAATCGGGCCTGAATCGGGCCCCCGACTAGATTGTGCTGCAGTCGCTTTGTTGCGAACTTCCAGTAATAATAGGATTTCAGATGCAGTCTAAATTGTGCAACCGATGTGCATCAGTTCTGCAATGTCTGGATCAGGATTAGCGACCGAAAATGGCAATATAGATGTCGTACTTTTGGACCTCGCTGGGTAATAAAGAAGAACGCAGCGAGTACATTTATTAGTTTAATAGCAGCATTAATGTCTACACAATTGTAGAGTTAGTTCCAGTTGACTTGAATAAGATCATTCAGCCTTACCAGATCAACGGATACGATTCGCTTTTTTCGATTGTTTCGGGCAGAGCTGGTAAATCAATGACCAAATCCAAAGAAGGACGAAAAGGGTCTTCAGGACGTAAGATCGGGCCAATCCCGTGCACACCACAAAATAAGAGATCTGTCTTCTGTGTTTTACTCACCCGAATAACCCGAATTAGACAGAAAGTTTAAATCCATTGGTAGGAAGTACTAGGGAGGAGATAGATTTAACAGCGTTAGAATGGATTGGGTAAATAGACATGTTAGATAGTGGGGAAATATAGGATAGGAAGCTCAGGAAGTTATGATTGACTTAAATTTTTTTTTCTATTATTTTTCACGATATTTTAGTAAGGTTTTATTGGGTTGGGTATATGGTATATATTAATTTCCGCTGTTGGCCAATTAGTCAGGACAATTATATATGACAATCCACAGGCCATCAGTCTCCACTATGGAGAAATGGGTGGGGAATATATTATCAACATATCAACAGCTGCTTTGTAGACATGCAATGCATTTGGTAATTGAACATACTTCAAGTAAAATGTGTAATCTGTTAAATGCAGCTTTGCCATGGCTACGAGTGCTTACCTGTAGCAAACCACTTGTAATTAGGCAAAGTAAACTCAATTATCCGCGCATTTCATTTTCAAATGTTAATCGTCCAGCAATTTAACCCAATTAAATATGCATGATGTTTTACGTGTAAACAAAAGACCATCAGCAGCAACGGCATCGGCGGCATCAGCGGCATCAGTGTAATAATGATTACCCGCCCTCAAATGGAACACCTTCTATTATTTGCCTGTTGACAGTAACCACTCAACCGAATTATTGCCAACTCATCAGTGGGCATTTCAGTCTTTATCTGCCGCCTCTCCGTGCTCCGTATTCGTCAAAAGGACACATGCTTTCAAATTTCAACCACCCTCGGGACCGTATTGCCAAACTGTAATCGTTTTCAATTTCAATAGCCCATCGTGTACACATGTACACATCTACATACACACATACATACATATTTACATGTTCGTATGTTTTTATTAAGTCGTTTTCATTCTTTACTTTTTTATACTCTGTAGTCTGTTACGAATGAATGCAAATGGTGTAATTGACTTGTAATTGACTGACCTACACATATATATATATATGTATGTAATTCATGTAAGGAAAAACTAGATAATTGTTTAAACAGATAATTTATTTGTCATTTTTTTTATAATTCCGCACTGCCATTTTTGAAGGTAAAGCCTTGATATTTGGTGTTAAATTTCAATTTTAACGCACTTTAAGCTCAAAAGCTATTTACGTTTCAAACTGGGTACAGGGTAGCCTTTAGTCGGATACTTTAGAAAGCTCTAGCCTAAGCTGAAATATGAGACCTGTGCAAGCAACTGGAGTGGAGACTGAACAGCACGCCTTTTATAAACAAAATTAATTTAAGGTAATTGCATTGGCATTGCAAACGCAAACGTGTTGCTTTGCCCAAAACTTGCCTTTACCCACATCTAAAAATATACATACGCGCGCATTTATAACAGATTGTCCTGATGACCGACAGTATGGCTTGGATAGCTGAAATTTGGACGGGGACATTCTGTTTGGGCATACGCGAGCACTTCCGAGTAATACCTACCTGACAAAAAGCCAAAAAATGCTTCTTGATTGTAAAGTTAATATTTCCAAAACTGCGATTTGTGAGGGTTGAACTGCGCGTGACAGAAATAATTATAGTCCTCTTTAATTGTCTCGATTTGATATGTGCGAGATAGGAATAATTTCGCTCTTTATGAAAAAAAAGTAAATATTTACATATATATATATATTTGAGTAGCAGTCAATGGAGAGTCGGACGGAATAAGTCTGCCCCTTATGGACATGTCTACAACAAGTTAGCAGTTTTCCAGTCTATATAAAAAGGGTTTGTCCTGGTTATCAATGCACAGCCCAAACCATAAAAGCTAGAAGGATAAAATTCTCACTGCCGTGGTTTCGGCAAATTCCACTCGTAAGCGTGGAAAAATCGCGAAAACGTTCGTAAAATAATAATATAATACTTTTACAATCAACGATTTTGTTCGATTGTGATTCAAACTTATTATTAAGGGCCTACATGAGAACTCAATGAATAAGTGTTTCGGCGATTTTTAAAATGCCACCCGCAACTGTGGTACATTGACGGAAAGTTTTTCAAAGTGTTTGCTATTCGATCGGCCTCAAACTTATTTTCAAAGATCTTTCTGAAAATTTATTTGAGACTTGTTTCACAGATTTCCACCGAGGAAGCTTGAATTCTCTAAAAAACGAGAGACACTTTTTAAATGCATTTTCATATATGTAGATATTTGATAATGAATTTGAGGCCAATCGGTGGTGGAAATTCCACATAGAGTAATTACTGTCAGCTTCCTTTTTGTTTTTTTTTTAAATACGTTTTATTTTGCTCTGGAAGAATCGATCAGTGCCTTCTGATCTCTGCCAAGCTAATATATAAGGGAAGAATGTATAGTTAGAAGTAAGTAGCTTATATCACATTTACAATGATAATATGATTATTTACAAAGAAAGGTAATATTTAAATAATCGCCTCGTAGGTAGGTCGCCGAGCTGTAGCCTTCGGTGGCGCCTCTCTATGATGGGGTCAGCCAGGACCCTGGCGACCTCGTTCGGGTCAGACAGGACAAAATTCCTATGTTCCCTTAGTTAACAAAGTATTCAAGCTTGATGACCAAACTTATCAATATCAAGCATCTGATTTGTCGAAACACCCGATATTTATATGTAAATTACATACATATATATTGTGTATTTACACACAGCTACAGATCGACGAGATTTGTTTGTTTTTTTTCCATCTATCGTCGAAGCCTGTAAGATATATGCGGTTAAAAGACTTTTTAGGCGATGTTTTAAGCTTCCATTTTTTGAAAAGCGTGTAACGCGTATCAGATGAATTTCTACAAGAAAACACGTACGTATGTTGCAGGCTGACAACGACTTAACAGTGAAGCTGCGCCCCCTATCGATAGCCATCGATAACTCTGGGAAAGTGTTGAGCAACCGGAGAAGGTATTTGGGTCAGTCTGTAACACTCATATGAATAAAGCAGACGCTCTTGGGTTTGTGAATGTAATAAATCCCAAAATATATAAATATTTTGATGTGTTAGCGCATCTGAAGGCCGTGTCAACAATCTGACAGCCCAAAACAATAATTCGCAGCAGCAGCAGGAGATATTTCAAAGGCACCGAGTGTCTACAAAAAAAGGGAACAAATGCGACCGAAATTTGAGAAAAATTCCACTGTGCTTGTGCATACTTGTGCATGCATTTAAATGGTCTTTAGATTGTATTAATGAGAGGGTGCATGAAAAAATTTAAATGGTCTTTAGATATTAATGAGAGGGTGCATGGAAAGCACTGAGAGTAAACCAAAGCAGTTTTCTGTATAACGCAAATCAAAACTCTGTCTGATCAAGTTAAAACGAAGTCGATGTGGCGATGTAAAAAGTTTGGGCCGAAATATTTAATAATTAAAGAATACAAAGCAAAAAGAAAAAATTAGGAATCCGATTTTGTAACTACCTCCATAAAGTGGCACTTCAACTCTAGTTGCTGCGTCAAAGAACTAAACTCGTCACTTGAGCTTGCCTATCAGAACGTTAGACAACTTAAGTCTAAACTTTCTAGCCTGGACCTAAATTATCTTGCCTTCACTTTTCATATTGTCCTGGCTTAAACAGGGCATCTCAGATTCCGCAATATTTACTTGTGATCTAGCTTCCTGTATCGGAGGAGGAGTACTCATCATCTTTCGTGACCCCTTTTAGGAAAATTTGAATTTTTGAGAATCCAAACAGGATTGAAAATGGCTACCTAAATATTTCAAAGGTTTTTTAATGGTATTTTTACATATGTATATGATAATTCATATATATGGATGATATTTGATTGCCAGCAAGAATCTTTACGAATAATTATAAAATTTCAAATAAGTATTCAAGCGTTTGATAGAAAACAAATTAGAGCTTAGGCTGGATAAATGCGATTTTATGCAAAACAATTTCAAATACTTACGATTGCAAATCTTCAAAGCATTGAAGCTGATGAGAAAGGTTTTGAGACAACAAAAAAATTACCCAACACCAGATTGAATTGAAGCAGTTTTTAGTTTTCTGAGCTGGAGACTAGTCATTATACACGCGTAACATAGAATCCAGATATCCGTGCAAAGAAACGTTCATTCTTTGGCCTTGAAATTAAACTATTAAGACCCTAATCCTAGAACTGCCAGTTGGGCACTGCGAGTATTCGATTACGAGGCAATGCATAGTGTCGATAAGCAAATGCAACACGTTGATGCATTGTCGAGGAATTTTATAACGGAAGCGAAAAACTTGCAATCCATTTTGGCAATTTGGCAATCAGAAGACAGAAAAGTAAGCTATAATTGTTTGAAGTTAGAAATGAACTTATATACATAAGAAAAATATTCTGTGTGCCGAAAGGGATGGAGGAGCCCGTGTCATATAAATACCATGACGGAATTGGGCACATTGTACAAGAGTGTTAAAAGCAATTGGAAAACCTTACTGGAAAAACGTACTTTTCTAACATACATAAAATATACTCAGTCATATCAAAGACTCCAAATTGAAGCTTCGCGTCAAGCTGTTACTCTATAGAACAATGATCAAGCCAACATGGACTTACGGCATCCATCTTTGGGGTACCGCCAGCAGGAGCAACCTGAGCATTATTCAACGGTTTCAAAATAAATATCTGCGAATTTTATCTAAAGTATCACAATTCACAGCCAGCTTATAATTCCTTGGGTAAAAGAGGTAATTGCCAAGTTGAGTGATCGCTTCGTTGCCAGACTAGGCAACCACCCAAAAAATCTCGCCATCAATCTATTATACAACATCTCAACCACGAGACGGCTCAAAAGGAAGCACACACTTGACCTCCCCCAAAGAGTAGATGTCTAACTCCCCACCTACACTATACAGAGAGAAATATAATACAAAGATACTTAACTGCCAACGTCCATAGAAAACATTTAATTATTGTCCAAAAAGCGGGCAGATTTTATACAACAAAGACAACGAACAGCAACGAAGTGATTGAGGGAATGGGTATTTTTCCTCCATTTGGAGAAATTGTATATCTGATCCGGGGAGCAGCTGCATTTGAGGAATTTTCTGAGGAAGCAAATATGACACATATAAAAGCAACAAGGGCAACAGGCGTTTTATATTTATAGAAGTTAAGGACTGATGATAGCAAAGCTTACCAAACCCGTGGACAAATTGCAATCTATCCGCACTGGCTTGAACTCGACTTCAATTTGAAAACTTGTTTAAAGTCGATCAAATAAAGAAGCATGAATTGCAACCAATTGTTTTTGTCATTAGTTTTTTCATCCCGAGCAGAGCTTAAAAAAACCTGTAGAGAAACCTGTAGAGAAACTTATTGATCGCAACACAAATCGACAAGAGATACCTTTCAAATATTCACAAGTAATAATTAGATTAAGTGATCTGGTCCATTTGAAGATCCAGCGGGTGCACTCCCTTGAGTCTTCTGTTGGTGTTGCTGTTGTCCAGCAGGCCAACTGTTAGGTTGTTGTCCTCACTAACCCATGGGATCTTTAGAACACTGTGGATGGAAACGTTGTCGTGGAAAATATGTGCCTTGTTGGTTTATCGGTTTAATAACTGTTAACTTAGATTTGCGGCGAATAAGCCAGTAATAGGACTTCAGCTTGTCCTCCGCTTGTTTCCTTTTCCTTAAAAGGTGAGTTCTCCATGTTAACCTCCTGTCGAGAGTCATGCAAAAACATTTAACATGGAACTGCCTGTCTTTTAAATATGAGGCGAGGAATGCATAATGTGCCTTGCGGTAGGTTGCTTTTGATTTTGTGTAGAAGCCCAGGATGACACACTCTATCAAGCATTACGGCGCAGCAGTATTTTTTATAATTAAGTCCTAATGAGAAAAAAACCAATTAAAATAGCAGCACAGAAAACAAAACAATCGCAATTGCAATGCTGTTAATAGAATTCAAAGCAGACGCGCATGAATGTGTGTGTGTGCATGTAAACAGAAATTCTTGGAATGACGGACATGGCTATATCACCTCTGTTGTTAAATCTGATCAAGAATATATATACTGTATGGGGTCTGAGATGACTCCTTCTATGCGTTACACATTGCACGACAAAATTATTATAACCGCTTTTCATTTCATTGTTGGGTTTAACACGCTCAGACGACTGTCACGTTTGCAAATTCGAAAAAGCGGGCAGATGTTAAATAAAAATAATAATTATGTTACAACTAGACTTTTCAGAAAAACTTTGACAAATGATTGCCCCGATTAGTGGAACTCGCTTTCGACCCAAAATGAAGCTTCAGTATAAGGATCAGATTCGTAGCTCGTCAGGACAAACCTTTTAAAATGTATAGAATATATAAAAATGTAAACACATATTTACCTAAATTGATAATTGCATTGGGAACAAAATAAGAATACATGCATTTGCCAGGCAGAGGGCTGTAAACTTGGCGAACGTTAACATACAGGCAACAGTCAACCAATCGGGCAGAAGTCTGTTAGAAAAGCTGTTTTCCATCAATTTACAGCTGTTAATAGACTGTGAACAGAGCCGACGGAATGATTACAAGTTATTGATTTTAGGCTATCCCGACTAAGCTTACCTATTGCAACATATATGTATAACTATTTTGTAATAGAAAAAATAAATATATCAATTTTCCAAACCTATAGGAGAGTGTCGAATAAATAATAATTGTTATACAAATAACGTTGCAGGAAACAACCCCATTTAAAATATTTCCTAACCTCGGGCAAACATCCCCGATTTATTTTTACTGACTAGCTAAGTACATCTGCCACATTGTTAACAATCTGCTGTTTTTCTTAATACTAACATAATTTTGTCATTATTTACGTCACTGGTTTGTAATTCGTTCAACCCTCTGGTTGCTCCCGCCTCCTCCTCTCCTCCCCTCCTGCCCTCCTCCCCTTCTCCCTTTACAAGTTAAGAAGTCTCGTAATCATTTGTTTCGCCTCCCGCAGGAGAAACAGCGGCATTAAGCTTAACAATCTGTGTTTTGTTACTTTTTTGTAACCATATTATCTTTAACGAATTGTCTCTGGGGAGAATCTTCTTTTCAATTATGCCATTCACACGCATAATATAATTGAATGTGGACCTTTCATACATATAAGGGGCGGGTTTCTACAGACTACAGATTGACTGCATTTTTACCAACTTTAACGCATCCAAATTCCGTGTCCATATGCCTCAGCTTGTTAACGTGTTTACCTTTTCGGAGATATGAAAATTCATGCGGATCATCCTATTAGGCAACAAGTTAGAGTGCGACTAAAATATTCCAGTTCCTGACTAACTTTTGTGAACACCTTCGACAAGAAGAAGATTGCACATCTTGGCGAACATATTATTAGCCGAATTACTTCTTTACTTGGCCGAACAACAATCTAATAAACATTCAAATGAAATAAACGTATAATACACCAATTATTTATATTCCAATATTGTCTCTCAATGTAGTTTTTTCGGGACAGAACAAGAAATCAAAATATATAGAGATTTTTAAGCACATTTCTTCAGTCTGCCTAATGAAAAGAATCTAGTGAAATATAAAACCTTATTCGATTTTTTGTTTTCTCTTTCAGAAATAGCACTAAATGGCATTCCCAGAGTCAATTCAAAGATCTACTCGGCCCTCAACTCCGCCTAATGGAATGGAAAACAGCCAAATATCAGTATCCCCAAAGTCGAATCATGTGCGTTAACTTTACAAAAAAAAACATGTATATACATATATATATATATATATATATATATAAAACACAATTATTGAAATCGTATTACAAAGAAACAAGAAAAAAAAGCACGTTAAACTTATATTTTGGGGTGTGTTTACCTCACACACAGACACCAAATCGAAAGTAGACAAATGTTTCCCTCTGGTATTGTAGTTTACGTGCTTTGATTTTTTATTCGATTTAAGAAAGAAATAAAAAACGATGGCAATCAAAAAACGATGGCAGCACAAACTTTGTTGCCAATTAAGCAATAAATATCTAATATATATTACTGAAGAAATTCTCCTAAATACTTGTATTTTATTTACTTTGTCTGGAAACTTTGGATCAGCTGAAAACTGAAAGTTCTCGACTACCGAAACGCCCGAACTTCTCAGTCAATATAGTATTTGGGTTTATAGCACCACGCTTTGAACTCTTCAAATCATCAAATATTTACTAATATGAATTCCAGGAAGTTTTCATTATGTACATACATAATATGATATATGTAGATGTATTTATGTACAACAAACAAACTCACTATAACAAATTTTAATTGGAATAACTTATACACTTTCTGTCCGATCTCTACAGATCTAGAATATTTCACTTTTTGTAACTCTTCGCAGCCACACAAATTCGAATGCCATATTTGTGTCCTGAACATGGTTTTTTTGTACCATATGAGTAATTTCTCATATCGCATTTCTCATGGCTGGGGCCGACGGAAGGATCAAAACAGACACGGAATGACGAATGTTACAGTCAATGTCAAAAATAATATATTACCTTACGTCATTGTCAGCGAAAAGTGCACAAAGATACTTAATCTGCGCAATGCAATACTAAAAGCTCTTAAGACTTAAGAGATAAGCTCCAAAAATATGTTTTCAATATCGATACTTATCGATTGCTCAGAAACGGTGCAAGTTATCGGAAATACTAAATTCGTGCTGTACCAGGAGGAATTACACTACAATTTTCAAGCTCTAGTCGGAGATGCTTCTTCGCCCTTTTTCACACTTATGCAGAAATCCAATATATCTTTTTACTCAATTTCAATGGGTTCATTGTATAACAAATAATTGGGTCTTGTAGGGAGTTACCGGGATAATTGATTAGGTCTTAAGACCTGAGAAATATGCTCAAAATACGGGCTTTCAATATCGAATCTTATCGATTGCCTGGAAATAGGGCGATTTATCGATTATCGTATGTCCCAAAAATCAAGTCTTTAGCTCTGATAGGCTCTGAGAGAGACTAGTTCTTTTTGGCTAGATATCAATCTGATCACGAATATAAATATGTTAGGAAGTCGGAGATGTTTCGTTCTACCTGTTGCATACATTTGCACAAGCCCATTTTAGCGAGCGAGCTGTGCTAGGGTATCCGCTAGCCGGGCACTCCCGACTGCAGCATTCTTACTTGTTTCATTATTGCTAATTTTTGAGCAGAAGCCATCTGTCCAACCCATTCGCAATTATTACTAAAAAGAAATCAAACATATGTACATATATGTAAAATTGATATTGAGTATGAAATAAATAGAAAATATTTGAAATCAGTTAAACACACAGTTAAATAGTACAAATGTAACAACACAATTCTATAGTTGATTAACAAAATGAGCAGTTTTTAATAAAAATAAAACGATTTGTATATTTTTTTTAGGTAAGCTCGGTAATGCTCTATGGCATACCCATTGTGTCCTTGTACATCGAGGGCCAGGAACGGCTCTGCCTGGCGCAGATCTCGAACACGCTGCTGAAACAGTTCAGCTACAACGAGATACACAATCGACGCGTCGCACTTGGCATAACCTGCGTGCAATGCACGCCAGTCCAGCTGGAAATACTGAGGCGGGCCGGAGCAATGCCCGTGAGTTCACGGCGATGCGGCATGATAACGCGCCGCGAGGCCGAGAGGCTGTGCAAGAGTTTCTTGGGAGACAATACGCCGCCCCGATTGCCCGATGACTTTGCGTTTAGCGTACAGCATAAGTGCGCCTGGGGCTGCCGTGGATCCTTTTTGCCCGCACGCTATAATTCGTCACGTGCCAAATGCATCAAGTGTGCCTATTGCGGAATGTTCTTTTCGCCAAATAAATTCATCTTTCACTCGCATCGCATAACGACCAACGACAGATATATCCAGCCCGATGCGGCCAATTTCAATTCATGGCGTCGCCACATGACGCTCAGCGGCCATGCGCAGGACGAGAAAATTATCCATGCTTGGGAGGATGTCAAGGCTATGTTTAATGGCGGCACACGCAAGCGACTTGTGGGCTGCAACAATAACAATAACAACAACAGTAATCATAATCATAATAATAATAATAATAGTAGTAACAATAATAATAATAATGCTCATCGCAAGCAACAAGGTTCGCCTGGCGCCGCAGCCTATGCAGTTGAGGAAAACGCGTGCGATTCGCAGTCTCCGGTCAGTTGTGAGAGTGACGCCAAGCCCAGATCCCTGCTGCATGAGGAGACCATGCAGTGCTCGAAGAGAACCATGAGTCACCAGTACAACTACAGCACGGTGGCCGCCGCCGCCGCTGCCGTGGTGGGCGTTACCGCAGTAGCTGCCACCGTGGGCGTGCCCTTCAATTTGCACCGCTCGTCGGTGCTGTCGCCACTGCAGTCGCTGCGCAACGAGCACGACCTGTCGATTGTGCCGCTCTCGAGGAATTTCGTTGTCGATTATACGATGTGGCAGCAACAAAATCAAACGCATTCGAAAAAAATGAGCGCCAGCGAGCTAACGAACGGCAGCCTGTCGTCGGCGGCGGCCACAGTGCCAATACCGTGGGTTCGGCCGGATTTGAATGTATTATCGACAGCTGGGAATGCACTTCCATTGAATGCCATAAAAAACGAGCCACGTTCCTCCGCCGCCAGCTATGGTGTCATCAAAAATCGTAAAATCGCCGATGCTGCCAGTTGCGATCAGTCGGATTTCAATATGTCGTCGATATTGAGCTCATCTGCATTCAAGCCCGTTGTCGCCTCTGCGTCCATTATGTCCACCTCGCTATATGCCACGCGATCCAACGATTCGATTAGCAACGTTTACATAAGTCCATCCCAATCGACGACGAGAACAACCACCGTGTTCACCCATAACAGCATTACGGCAGCGGCAACGACCCAACGATTGCCCTCGGAGGCGATACTCAACTCGGCTTCGTGTCCCTTTCCGCCCATCTTGAACTCGATCCAACTGAGCACAGAAAGTGAGCAGCCAGACTTTGCACTTGCAATCGATAATAATAATGAACTCTCATCAGGTTTAACTGCGGAACACTTGAGCAAATCAACGTTGTCCGATCCAATATATATCAACACGAGTCTTTGTAGGAATCCTGATGCCGATCCTGATGCCGATGATGATGATGCCGACGCCGATGCCGATGATGATGATGACGAAGTCGTCGATATTGAAACGACGGAAGACGATCTGCAAACAATTAATGATTCTCGCAACTTATTTGCGCACTCACCGAACGATATATCATCCCTCAGTGCAAGCCATTCACATTCACATTCACATTCTGGGAGCCCCAACGACGATGTCGATGTGGATGGCATTACAACAGATGTCGAAGACCAATTTGATTTCAAATCAAACAATTTCTCATACGACATTAACATTAGCCGCTCAAATTTGTATGTTCACACTAATGAAAAGGACAAACCTTCATCCCTGGCCATGAATACGGACGAAGAGATGCGTACGAATCATATGAAAAATAATGAGGTAACCAAATGTTGCGAACAAAATATCCTATATATATAAATGTATAATATGCCACCGAATTCAAACTCATTCCCATTCAAATTTCACTTTCCACCCATTTTACGCTCGTTGAAAATCATCAATTTATGATTTGCAGCCAAAGCGGATGCGGATTGGAGCCGGAAGAAAAAACACATTTAAAATTACCTTTTAAAAACTAATTGAAAGTCAATTGAACGTCTTTCAAGTTTAACATCAAGAGTTTTCCGTCCACTTTCTGGTGGATGGTGGGTTTTTCTTAATACGGGATACGGGATTATTTAGAAATTGTGAAACACGACTTCACCCAATTGTAGAATACATTTGTATACCCTTAGAGAGTTGATTATAATTTTGACATGTCTATGTATGTGTAACTCATAGAAAGGCCCCATAAAATATATATGTTCAAGATCGGCATCAACAGCCTAGTTGTCCGTCTGCATGTTGGCAACTCTGGAAGCTTGTCGCTCAGTTGTAAAGCTCCTTTCTGTTCCCAAGATAATTTCTCCAATTTCGGCATTTTATAACTTCACTATTCCCACATATCACAAAGCCGTAAGCGAAATGTCTAAGACAGTTTTTTAATCTACGACGTGCCGAAATAAGTTTAAAGCTAATCGGATAAAAAATAAAAAATCTGTTGTCAGTCTTTGTAATATATACAAATATTTTATATTTAAATTGTAGGCTGTTTTTTTTTTTTGTATATGTAAATTACACTTTATAATACTGATTTTATTAATAACTTTTTAGGACGCAAATGGATTAAAAAGGTTGTCCCGGCGAAAGTGCTCAAATCAACAAACCCAACGTCAATATCTAAAAAAGAATGGACCCACTCTTGACACCGATAAATTATTTTCGACCCAACCCAGTCTACACATTCCACAGCGCGTCACTTTTCCGGTGTTCTTAAGGTCTCATCTAAATTCTTTTCGACAACGCCACCACCGACAGCCGAGCCCCAATACGCCAAGACAATTATATTGCTGTGATACGACAGCGAGAACTAATGAGAATGGCGTTGACTAATATAATTTCCTTTAAGTAAATCGAAAAATTACAAATCGTACATACTTTCCGATTGTAACGTTTAAGGTCCAATAAATTGACTAAACCGAAATAAAACTAATGTTTTGGATATTTTACACAAGATAATAACACTAGACAATAGAACTTTCGTCCCAACACGATCAACTTACTTTTTTAAAATAGTTTTAGGCTGAAATTACTTCTGAAAAATTTGCTGCAAAATTATTGGCCCGGCCTAAGACAGCTTATAGAGGCCATAGTATATATCTTATATATAATATATAATAAGTTTAAAGCGAAAGTTAACACACATCTCAAACGAATTTTTATGAAGTTCCTTGGAAATGAATTTAAATCCGAAACGTCAGCCGCCAAGTCTTTTACTCCTATTTATACCAAGCAGAAAAGTGTGAAACCGCCTCAAAGATATAATAAAATATTGGCAAATGCGGTCATTGTTTGTATTTTATTATTACTTTGTTGAATGCAAAATTGATATGGTTGTGCGGAGGGCCTGGGACATTTTTTTTGCACATTTGATTGACAGTAAGAATGTTACAGTGGGATATTTTTATTATACTCACGCGCCTTTCTGAATTTTTTTCAACCGTAGTCATTTTAAATGGAAATTTAAGACCCCATTATTGTTGCCAAAAATCCTTATTGTATCGCAAAAGGGCTTCAATTCAATATCCCCTACAAGCTACAAGGGCAGCATATAAGCAAAGAATTAAGCAGTCCGAAAGCTCTCTGGCCGAATTAAATGGACAAAAATACCAAATACTAAACAACGATAACCAAATCGTAACGCAACCATGTTTGCGCATATGTTGTTAGTGGTTGTATATATAAAAATAGTAAACAGTGTGGCCACATATTTTAAGGGCGAAATTTGTGCCTTTGGCAATCGATAGCTAACACGTCCCATAACGTAAATATTTAATTGAATATCCAGATCTATTGAACTAAGTTAATATTTAGCAACAAATTTATATATCGACATTCTACTTAGCAAAAAGGGTTTATATAAACGGCGCTATAATATTTTTTTTTAAAACATCGTTTGATACAAGCCGATACAACATTTATTACATCCCTAGTAAATACCAGTTTGATTGAACTAGTTCAATATTGAGTAAATCTCTAAAAAAGTGAATATTTCATGGAAAACTGCACACCAACGTAAAGTGAAATATTAAGAATACTTTTTATTGTAACAAAATAATAGAAAATGTGACAACGCAACAAGTAAAACAAATCAAAATCAGATGTACCTTATTAAGTATCACATTTCAACTTACCTACATATGTATGTGCATATGTGTGAGGTGTGTTGAGATACAACAACGAACGCTTGTGAATTCTTATTATTAAAACAATTTAAATGCCTGTAATTGAATCAGCAAAGATTTAGTATTTATTTATACAGACTTATGTGAACATAACCCGATACACAAGAATAAGATATATATATGTTAACTTTGCTGAGTTTTTCAATAAATAAATATAAATGTGTGTATGTGTGTATGCCAGTTCACACAAACAGCATACGTACGTATTTCAATATTTGTTTGTAAAAGTGCAGTAAATAAAGCGAGGACAAAAAAGCAAGAAGGTACAAAATGGACATTATTAAAGATAATTCGAGGTAAGTGATTTTTTTCTGTCCTGTGATATAAAAAAGATAGTCCTTTCGTAAAAGCATATTTTTGATGTATCAAAGGGCATTCATACATACATACGTAATTATATACATTTATGTATATCGGGTATTCTATGCTTTGTTCTTAAAAAAAAATGAAATTGCTCAGCTTTTTTCATACTTTCTCCAATATTTGCATACGCGTATCTGTGTATGTGTATGTATGTATGTATGTATGGGTGCCCGAACACAACCAAATTGAATAAAAATATCCATAAATGTCGTATTCTCAGATACTCACGGTCTGATTTACTGGCTCTTCGCTATGAAGGAAGTTCGAGACAACGACCACATTGTGCAAATCGAACAGAGCTGCAGACGTTAAATTTTTGGAAAATAAACGTGATTCAATCTAACAACAGCAACAGCAACAGCTACGGGAGTAAAACTGGGTTGTCCCCTGAAAGGGAAAGTTCAAGTCTTGCTATTTCAAATGGACTTTTAAGTTCTCGCCGCGCCTTGCGGAACCGAGAACGAGCCCACAATTATTATCAACGGTTCAGTTCTAGCGATCAGATTGGTGGAGAAGACGTACAGGTTAGCTTAGCGTCAGCCACCGGAAATCTCAGTGCATCATATAAGTCACCCAACATAGATCATCGAAGCATATCCTCGTCGCATTTAATGCCGGCGTTTGCAAAACGACGCTTCGTTATTGCTTCTGGAGAACGAATTGATCAAAATGAATCCCAAAACGAAAAGCCGAATGCTTCGGGTAATTATGAAGACGGCACGATGAATGCAAAGGAAAATACTGCGACTCCTAGCCAGGCCAATGCCGATTTAAAAAGTCATTTACGTGCCATTAACAGCTCGTTAGGCTCACCCATACGCAGGGGATCACCCATACGCAGAGCTGCTGTACCAGGCGAGTGGGAACGTGGTGAAAAACATTCGAATCCACAAGAGAATGAACAAACGTTGGCGCTATCGCCAACATTTTCATCGGGCCGTCAGGGTGGAAGCTTGAATGTTCAGGAACGACGCATTGGCAGTGGCCGACTATTACCACGAAATGATAATTGGGAATATAAAAACAAGGATGCAGACAATTTACTGAATAATCTTGAAAAGGACAGACCTGAAAATGGCAGTCTTGCCAATCAGCAGCGCCAGCGAACGAGTTCCGGAAAACATAGCGAACGCACCAACGATAATGTGGGAGAACGGGACCGCGATCGCGACCGTGATCGAGATCGCGATCGCGATCGTAGACTTAATGAACGCAAAGGAGTCGATAATCGTGATCAGAATGATAGCAAAAAAATGATTCAGACCGGACGTCGCACTTCCAATAAAGACAAATTCAATTTTGGTGATAGCAACATTCAGAGTCGAGGCAAGCGCATGAACCTATACCAGACACACGATAGACCAGAACCTGAATGGTTTAGTGCTGGGCCCACATCGCAGCATGAGACAATAGATTTGCATGGCTTTGATGATTTTGAGGGCGAGAGTTCTGCGAATTTGAAAGTCGTCAAAGAGGATGCCAGCAAAGAACTCGATCTAAAAACAAACCAAGCAGCATCCCAAACATCTAGAAGTAGTAGCATAGCCAGCCTAAACGTTGTCGAATCGAACAGTAACAAAAAGGATTCTGATTCGGACATTACAATGGCAAATGTTGCCCCAAGTATACAAAATCACAGCGTTCATCCAATTCCAAAATCTGACGTTGAGTTCAATTTTGATGCCTTTCTTAACATGGATCCCATGGATCATGCACTTATGGTAAGTATATTTATCAATATATCAGAAATTTAAAAAGCTTCTTTTATTCGTTTAAATTCAGAAATAATGTATATACTACTTCAAGGAAAATTCTACTTGTTAAATATCTGAAATTATTTTTGCATTTTACGATAAGTGCGAAACGCGTATAGTACTAATGTATCAGAAAGATCGTTTCAAACGAGCTTACACTCGAATTTTTGCGAAAGCTCTGTGAAACACATCTCAAATGTATTTTCATAAAGATCATTCAAAGTGATTTTGAAGCCAATCGAATGTTAAGCAAATAAATGGAAATTCACTAAAACCGTTTGCCGTTAATTTACCATAATAATGGGTGGAATTGCCAAATTCGGACTATTGCGCGATACCTGAAACTTCTTCCGTACAACCTTTTATCTCCATATTCCACAGAGAATGGGACGTTTTAAATGAATTTTCTTAAAAACCGTTTCAAATAAGCATACATTTTCCCTCCAAGATGGGAGGATTTCGCGCAGTGTGAAACACGTATAAGATGAATTTTCACATGATGCTAATTAAAAATCTTTCTTGTAACCATTTTCCACCTATCTTCCATAGTTGCGAGTGGAATCGAAAATGACTTAAAAATTCGCTTTAAAAAATCTTTAATTCACATTTTCGACAATAACGTCCCAAACGAATTGTCATAAAGATACTGAGAAATGAGATTCAATCCAAAACTTCATCCTCCAAATCTCTTACACCCATTTCCACCAAGCAGCGATGGACTTTCCAAAAAATTGTGAAACACCCCTTAAATAAATTTTGAACAAAAAGCTTTAATAATGCGTTTAAGGCCGATCGAATGTCAAACAAAAAATATCATAAAAACAAACATTTTTCGCAATTTTTTCCAAATTTGCGGGTGAAAATTCCCAAGACTGTAAACGCAAGTTTCAAGATGGTACGGAAAGATAATATTTAAAAGCACAAAGCGTTCCACGGGCAAGGCCAATAACCGCTAGTATATATATATGTTACAAATGGTCGTTATCTATTTAAAACTTATTTTAATAATTTCAGGGTAATGATAGCGAGGTGCAAGGCGATGTCAAAGGGACGTCGCGATTCAGTCAGTGGTTTGCATCCAAGGAGCCAGCAAATACAGCCAACGATCAGCTTTACTTTGGACACTCTTCTACGCCAGATACGCAAGGTAAGCAATTATGAATTTACATACAGAGTGGCTTTAATCAGAAAAAAACCTAGTTAAGCACTGTCCCCATTTTATGTGATTGTGAACAATTCAGAAGTCTCTTGCTGTTCGTACGTCTCTGCGTGTGACTGTCCACAAAATTTAGCAGGTGTCTAGCCTCTTGCTAAGAGCTAGTGATGTCCGCCACCTCGAACTCTACAATTATTAAAGTCTCTGCCTAGGGTTTTCATTCATAACTTTACATTTTTCAAACTGTCTTCAGCTTTTAACACACTGTGATTAGAGTCGGTTACATCCGTTTCTTGTTGCTATACTTGGTTCATGGCGTGAAGAGTATATTGGCTTTATTTGGCGTTATAAAACCCGAAGAAGGAGCCAAAACTATGGCGACCACGCCACGTCCATCACCTAACGAATAGCAAAAATCGCCGTTTCATAATTTAAAAGTCACTTTACGGTTAGTCGCAGTGACCAAGTCTCTTTTTCGAATATTTAAATCGGTAATTACACTGTGCACCTAGTATTGCGTATTTGGTTACACCCGACTGTGACTTTTATACCCTTGCAGAAGATATTATTATTTTTTCATGAAATGTGTAAAGCATAGAATAAAACTTTGTGGCCATAAGTATATATATGATATAGCCACGTAAGTATGTCCGTCTGTCTGTTGCTGTGCTTTATGTTTTAAAGATATCGTCTTGAATCTTTGCATAGGTCTTTCTGTTGCGGGCAGTATATATATCGGAATCGGCCTAATCGGACCACTTTTTCATATAGCTGCCATACGAAGGGTCGGTCGAAAATTAAACAACTCGGCTTTTATAAGTTTTTTTTAAATATAGCATTTATTTATATATACCAAGCATGAGATTTCCTATCTCCACTATGAATCTCATATATATGCAAAATCTTATCAACATCGGATTACTATGTCTTATGGCTGCCATAGGAAAGATTAATAGAAAAATGTGTTTTTAACATATGTGGGAAAAATTGTAATGTTTTTCAAGATATTTTCATCAAGCTCAGCATTTGCGAGCTGCACATATTTCCTTAATTTCATGCTTAATTTTTGTATTCTCAATTTTTAGAAATTCCTAGTGTGAAAGATTTGGAAGCACAAATGAGAAAAGTTGATTTGCGTCCGGAAAACGATATTATAAACGCAACGTCAAATGCACACCCAGCAATTCACACAGAACAGAGAGACAAAGTTGTTACCAAGGACACCGAAGCTTTTAAAAGACTTTTGCAGCAATTGGGCTCCCAGAACATATCGCATCCAGGCACTGAGTCGTCGTATCCTATGAATGCAAATGTTTCGGCCGTTCGTAGCGGACAAAGTTCTAATACTCAAGACCGCCACCAGCACATTATCCGAGTTCAGGACTCGCAAATAAAAGATGATGATCTGCAACTGTATCAGCAGCGTGCCAAAAAAATGGATGCTGCGTCACAAAGGCACCTCGAAATGATTCCCCAAAATCAATTGCATCCCGTTTTGACGCCGGGTGTCCATGATTCAAACATATCTGGGCTCTTACCTTTGCAAGCACATAAACGTATGGAGATTCAACAATTGCTGCAAGGTATGTAATTTATAAGTAACTATTACTTCTGAAAGCAAATTTCAATATGACTTGTGCTCTGATTCTGTACAAAATAAATAAAACATGTTTTCTTGAATTTCAGGAGTTGTTCGAGGAGATGTTTCCATTGAATTTTTAAACAAGGAACTGAATAATCCCAACACAACGCATCAGTCTAGGGAGGTTATTGCAGCTGTACTTCATGAATGTTCCAATTCCGGCCGAAATGCCGTACAACATTTACCTTATTCGAATGACATACATCCCCATAATCTCGTGAAAAATCATCAACTCTTTAACAAAAATATGGGCCCCGAAGGTACGCTATCTGAGTTTATTATATATTATAAATATATTTATTTGTTTTGCACAAATATGTTAATTATAAACATGCTTTAATGCCTTTTAGATGTATTTTCCCAAAACACTCCGAGCCAAGGCATAGCCCAACACCAAAGGCATAGTAATTCGCCGACGCCTTTGGCATTTACTCCAACATCTGTTTTAAGAAAAATGACAGCTGATAAAGAATCAACATCCGCGCTCAATAACAGTGCCAACAACCAGCAGTATCACCAATATCAATTATCCACGCATCATCCAAAACCGCCTGTACTCAATATGATGAACGAGTCACCGGTAATGTCGACAATTAACCAACTGCAACCTAGGATGATTTTGGGCGGAAACTATGCCATGCAGCATCAATTGAATGCCAACAGCCCACAAATTTCTCCAAAATTGCCGCCACAGATGACTCAATCGCGAAATCAGCAAAATAAATGGCCTCCTGGAAACATGCAAGCAGCACATGCATCTAAGTCTTTTGGTAATATGTCTCTCACATTACGACACAATCTCTCTTTCTTATACGCACGTACTCGTAGACATATTGTTTACTTAAAAACCAACAGACCATAACGTGACTTATCCCCTCTATTCGTTTGTCTGAAAGCAATTACAAAATTGAATGTGTGTGTTACTCTGTTTGACAGAACTTGTTAAAGTGACTGCAATTTAGATGTGTTTTACTATTATAATACGTTTATTGATTTTTTGATTGAATTAATAATCTGACTTTTTAATTTCTAGGTCGTCCGATTCTGAAAGGAACATTAAACTCTAGTTCCCAACAAATGCCTCCGCTAGCATTTTTATTAAATAATGACATGCAACAAATCCATCAGCAAAAACTGAAGTCCATGCAACCAACGGAAATAATAAATAATGAAATTATTCACGTTGGACCTGGACCCCCACCACCACCACATCAGAATGTTCCATATGCCGATGGAATCTCCCAGATGCAGCAACATCATTATATACAACAGCAACAGCAACGATCACAGCCGCCCAGACATCGATTATTGCATGGAGATATGCACCGACAATCTAATATACCAATGCAGACACTCCCAATGGCGGGTAATTAGGAACTAATGTTTTCAAAAATACAAAAATACATTAATATTTGTTTTTTGACTACACCTAGGTGTCCCCGAAGGCTCCGAGTCTGCAAATTTAATAAAAAACAATAGTCTCGGGCCCATGAACTACCACAGAGATGAACGTTTATCGCCTACAACAAATCAATTAGCCCAATGGTTCTCCCCCGAATTGCTTGCCAGAGCATCGGCTGGTAAATTGCCTCTTTTAAATATGAACCAGGCGCTCAGCTTGGAAGAATTCGAACGTAGCATGCAACATTCCTCAGCCACAGTGCTCAATTAAGACTAAGAATCAATCTACTTTAAAAGAGACTTAAATGAAACTAAATAAAATTAGTTGAAATGATTGCTGTATTATTAAATAAAAGTTTTGTCTGTAGTTTCTTTAAACAGATTTAAAGACCTGTTCATCTGTGCATAGTTGCAAGGCTTTACTGTACACTCTAATAGTTTCGTAAAGCATTAAACACAGTTGAACTAAGAATATTAAAACTAATCACTAATCGTAGATTGTATTGTAAAAAAAAACAAAAAAACAAACAATTCTTCTGTATATACTGCAACAAAAATTTAATAATAAAGTAAAACATTTTAAAATTGTTCAGTTTCCGACTAAGAGATACACCAACTACCAAGTTTTGAAATCTTCATCTTTTTAAGCGCACTGCACGCGAACCGTAAGAGCTGGGAACCCGAATACATTAAATAATCTAATAAAGAGTTGTATTTGAATACTTCTCCAGCAAATGTGGAATGTTAGGATACCAGTTTTTGTTTTTTTTTGCTTATCGTTTGATCTCGTCGAAACTAATTTTTTAAGGATTAATTAAATACGTGTTTGAAAATTTTCCCAAAATTTCCCACTGTTAAGAAACTAAGATGGTAAATAGGGGGAATAATCTGTAGTCTATTATAAAAGTGAGATATACCTTGTACTTTATATGGCATATTTTGCGTTTATATATTCTATATTAGTTCTCTCTCTAAGTCTCTTAGATTTTTAAATTTATCTCGCTTCGAAGTTAAAAGAAAATAGTTTTTTATTTAAGGCATTCCAGAACGCTGCAAATGGTCCAAACAGTAATTCCTATTAATATATCTATTAGGAAAATTATAATTTTGAATTTTAGATATCTGATAACAGAATTGTTTGGAAAAAATCATTGCAAAAATAAGTATTTGAACACAAGAAAATCTATTGAGCTAAGTACTATTTGTTTTTATTTTTTTCCGAACCCCTTGTAGGATTCTTAAGTACTAAATATACTTAGTTACATTCTCATTTTATTTATGGTAGTTGTTTTGGTTCAAATAATGCGATTCGAGTTTTTCCTTGGGAATAAATAAAGTGTTGATTATGAAACGCAGTTCAATTTAATACACAAGTACATATTTTGAACATTCATATATAATTTTTGTTTGTCCGTGCATTTATCTTATTCATCATTCAAATTGTGCTCTCCATATGTATAAGTTTAAACATGTTTATAGGTGGGATAATCTGCGACTAATCTTACGTACACTAAACATACTAGTTGAGCGACAAGAACTTACACACCTGACCATACTGACGTATAGCGTGCAATAGAAACGTAGTTAATGCAGTTAATGCTTTAATTAGCATTGATATTCGGAAAAGTATTTGCAAAGAACTAGTCAATTTCGACTTCTTACTATTAGGCACCAAACTCAACCCAACAAAACTCAATAAAGGAGTTTCTCTAGATTCTCTTCAAAACAATTCTATTATACTTAAAATCTCTTGATCGCATTTAACTTTTAATATTTCCTTTAGAATATGTTTGGCATTGAACTTTCGTTAAAGATTTTCTCAATTTCATAACTCTGAAGGCTGTCGCTTATATTTTTAGAACTTTTTGTTGTGAAGATGAAAGTTAAAAGACTCGTGAATCTTTTGGGTACACAACATTCAATAAGAGCTCAAATATTTGTTGAAAAACATGTACAGTAAAATATTATAATGATTCTATCCGAATATCAAAGTCCATTACAAAAGTTAATGATTGTCCTAATGAACAAATGAACAAATTTTAAATGGGGTAACAAACATTTGCTATAATTGCTTGCTTTTTCAATTCGGAGCAATTGATTCCCGGATAGTTTTAAAATATTTTATAATTTGCTAATCCTTGAAGAAATAAAATGAACACCTTTTTAACTCGTTTACCGCCTTTAGAAAATGATGCATAATAGAGTACTTTGTTTTCTTTTGGCCTTACCGCGAGCTATACTTAGATAAACTATCAGCACAGAAAGCACAAGATGTTTCATAATCTAAACACTTAAGTAATATACTTGTGTTGTTTAATTTAAATGTTACAATTCGTGCGAACGAAAGACTTACGGCCACCTTTTAGTTGACTTAATTCAAAAAATCCTTACAATAATTTGTTTGTTTTTTTTTTTGGAGAAAGTTAACAACTTGATTTTTCGCAGACTATATTCTAAATTTAGTAAGCGTTCTGTGTAAAATTAAAGCAACTACTTATGTAAGAAACGCAAACATTTCAATCGCAACAAAATCTGTCCGTGTCACATGTGGGGGGAATACATGCTCGTAGTATGTGGCGAGTACTCGTAGTATGTGGCGAGTACTCATAGTATGTGGAGAGTACTCATAGTACGAAATGTCAATCTTGGGCGCACTTTGCGACTTATCTAATCGTTAATGCCAATGCAGGATGGCGGGTCTGCAGCACCTAGTCTGCAATCGCACTTGTCAGATGTCGGAGCACCATTGACGCATTCTTCGTTCCTATGAATAACCGCAGTTTGATTTTGATCTAGCTCAGAGCATGGACTGTTTTGGCAATCGCTTTGAGACTGTCGCTCAGTTCCAGCTTTAGCAGCGCCGACGCCGACTGCAACGCCTGCGTCTGCGTCTGCAGTATTCAATCCAATGGGTGTGCGGCCATATCCGGAACTTGTAGGCACT
Source organism: Drosophila borealis (assembly GCA_035045885.1). Taxonomy (NCBI): domain Eukaryota; kingdom Metazoa; phylum Arthropoda; class Insecta; order Diptera; family Drosophilidae; genus Drosophila; species Drosophila borealis. Next base: position 1,167,624 of record JAWNOR010000354.1, on the reverse strand, counting down.
CCCGGAGCTCCTCCAGTTGCGGCAGAACGTCTGTACACTGTGCTATTCATTGTCAGCTTGCGCACATTCTTGTCAGGATGGAAAACCAATATATACACCTTCGGAGAGTAGAGGCAGACGAGGGCCACGGATGCACTTAAGCTGATGGAGATGCACAATGTAGTTATTTGGATCTGTACAAGAAATGCATTAAATTCATTAATTATTAACTGGCGTTAACTATTTTGCTTCAAAGCAGTCGCTGTCGATAGTTACAATTATCATAAGTACTATAAAATGAATTAATGAATGAATAACATGAAAATAAATTTAGGGAAAGTCCAAAATTGCGGCAGTCACTTTTATAAATAATAAATAAACTATCTAAGGAAAATAGTTAGCACAGGAGATGGATTCTAAGCTTATGTTTTCTTATTCAATAAATAAAACTTTTGAAAAACAAAATAAAATTGTTGTGCAAAAACAATTGTTTCTAATAAGTTTAGTTTCAACCAAAGACAATATAAACACTAAGATGAGTAACGCCCATACATTTGAGTGCGACGCCTGGCTTTTCGTCTGGCTTTTCCCACTTCACACGACATGCCAGCCGACTGGCTGTTCGCTCTCCAGAAGCCAGACGAACGAATGCCCAAGTCGCGGCTTGTTGATGCTGACACGAACGACGAAGTTAGTCGCCAGCCTGTCTTCGGCAAAGCTGGTCGATTGATTGCGCAAGTGGCATTACTCATCTTAGTGTTTATACTGTCTTTGGTTCAACTAATTAAGAACGTAATCATTTTTTAGCTAAAGTTTTAAATTGAAAGTGAAATAAATTGTTTGTTAGTGTTATTGGAAGTATTTTACAATGATTGCAAACACAACAATTCATTCTCTTTTAGGTGAGCAGCGGTAAATACTTATTTATAGAGCTTACCTCGTAGGAGTTGCCAGTACCGAAATAAATTGGTACAAATGCTAGCCAAATGATGCAGGTTGTGTACATTGTGAATCCGATAAACTTGGATTCGTTAAAGTTTTCGGGTATTTTGCGGGTTTTTATAGCATAAACCGTACAAATTGTAATGAGTATCATGTTGTATAGCTGAGAGAAAAGAAAGGACATGTCCTGTATCTTGCATTTCAAGATGACCTCGGTGCGGTCTGGGTAGTAAAATCGAGTTCCCGGCGGCTCCACAATCATCCAAATCATCGTAATCAAAACTTGTATTGCTAAACAATTGGTTAAAACAAAACAAAAACGCAGTTATTAAATATAATAGAGCTATAAGATCAGCATCTGTTTAAGTCCAGCATTTATTTATTTTCTATTAATTCATCTAACATGAGCTTTTTTCGATTATCGATAAGTGTGTTCTAGTCGGAAATGTCTAACTTAGGGATACCCTACTTGTTTGTCGATCTTGTGTTTTTTGTGTATTTCCCCAATTTTATAAAATTAAATTTAACGACCTTTTTCTCTAATTATGAGAAGTCCATTTTAAAAACAAGGACATTTACCGAAGTTAAATTTAAATGTGTTTTTTTCATTTTTTTCTTTTTTGAGTGTAAGTAAAATACAAAGAGTCCTTGTCGATCTTGTGTCTACAGTTTTGAAATTTTGTTGCCGATAATACATAACTCGTTCCGATTCCAAGCAATCGATTAGAACCGATATCGAAGATCTTGAGTCACGGATCTTAGGAAACATGATTTGATATTACTTCGAAACGGGGCAAGCTGCTGGAGATTGGAACAAACTCATACTGTGCGGACTTTCGGATTACGAGGTTACGAGGCGTTCTGACAGACGAATCGTCGGGTTAGAACGAATCGTCAAGTTTCGATTAGCTCGAGCCACTAACTATACAATGCATAGACCTGTCAAACAGCGGAATAATTGGATACCGATAAACCGTCAACGACTGAGGGGCACACTAAAATGGTCGCGGACACCCATGGGGCTCAGTCGTTGACGATTTATCGGTATCCGAATATTCCGCTGTTTGACATGTCTATGCATTGTATAGTTAGTGCTCGAGCCTATTTGTTCGATTGAACCGATTTATCTGTCGATCCAAGCAGCTCAATTATGCTTTTGTTGTTCGAGTGTTCGAAAGATGGTTGATTCAAAAGAAAGAAGGGAAATAAATTGTTCGAATACGTACCGATCAAGGAGGTCGTGATCACCACTTGGGACTGAGGGCTGATGTATTTGAGGCGCTGCGCCGACTTGGATGCCGAGTGGAAAATTCGAGATATGCGATTTGTTTTTGTTAGCAGAGCACTGTAAATGATAGAGAAGCCAACGCCGATGCCGAACCTTTGCAGAACACAAGAGCCAATAGTTGGCTTCGCGATCAGGGCAAATGTGTTGCAATAGCAGACGAGTATGCCAAAGAGCAGAGTGTAGCTGAGCTCACGGCCGGAAGCACGCACAAGGGGCGTATCGTGATTTTTTGCGAATAACACAATGACAATGATGGTCATCGTAATACCGAATATTGCAATTGCCAATGGAACAAGGGCAAACAGCGAGTTCCAGCGCATGTACTGTATGTTGAGGGCAAAACAGGACAGCTTGTCCGGATACGGCCAAAGACCCGGGCCACAGTCCTTGCAGGTCAACTCATCGTAGACGTATTCGTAGGGCTCACAGCTGTCGCAGATCCAGCAACAAGTGTCCCCCTGTTAACGAGAAAGAGAGTCAGCAATTGAGCAGGTGAGCTGCAGGTGAGTTGCAGGTGAGTTTTAGTACCTGTTGTTTTTTTATCATCCCAGCCTCACACGGCAAGGAGCATGCTGAGGTTGGCATCTCGTTTTCCTTGTTCCACACAACTGTATCCAAATTAATTTCCAGGTTATTGAACCATTTACCGATCACCTACAAAGACGAACGTACAATTGAGAAAAGTACCAAAAGTACCTTCATTTTTAAATACATATGTAATAAGTATTTCCCTAATTTTAAATAATTATATTTAAGTAAATTACACAAAAATCCTTGTCGACAAAACTAAAATGATCCTCCCTCAGAAGGTATTATAATATTGCCCCGAAATATTTCCCTCATTTTATATATATAATTTATATTATAGTATCATTTTCTATAAACATGAGCATTTCCTTTTAAAAATAATAACATTTTCTGAAGTTAAATTTAAATGAAATTTAAATGGGATTTTTTAATTTTTTGAGTGTAAGTAATATAAAAAAATTCCTTGTTGATCTTGTTTGGTTAATTTGTAAAAAGTTCAAATGATCCGCCTTAAGAAGGTATTATATTATTGCTACGAAATATTTCCCTAATTTTAGAAAATTAAAACTTGGGATCATTTTTTATAAACATGAGAATTTCCTATTAAAAATAAAAACATTTTGTGAAGTTAAATTTAAAGGGGATTTTTTATTTATTTTTAGTGTAAGTAATATACAAAATATTTATTGTTAAACGTTCAAATAATTCGCCCTCAGAAGGTATTATAATATTTTCACGATATTAATATTTACTGGTATCTCTCACCATATAATAAAATATAATAAAATCATATTCTTGCTCTGTCGATATTAACAAACAGTCAATCTGTCTGTCGCTCAGCTAAAAAACTGTTTGATGCAAATTTGAATAATTCCTTTTTTACAAACAGATTGGATCACTTTATCGTATAAACCATATCTGCCATTAACTCTGAATGCAATGCTTAGTTTTATAATGGGAAATTTGCTTGTTTTTAATAACCTCTTAAATCTAAATTCGGCTATTCAGCAAGGAACGGGTGAAATTCAAATAGCAGGGGCAACTCTTTTTATTGATTTTCATATTTCAACATTAAATTTGGCCACTTTTTTGGAGTAGTTTGCAACACTGGTGTTGATATGCGCTTCATTTAGGAACATTCCTACCCAAAAAGCGGGCAGATTTTAAATAAAAATAATAATGTTAAAAAAATAAAAGCTTAGGCAGACTTAAAATGAAATTAATAATAATTTAAAAAATTAAAAAAAAAAGATGGAAACAAAATTTGATTAAAATTGGAGCTTCGTATTTCAATATTTATGTATATGGTATTTCAGCTTAGGCACGTCGAAAACAACGGTATATTGTCGTTTTTTGGCTTAACTAAAATATAATTACCTTATACTGATATCCGGAGGAGTTGTCCAGACGTTGATAGTTCAAAATGTCGTACCTCGCCAAGCCGTCGCCCTGACGATCGAACTTCACCTCGCTGCCGGCCAAATCTTAGGAGAGTCAAAGGTTAATTCCAAATAGTCGTATAACACAAGAATCGAGTATATCAAATGGGGACCTTTAAATTCTGTACTGTACCTACAAATGACACATTCAACAGGTAATTGTTGTAGAAGTCCTTTCCATCATAGTTGGCCATATTGGGACACGCCTGCGAGTGGCTGTCGACGGGCTTGCGATACCACACGGACTCGCTATGCCGATGTTGTGGTCCCGGGTTCTGATCATTTTGGGTGCACAGATCGTTGTGCAAATTATGAAGTGCGTGGGCGAAGGCGTACACAGCGTCCACTACGAATTGCGTCTTCGATTCTTGCTCGTATCTTGATCAAGATAAAAATGTCTACATTATTTTATGTCTCCACAACAGAAAGAGGTGATTAGAACCAATAATGGGAAAACGATTTGGAGCCGAGCCGGCTCGAACCCAGAATTCCAATTTACATAGTTCTTTTTTATGAACCGAGCCTTCAACCAAACCAATCGCTCCGAAAAACAGACGAACCGAACCATATTCAACTTTTGAGGGGCCAAGCATTTGATATAATATCCCAATTTTCGTTTCAAAACGGGGAACGGGATGCAAATCGCTTGGGACCTAAGGATATTAAATATGTGCAGGATTGATGCGAATTACCAAAATGTGAATAGATTATATAGAATTAATATTGATAGCATATAAATGTGACGCTTTGAAAGAATCCAATTTGTGGCCGGGTTTTGGAGGAGCGCAATATATTTTTTTTTAATTGTCGGTTCTGGATAACAACAATTGTATGTTGCGGGCGAGACGGTATTGAATTTATTGTTCCCGTTGCCCATCTCGAAAAGAGATCACATTTAGCCGCCATTTTTATACCCTGAACCCATAAAAAATGGGTAAAAGGGGTATAAAGGATTTGTGCAAATGTATGTAACAGGCAGAAGAAAGCATCTCCGACCCCAGAAAGTATATGTATATATTCTTGATCAGCATCAACAGCCGAGTCGATCTGTCTGGGTTCAGGGTATAAAAATCGACGGTTGTATTATTGGAGAATATATGTATGACAAGCCAAGGTTTGCACCTAAGCCTGGCTCTATATAAAGAAATCGACGGTTGTATTATTTGGAGAATATACACTCCGCGTCATCAGTTTAGCATACCTCAAATCAAATTATGTATATCTATTGCTCTAGTTCTGTTCTTTATTGAAAACCAGCTACTTTTTTTTTCATTCTGCTTTGGTCATCTTCGTATGCTCTCTCAATGACAAAAAGTGTATGCGATGAAAAGATTCCGTTATATGATTTTTGCTATTTCCTTTTGTTTTCGATTCAAAATTGTGCTTCGTTTTCGCGTCATCAGGCTAGCACATGCGAATTCATTTCGGTTTATATATTTTTATATAATAAAAATATTTATAATATTTGGACACGCTCCACATTTAAAGAGACTCAAATTTAATTTGGAATGCCCAGATGGATATAAATTCTACTACCATGATCTAAGTAAGGAAGAACTGCAGTTGGATCGGCTTCCTAGTCGAGTGGGAGATGTGATGGTGTGTGGAGCCGTCTCCTATTATGGGACATGCGAGTTACAGTTTTTCACGTCACGTCAAATATTTTGATTTATTTAACTGAGAATTGAATAGACTTTTAACGTAAAAAATGTTTTATATTTTAGCATTTTCGCTTTGGGTTGAATTGAACCTAAACCACTGACGACAGGAGCTGTACTAACCTGATGACGCGCAGTGTATGACAAGCCAATGTTTGAACCCAAGCCAGGTTCGATATGAAAAAATCGACGGTTGTATTATTTGGAGAATATATGACAAGCCAAGGTTTAAACCCAAACCTGGTTCTATATGAAAAAATCGATGGTTGAATTATTTGGAGAATATATGACAAGCCAAGGTTTGAACCCAAGCCTGGTTCTATATGAAAAAATCGACGATTGTATTATTTGGAGAATATATGACAAGCCAAGGTTTGAACTTGCAGAGTCGGTAACCGAACCCCCGCCCCCCTCCCGGATTAGAACTTACCCGACTTTTTCCGAGAGCCTGAAACTGTCATCGCAGGTAATTTTTGGCTTTTCGTTGTGTGGAAGACTAGCGTCTTGGTCATGTTGATTCATTAACTTGCCATCCTCCGATGCCGTGGATAGCACACAATTAAAGGTGTCCTCCCAATACTCGGCGAACCATGGATTTCGCTTGTTGTTGTGTGGCGTCAATTGCATCATATATCGGTCAAAGTCTTCGATTATCTCCGATTGCAGCTCAACCGTAATGGCACCCTCGGCAATGTCCTCCAGTCCTTCCAGCAGCTTCTGCTGCTTGCCCCATCCATCACTGGCCACCCAGTGGAAGGGGTGTGAGAGATTGGCCCGTTTCGCCGCCAGAAGGATGCGACGTGCATCCTCGGCGCGTGTAAACAGAATAACTCCACGAGCGTTTGGCTTCTTTTGGAGTTTGCCAATAATTGAATCAAAGACTTTGTCATCCGCGGCACTTGGCACCTTTTCGGCGGCGGCAATGCAGACATGTCGCTCCGTTGCCTCCTTGTGAAAGGCCTCAATGCCGTATTCACCGTAGGATCCTTCCGAATGAATTGTCGATACGTATGACCAGTTGAAGTTCTTGATGATGTCCACCAAGGCGACCGACTGGAATGTATCTGGCGGCACGGTGCGTGCGAATAGATCAAAGCGTGTCTTGTCCGAGAGAGTCTTTGCCGTGGATGCTGGCGAAATTTGCGGTATGTGAAAGAGGCGTAAGAGATTCGCCACCTGCAGGGATACCGAACTGTAGGAGCCGCCGATCACACCAAAAACCGGACCGGATGTCGCATTTTTTCTCAACTGCGGAACGGATGTATCCGAGCACTCGAACACGGACGTGTCCAGGTTGTTCAGCGAGGCGCGCACAAACTGAAGAGACTGATTCAGAGCATAGGTATCCCGAGAGCACGTGTCCAGTATGTGCACGCCTATCGTTATTCCCGGCAATATGTTTGTGTCGTTGTTAACACGGTCAATGGCATAGAGCATGGCCTCCAGGCGCTGAACACCCCGGTTGTAGACCTTGGGTCCGCAGGGCGGTGCACCTTCGCCCTTCTCATGCACCGGAAAAAGTCCGCCGAGTATTATGTCACCCGGCAAGGACACGGACACCGTGTCGTGCGCCTGCGACGATCCGGCGCCAGCCAATTGTGCTATTAAGCTCCAGCAAGTGGCCACCAGGACCATAATGCCAACTGGACTGTTAATGTCATCTGCATTCCTTTTGAACACTTCCCACATATTGGTTAATAGTTTCATTGTTCTGGCTGCAGCTCTACGGATCACTTGATAAACATATTCATATGTATTTCATTGCAATGCTCTTTAGTTCGTGATACAAAAGCGCCCACGTCCATTGTCGTTCCCGAACATCTGAAACAAAAGTCAATATATATCACAACTCTATATATACTAGCGGGTATTCACCGGCTTTGCCCGTGTCGAGTTCTGTGCTTAAAATTTTACAAATGGGTTTTTTTTTTGCTATTTCGGGCAAGATTCATTAGAAAATTCATTGGAGGCATGTTTTAAACTTTTCACAAAATGCGGGATTTCTCAATGAAAAGGCGGGCCAAAGATTTTTTGGTCAAAGTCTTCAGTTTCGTTCGATCGGTCTTAAATTCACTTCATAATTCACAATTTGGAAATTTCACCCGCAACTGTGGAATGTTAGCGAGAACTTTGTTTAAATTCATTTTAAATAATAATAATAATAATGTTAAAAAAATAAATGTTCTCAAAAAGCTTTGAAAATGATTTTGAAACTGATCGGACGGTTAACAAAACAACTTTCATACAAACGTTTTCCGCCAATTTACCACTGTTACGGTTGGTATTTCCCAAACCCGTATTCATTATATTCTTATGTAGAGCTTTGAAAATAAGTTTCAAGCAAACCGGGATAAAATAAAACTTCATCCAACAAATTTTTAAATCGCATTTCTACCGAAGATGATTGAATTCTGCGAAAAGTGAGAAACACGTCTCAAATGATTTTTCTTATAGATCTTTGGAAATGAATTTGAGCGAAAAACGACACCCACCAAATCTTTGACCTCCATTTCCACCAAGGAGGAACGGATATTCCGAAAAGTGTGAAACACCCCTCAAAAGAATTTGAACAAAGATTTTTGAAAATGAGTTTGAGGCCGATCGGATGGTAAACAAAAAAGTTACATACAAACGTTTTTCGCGATTTTTCCACACTTGCAGGTGGATTTCCCTAAACCGCGTCTAAACGTGCACCTACATCACAAAAGGTAACTACAGTGCAAATTTGAGCTTACGGTTTGGGCTGTGCGTTTATCACCAGTCGGTCAGTCAGTCAGCCAGTCAGTCAGTTATTCATTCAGTCAGTCAGTCAGCACAAACAGTTTTATATATAGAGATTGTAAGTTGGAGTCAAATTTTTCCGCCGCAAAGTTAGGTTTCATTCATACAACCAATTAGCCGGATTTGCAATTCAAGAGTGGTAGATTTTGATTAAAAATCGCATTCAACTAATTTCCGATAAATTTCCACAGTTGTGAGTCGAATTTTCAAAATCCGTTAAGCACGTTTTCAATGTTTAAAATCTTTAATTTTTAAAAAAAAATGCACTGAATCGAGCGTATAATACTGAAAACATTGCCCAAAAAACCTTTGAGCTCCGCTTTTCATCTAGGATGTGTGCCCTATAAGAATTTAGAAATAGAGTGGAATAAAGAAAAGAGTGGAAGTTCAGGTATTTTCAAGTAGAGCTCTTGCGAATGTCTGCAAGAACCTCCATTTAGTATATGCCGAATTCCTGTGCCTTGAAACGCATAAATGGTCATCTGTTAAAATTGAATGCTTGTCAATTTGCAGAATTCCTTAAGTTAAGAGGATGCTTGTTTATTTACAGAATCCCTTAAGTTAAGAGAGAGAGAGGAAGGGCAAAACGTCAAACACTCGAAAGAGAATAACAGTTGGGGATGCTTTTCACGGCAAACACAAAAACTTTTCAAAGCTTGCACAGAGGCAGAACACGCACACGGTCCCGATGCGCGTGTGTGTGTGTACGCGCGCGTGTGTGTGTGTTTGTGTGTGCTTCACAAGTAACAATGGCGACCCAGAAAAAGCTTTGATGCAAGAACTTTACCAGAAGTACCAAGGAAGAATGGTTCCACTGATGATGGCAATGCGCACAGAAGCAAAAGCAGCCGCAGCAGCAGCAGCAGCCGCAGCAGCAGCAGACATCGAATACAGTAACACCTACATTTTGAGAAACATATACACCTACATGTACATATATACCATACACTTCTTGCATATGTATGTGAAGAAATTCTATTAATTGAATCGGGTCAGGTCAAGGGATTGAAAGAAAAAAATTAAAAACAATCTCTATATGTATGTTTGTTTGTATGTATGTATGTATGTAGGTACAAAAGACTTGTTCGTGCTCTAAGCGTAGTTAACACTCAACTATTTTTCGATGCTGACATTTTATACACAATATATGCCCTGCAAGCCCGACCCAGACCCCTTCTCTTCTCCTCTTTAGGGCATGGTGGTCCTTATTTACTGTGACGGTTCTGTGCCTGTGTGGGTGTTAAGGTACACATACAAATATATGTACGTGCGTAGAGTTTTGTTCACTGACGTAAACCAAGCACACACACTCACTCGAACCTATATAAATATGTATTTGTATGTATGTATGCAAGTGCGGACTATATTCGAAATTTATGTACTATTTGTAAAGTGGAATTGAAGATTAATAATGTGTACTTACCGTAATTAAGCTGGCTTTAATTATTTCATAATTATTATTCCTATATATATACTAGTTAGATATGTGCGAATATAACAACACATGTAGTTAAATTGTTTAAGGTATCTGCTTGCACTCACGTTGCTTTTTTTCCGTTAACACTTATTTTAGCCACTAGCAAAGAGCGCACACACATCTGTCCATAGCATTAACAGTAGATAAACTGATTTGCTCATGATAAGCCCAAACAGTTCTTGTACCAGCAGCAGCAGCACCAGCAGCAGCAGCGACCACGGCAGCAACACAACAACAATGATAAGAGCTGTGCCAGCAGCAGCAGCAGCAGCATCATGGCTAAGAACAACAGTATCAGAAGCAGCACCAACACCAACACCAGCAGCAGCGGCAGCAGCGGCAGCAGCAGCAGCAACAACACCCACAGCAGTCATCTAACTGTTGTCCATCTCTCCTTGAATACTCATTTTCGCCACTGCAGCAGCCGCAATGGATCTCAAAGAGCAAATTTCAACATAAAAACTAGCAGCTAAAACCGAAAAAAAGAACAAAAAAAAAAAAAAACATGTGTCCGTCAGTAGGTTCGTCCTGCAGCCTGAGTTAAGAGCGGGCAAAAGCTTTCTAAAGTTCACCGCAAGCTTTGGCCTGTCTCTTTGAGTTTCTCGATTTTGCAAGAGAAGTACTTTGACAAAGGAAATACATATGCTTAATTGTTGCTTTATCATTGTGCACAGATACTTATATCAAATTGTATGCACATACAAACACGAAATACGGACAAACTTAGCAAATATTTATACAATTTATTAACTAGCGGGCAATACCCGGCCTTGCCCGTGGCAAGTTTTCTGTTAAAAATATTAGATGTTACATACGTTTTAACCCAGTTTCCGAACGTGGGAAATTTAAACTCACTTCTATTCAAAAATATGTTCAAGTCCATCCATTAAAGATCTATAAGCTGGAATCGATACATAAACTTAAGTTCGTTAAACCTTTGAACGGCATTTTCCATCCAAGAGCAAATAAATTTTAACGGAGATCCTTGAACACGATTTTAAGGGAACAGATAGTAAACTAAAAGCGAAACTAAATTTAAAAAATTTGTAGGGCTTTGAAAGTAAGTTTTATGCCGATTGAACAAATCCTGAAACTGCACCTGTACAACCTTTGCCCATTTTCCACCCAGGAGGGGTGTATTTTCCGCAAAGTGTGGAACATTTCTCAATTGAATTTTCGTGAAAATCGTGTCAAATGAGTATATTTCCAAAACTTCGGTCAATCAACCTTTGATCCGCATTTTGCATCCAAAAGGGTTGGATGCATTTTCACAAAGTTCCTTGAAAATGAGTTTTAAGCCAATATTTGGCCAATTTACCACAGTTGCGGCTGCAATTTCGAAAATCATCGAAACACGTATTCATTAAGTTCTGACAAAACTTTTAACTTCGATCCATCTATATTTATAAGTTTGTCCTGATTGACTGTCTAATTGGTTATCATGAGAGCTAAGAATATATGTGATGAAGGCTTCAGATTTAGGTTCGACGATTTTTAGGTAATTCCAGCTGCAAGTGTGGGAAAAGCGCGGAAGACGGTTGTATTGAACATTTTTATACCTGAACCCATTGAAATGGGTAAACAGGGTATATTGTATTTGTGCAAAAGTATGTAACAGGCAGAAGGAAGCATCTCCGACCCCATAAAGTATATACATATGTTCTTGATCAGCATCAACAGCCGAGTCGATCTAGCCATGCCCGTCCGTCTGTCCGTCTGTCCGTATATATGAACGCAAGGATCTCATAATCTATAAGAGCTAGAGACTTGAAATTTTAGCTGAAGGTCCTCTTAGTGTCCGCGCAGATCGAGTTTGGGTATTCAGGGTATTCGATCGGCATTAGACTCATTTTCAAAGCTATTTGTTCAAATTTGTTGGAGAGGTGTTTTTATTGAGTTAAAAATAGTAAGGGTACGTTTATAATTTCGACAGGCAACTAATAAGGAAACGATATATCAAATTCGAACCGAACCTTCCCGGGAAATACAGAGTAAAATCAAATGTTTTTTATTGCTAAATTGAGTTAGATTCTCCTCTCCAGCGAAGTCAGGATTGTTGTGATCAATCCAGTGACAACTGGAAGCTCTGTCATCATCAAAGGTCTTACACAACTTACACAGACCCAGTCCCTTAACCCCGTCTCCCTCATGTTGGTTGTCATGTCTTCTCTATCCTTTAATAAACAATCTTCCGGACATTCTCCTTTTCAATTGGTGCGCATTCTTTTGCGTATGACAATAAAAACTATTTCCTAAATTACAACTTCTTCAAATAGCATTAATGCAGCAAAGGACACAATTCTTAGAAGTAATACAAATTGTAGTTTTGATTTTTTTTTTAACATTATTATTTTTATTTAAAATCTGCCCGCTTTTTAGGCAATAATTAAATGTTTTCGGTATAAAACGTTGACAGCAATTGGCCCACGCACATTTTACACGCATATTATATGTATGTTTTTTATTATATATGCAGCTCGTAGGCAACGAAATATATTTTCCATAATTCTTACAATTCTAGAATCTGGAAGAGGCAAAGTTACAAACCAAAAAGAGATAGTCACGCTCAATCCAGCTATCAACGACCGTTTAATCAATTCCTACTCGATGCACTGCACGTTCTCTATAATCTCTTCATATAAAACTGTTTGTCCTGACTGACCGACTGACTGACCGACTGACTGACTGACTGATTGACTGACTGACTGACTGATTGGTGATCAATGCACAGCCCAAACCGTAAGAGCTAGGAAGCTGAAATTTTCACTGTAGCTAACTTATGTGATGTAGGTGCACGTTAAGACGGGGTTTCGGATAATTCCACCTGCAAGTGTGGAAAAATAGCGAAAAACGTTTGCATGAAATTTTTTTGTTTACCATCCGATCGGCCTTAAACTCATTTTCAAAGATCTTTGTTCAAATTCATTTGAGGGCTGATTCACACTTTTCGAAAAATACATTCCTCTTTGGTGCAAATGGAGGTCAAAGATTTGGTGGGTGACGTTTCGCACTCAAATTCATTTCCAAAATCTATATGAAAATTCATTTGAGACGTCTTTCACATCTTTCGCAAAATCCAAAATAATTCAAAGATTTTATTGAAGTGAAGTTTTAATTTTTTTTCTGATTTGCTACAAACTTATTTTCAAAGCTCCGCATAAGAATTTAATGCAAACGTGTTTCAGCGAGTTGGGAAATTCCACCCGGGACAGTGGTAAATTGGCGGAAAACGTTTGTATGAAAGTTGTTTGTTGACCATCCGATCATTTCCAAAATCATGTTCAAAGCTTTTCGAGAATATTATTTATTATTTATATATTGAGATATTATTTCATATACATTACTCATTACTCATTACTCATTACTAATTAATTTAACTTATTAAAAGGGATATCCCTTTCGGAGACTTTGACCAGTGACACTGGCACAACTGTGGGCTTCGATTTCTTCTTTGACTGCCTGGTCTCCGGTTTCAGGGACAGATTCCGGGACAGCGATTGGGGCTACAAAAAGCAACGTTTGGCACATACAAAGAATTGGCACTCCAAAATTCTTGTGGAACTCACCTCTTTTTTTGGACGTGCAGACGTTTTACGTCAATTGGACTCCTTGTTATGGTTGCGACTGCGGCAACTGAGCCGGAAGTGCCGGGGATGGCGACGCTAGGAGACGGAGTAGCAGCATTCTGAATATACGATACGCTGAAGAACTTTTGTATTTAATTAAATTAGTTTCATTTGGCTTAGTTGTTTCTTCTGCTCCAGCATCGCTTCGTTCGCCGCCCGGATAGTAGAAACATATCTTTGGCTGGACTACTTTCTCTTCCGACATGGTTGTGCGAGCAAGAAGATCCTCGTTAGCTGCTGACTCACAGTTTTTTGCCTTTTCATCTGTTGGATCGTTTCCTTAGTGGCTGTTTGTGGATCTGGAGGGGATTGAACATTTGCCGCAAGTGCAATAAGTAACGGGTTGAGAGCTTACCCGCATCTTTTGCTGGCTCTCCACCTAGGTTCATGCAAAGACAATATGAACATTAAGACGAGTAACGCCCATTTCTAGCCTGGCTTCCCATCTGGCTTTTACGACTTCAAACGAGCATGTCGTTGCCGACTGCTGTTCGTTCAGACGAACGAATGCCTAACAGTGTTGCCAATTCAGATTTTTTCCGTCAGATCTGGCTTTCTTTTTGAAAGTCTGATTGCGGGAAAAAATTGAAAACAGTGGGCAGCGGGAATTCTCTCTTTTTAAAAATGAGCTAAAATTGTTTTTCGCATTCTTTTCTTAAATGGTTTAATATTAATAAAGATGTGCTTAAACTTTAAATGGGCGAAGTCGGCATCATTATTGAAAGGAAAGCGCGAAGTTGGCATGCTGGTATAACTATCGATGTTAGTTTAAAATTGCTTATTGCGGTGAATTTCACAACTTATTTAAACTTTTGACTTGTAAAATGTCGAAAGCAGTTTATAAGCAAAAAGCTGCAGGTTGTCGAGTGTAAAAGCCAACTCCGCACAAATGTTACTGACGATACGCGGACTTATTGCAGCTATTGCAAAAGCAATATAACGGCCAAGTTATCCGATTTAAAAGCATATGTATCCACAAAAATAAAAACATTTAAGTATGGTTGGTGGACCAAAGTAGATTTTGCACATGTGCCAGTTAAAACAGTAGAGCAATTTGAAATTTGATGACAGCAGCACGGCTAGCCGATTCAAAATGTATCGGACCAAATGCACAAATAAGTATAATTAAAATTGTTCGGGCTCCACATCTATATGAGGATCTCCAAAAAGATATGCCAAGTTTAGTTTGCTGTTGGATGAAACAACAGACAGAAATGATTTGCACATTTAGTCGGCACTAGCGGATCCTATGTAGATGAGCACGAAATCAAGATGATGTAATTAATTATATACATTAATTCAATTTCATTATAAAATGTTTTGAATTTATTTAATACTCTATTACTTTTATTGAAAATGTTAAACAAAAACTGCTTTAAAATTTCAGCTTTTTTTTTGTCGGTTTTGCGCTTTTTTTTAAAGCTCAATAAATGGCAACACTGCTTCCGACTGCTGTTCGTTCAGACGAACGAATGCCGAAGTCGCGGCTTGCTGATGCTGACACGAGCAGCGAATTAGTCGCCAGCCTGCCTTCAGCGAAGCTGATCGGTGGTGATTTGCGACGCTTCGTTTTCGAAGTATTTATGTACATACATTGAGCGTACAAGCTTTGAACTTACGATCGACGCAAACACTTTTGCTGTATTTATGAAATGCATGCTTTATTTAAATGATACATTACCCTAGATACTAACGATAAATTTTACAGGAAAATTTAAGAATAAAATAATTTTTTCACAGAGCGCATCTTGTGCAATAACTATGTGAGGAAAATAGCGCACATAGATTGATTTCACTTTTGTTTTTGGGCAGTGTATGCTCGAGAGAAGTTCTTGCCTCGGCCAATGGTGTGCAAGCACCTATGTTTGTATGTGTAAATTATGCATGCATAAGTACATACATCAAAATAGGTATATGTATGTATAATATACAATATGTGTTGTGCTCTGGCTTTGGATGCATGACCTATCCCAAACTTGTGTTCACATATGAATGCATGTTGTGTACTGAGGTTGGCTCTGTAGAAAATCTGTATTTTCAAGTCAATGCGAATATTTACATATATACTTTCCTAAGGCCAGAGCTGTGAATGACTGCACATTCAAATATGCTGTTATATATGTAAGTTAACACGAGCGAGACAATAAGAGCTGATAACGCAGATCGGCCGGATACCGTTGCAACGGAGTTGCAGACGAAATTTGACACTCGCACGCCCCCAAGTGGCCTGATCGCTCGCAAGAGGCGCCGACTCAGCATTCTGTCGGCTTGCCTGCCTGCAGCGGCGGCTTTGCGAATTCATTTAAGTTACTTTAACTTTAGTTTAAAATTTATTCTCAAACAGTTCAAACGAACTGCTATCAAAAATAAATATGTACATCATAATCTTGAATAAAAATCGGTCTTGATTAATTTGCATATTCACACACATACAAACATAATTGCCTGCATGGCCCTCATAGAGCCGAAGCTGAGGGTACATTCTATTTTTAGCGTTTCGCTCTTTCGGCTGTTAGCGCGATTTAATGATACTGATTTCGTTTTCGTTCTCAACTTTCAAACGAGAAAAGAGGGCAATCTTCGGCACGCCGAAGATTTAATACCTTGCAGACCCAACCTTTTCATTATGCTCATAGAATCAGGGAAAATAGTTAATGATGATTAACATATCATGAAAAACAAGGAAATTTTTCATACAACTTAATTTTCGACCGATCGTTCCTATAGCAGCCATATGATATAGTAGTCTGCTGTAAATAAGATTTTTCGTAAGTGGAGGGAGCATAGTTAAACTAATAAAGGATCGCAGCCACTGCTGTTATGAGCAATAATACGCCGCCGTTTGTTTTGTTCCAAGTCAGATTCTTCTTCAGAGCAGGTCGAGAAGCACAAAGATTTAATGTTATTTTTGCCATATTCGTTATCGGAGACCATAAGCGACTTTTTTTTGTTACGTGCTGACAGTCAAACGTGCACCGGCAAAATGACTTGTGCATGTGTTGGTGAGTTTCCAATGATTTGCAACACTGCTCACAACGTTGCACTGAGCGTGATCGAAAAGTGTGGCGCCAATGAAATTTACAGAGATTGATTTAAATATACATGGACCAGGTATTTTGGTTTAACGTTTTCGATACTAGTTTATCAAGAGTATATTTATAAATATAACTAAAAAATGAAATAAAGAAAAGTGCAAACCAGTTTAAAAAATTTTTTCTTTAAAACTAATTTACTTACATTTTTGTTAAGTTTCATGTTTTCTGTTTTAATTTTTTGTTATTTTCATATGAATGTTCATTATTATGCAAATATTTTTTGTATTGCATTTTCATATTTACACATTCACGGTATAACGGAGCTTGCCAATATTAATGGTAAATCTACGCAGTATATATGCATATTTCGGATAACGCGTACTTTTTGGATAACTATCAATATTTAAGCGATAAGTTACTGAGAAATTTTCAGCCAGGCGCGCAGAACTTCAAGCAGCTCATTGCAGAGGCGGCTTCTAGGTTCTGCGCAAGTAAATTCCAGCACTGGTTGAGAAAGGTCTGGGTTGCATTCTCATTGAATCGTATGCCAGGAAAATGTTCAGAGTATCACGTTGTTTATGAGGCGACAAATGTTAGACTTATCCGATCAGCATGGACTCCTGACTCTTTCTGGTGCATTAAATGCGTTATTTGGGTGCGTTTAATGTAGCTGTGTCTGTCCGATCTTGCTTAATAATATTGTCCTCCTTGGGGGCCAATTGGCCAGCAGCCCGACAAACGTCTAACAGATGATGCAGCTTATCATATACAAGCTCTTCACTGGCGGCAGTCGCTTCACCAAAACGGCGATCTTTATACTTAATATATGATGATTGCATCAATGGCATCGCCTGTGTTCTCCAACACATCTAGACATCTCGCGCCAGACTCTCAAAAAAGAAATCAATGCGTATGCAGATTGACATCCTGATGTGCCTGCGAGCGACAATAAGCTGCTAAGATTGATTAAGAATATAATTAT
Source organism: Drosophila borealis (assembly GCA_035045885.1). Lineage (NCBI taxonomy): Eukaryota > Metazoa > Arthropoda > Insecta > Diptera > Drosophilidae > Drosophila > Drosophila borealis. The sequence goes on along the minus strand of JAWNOR010000354.1, from coordinate 1,149,889 downwards.
ATTAATAACAAACTTAAGCCGGCGTCATTGACCACTGTCTCCGAGTGCTGGTTCCTGCCATATTAATGATAGAAGATATGTTCATATTGTTGGATAAAACAAGTGTGACCTTCGGGTTTTAAAGCAAAAGCCATCTGAACTCGTTACAAGTAACAAGTACTTAAAGGTAACTGGTTACTTATGCCATCAAAACAAACAACGCAGCAGACAACAACGCGGCGACTATTAGCTAAAGTTTCATTTTGGACATTATTTATTTTATTATTGTGGTGGACTTCTAATTTAAGTTATTCGGAAATACTAATTAAAAGCCCTTTTAAATTTGTACTTGAAATAACAATCGATGGTATTTGTCACCCCTATTATTATTTTGCAGTTGTCACTGTGACACAAAAATAATACTATGGCACGTCACCATTACCCATACAATATATCGATGTATATCGCTACGAAGTGACCATTCCTAGGCAGCACATTGCATGTGGAATGAAATTGATAGAAAATTTGTTTTTGGAAATAAACATAAAGAAAGACAAGTATAACTTAGTTTGCTACTGTGCAAGTATACATTAAAAGTGCAAGAACTGTTTTTTCTATTGTATATAATTGCTTGATATACGCGTGACGAATGCTCCAGGTAAAACACGTTTGAGATCGAGAACGGACGTAAAGTAAATTACATGATGACATTTCTTACCACAATGCAATTAGTTGACGTTGCTCTCTTAATAATATTCAAGTTTAAAATATACTAATATCTGTAACAATGCAGATTTTCGTTAGCTGCTAATCTCTGTTTTAGGCCAGCGATTATACCAATATGGCACACACCAATTTTTTACCATTCATTTTCTTTGTGTAAGAGTTTTGTTCACTACGTCGCGCTGCCCTCCCTCGTTTCTCTCAGCCGCTCGCATGTGCGCCAACGTCGCAACGTCGGCAAATATGTAGGCGAAAAAGCATGATAAAAGACTTGCAAAAGTGAAGCGGGGCTTAAAACTCTTAATGGGCTAACTGCAAATGCATTGATAATGCAGATAAATAATAATAATATGAATCAAGTTAAGGACTTACCATTATTATTGTTTCAATCATATATACGTGTAAATACATATGCATATCTACATATGTATGCGCGCGTCTGTGTGTGTGTGTGTGTATATACATGATGCGGGTTAAAACAGTCGACATCGGGAAAAATAAGCTTGACAAATTTAAACTATATGTATATGTACATATGAACTATTGTCATTGGTTTTTTAATTTTTGAAAGTCCCATTTTATACGAAATGATAAATTTGCAAGTGCAATATTTGCAAGTTTTATGTTTTGTTTGCTAATCAATGTTTTTGTTTGATATTAATTTTAAAATTGGCTTATTATTATTTTTTTTAATTGCAGGTCGAGTTCTTGTTCACAAATTACCGGAATTATTTCGCTGAATTTCTTTTTATATAATAGAACTACATTTTTGCAGGTGAGAAAGTTTGCCACACAAACTGAATTACATTTATAATAATGGAAATATAATCCACAGCAGCCTAATCAAATGGTTGTGTGACAGGTTGCTAACGGGTCAAAAATCGTCCCGGAGATCGTCGAACAAAACGGAAATCGCATCCGTTTGACGATTCAATTACCAAACGGATCGGTCCCTTCGTAATGCAACCAGCTGCTCCAACATTATCAACACAAGCCGATATTGCTAAAACCATGCAGCCTCAAAATATGGTATGTTGTGCTCCTTTATGCCCCACCAGTATACAATATGTGTTAAGACACCTAAAACAGCTAGAAACCCAGCGTTCAGATCTATTACGAATGTCCTCCGAACAAATTTGAGCCAAAAGATGTTTGGGGAAAAAGTAATTCAATTTAGAAGCTGTTTCATTTTATCTGAATACAAAGTTGTGTCTCCATCTAGACTTAACCTACCTATTTTGGGATATTTTTGAAGACAATTCTTCTATTTCTAATATATAGGGTATGTTGGATATGCGCAAATCAATGAAAAAATATACAGAAAGAGGCATCTCCGACACTGTAGAGCAGATATATTCTTGCTCAGCATCAACAGCTGTGTCCATCTAGCCGTGTCCGTCGGTCTGTCCGTATGCATGAACGTTGATCTCAGAGCCTCACTAGAGAGAGACGTGGCTCCCTCTATTTGCCGTGCAGATTGAAGTTGTTTCAAAATCGATAAATTGCAAATAATTCGAGGGTATTTAGAGCTACAGACACGAAATTTCATCGTATACTCGTATACAAAATGGCATGTTTTGGATACTTAACCATTCTCCAACATTTTAAAAACTGATTAAAATATTTAAGGGAGGAATGTGCAGCGCAAACTGTGACTAGAATTATTGTAACGACAGCTCATGGAGAATTCACGACTAGAGTCCACTTATTTTTAAAATTAATTTATATACTAGTGGGAGGCTTTTAATGTTTAATTTGTTATCATAATGACCATGCTTTTTTTTCATCTCTGAAATCGGTATTTTTAAATTGAAATATTTTTGAAAAATTAATTTATTGATAAATTTGTTTCGTGCTTTTGACTATGGCAAGTACACGCTCGTTAGGCAATTTACAGAGATATATAAATAGCTATTTATCACAAAATTAGTTGAGTGAGGGTGTTTCTAAAACTTGTATTCGGTTTTTTTCGAATATCAAAATATTTGTTTAAAACAATTTTTTGTAATTGCAGTTTGATTTTTCGTTCAATTTAACTGGTTAGTTATGAATATATAATTGATGCATTGCTTTTTGTTCAAAATCTTAATTTGGCTGCTGACAACTTTTCTAAGGGTTTTGAGTATATTCTGTTGTGAAACCCTTTCTCTGAGATTTCCACATGTTTTCAAAATTAATTTACGAACTAATCGTGTAAGTTTTACGGTATTTCTTCTGCAAAGGATTCTCACTATGCAACAGAGTCCTGTTTTGAATTCGTGCAGCCAACTTTTTAATTTCATTTGTTTTTCGTTGTCGCTGGGATGCTGAAGACGGCGATATTTTGATTCACTAATTGAACTTGTTTGAGTTAACAATTTTGTTTGTTTGATTAGTTGCTCGGTTCGGTTCGGTTTGGTTCGTTTCGTTGGTTTTGGTTTTGGTTTATATTTTTGTTAAATATACATAAATGTGCATACGAATGGGGCGCAGTGGAAGTCTGTGCCCCAACAATATGAAACTTTTGCCATCTGTTGTAGATTTTGCCGACCAATAAAAAGACTAAAAAGTACGCTTCGCAAGTGCCGCCCACGAAGCAGCCCCTACCACAGCACAGTACGACCCAGCCGCAGTTTCAGATTAACAAGGCATACAACGTTGTTTCCATACTGAAAACAACGTCAACGACAAATGGTCAGCAGCAGCATCAGCAGCAGCAGCAGCAGTCGACACACATGACCACTCATCAGCCGCAGTCGCATCATCTACAACAGACACAGCAGACACAGCAGCAGCAAAGTTATGCGAATGTGGTCAACCGGGCTCCGATTGCGCCGGCAATCTCAGCTGGAGCCCAGCTCGAGAGGTCGACGGTCATCTGCAGCGGCGGCAACATTATGACCGTTAACAACTGTCAGCTGAATACAGCAGAGCTGAATGCATCTGCCATCTACAATCTAACTGGCCACAGGCCACAATTGGCGGCCGCAAATAGTGGAGTCATCGAGCCCAATTGTCGCTACGTGAGCAGCGTTTCGGCGGTATCGGATATGTCCAAAGGAGGCGTTGCCTCGGCAAATGTTGCAGCCACAAATAACACCACACAACTTACAGCTGGCGGCGGCGGCGGCGGAGGAGCTAGCGGTAGCGGTAATAACAGCGGCAACAGCGCCAACGGCAGCAATCAGAGCATCATCGCGATGGCCAACTCGCATGGCATCACACTTGGCGCCTCCAATGCACCTTATAGTATGCATGAGAAGAGCCTGTTGGGCGTTGGGGTTAGCGTCGGCGTCGGCGTTAGTTGTATCGATAATAGGAAATACGACTATAAAAACAATAATCTGATGTCGAACAGTAGCTTCCAACCAGCCCAAGAGGTAGGCCAAACATACACTTGCGAGCTCCACAAATAATTTCTCAATTTTGTAATGACGATAGCCAACAAACTTTGCACAGGGCCGGCCTTTATTTTTGCAGGTAGTCCATATGTTGGATCGGACCAATTTATTCTCCATAAGAATGATTGGTAAAAATTTAAGTTTTTCGATAGAAAGCTCATCAATATCGGACATCTCTTTAGTAGGCATCATCAACTCGGCAATGACTAGCTCTACAATCAAAAGCGACGCTTTTTCACAATAAACTGAAAATTCGTTAAAGACAGCAAAAAGAGTATTCAAAAGGATTCTGGTCCGATTCTGGTAGGAATAAAACAGTTACAAGTGATTGTTATGTCTTCAAGCGCAGACCTAATTATAATATTTTGTCGTGAAATGTGTGACGCATAGAAGGAGACATCTCCGACTCCATAAAGTATATATATTCTTGATCAGTATCAACAACAGAGTCGATATAGCCATGTCCATCTGTCTGTTTCTATGCGAACTAGTCTCTCAGTTTTAAACTTTGCAGAAGTCCCTCTTTCTGTTGCACGCAGTACATATGTATATCAAAAACAGCTGGATCGGACTATAACATCATATTGTTGTATGGAAAACTTTTTTGTTTTTCAAGATATCTTAGCCAAACTCGGCATTAACTATTTTCCCTGTGCTTCTTAGATACGCGCAAAGCACTATGAGCATTATGAAAAGGTTGTGTCTGCAAGGGTATTAAATCTTCGGCGTGCCGAAGATAGCTTTTCTTTCTCGTTTGTTTATTCAAAATACCCTACAATTTTAGGTTGATTGAGTTATTTCGGTTACAGCGTTGATGTTGTATTCTTTTTAAAATTTAAAATGATCCATCCGAAACGGTTCTCGGAAATAACCCCATTAAGAGGAAAAGCAGAATAGCAGAGTTATTTTAGGGATACTTAAGATTGAATAACCTTGCAAACAAATTGCAATAAATAATGTAATATGCTGCTCGTATCATCGCCTTATTGTTTGCCTAAAATGTATAATGGAGTTCAAATAACAAGTAGATATCAGGTGGAAAGCCCCTCCGGCCCCATATCTCTATATATAATACTGTTTGTCTGACTGACTGACTGATTGGTGATCAACGCACAGTCCATACCGTAAGAGCTAAGAAGCTGCAATTGTTACTGTAGTTACCTTATGTGATGAAGGTGGACGTTATGACAGGGTTTCGGCTAGCTCCACACGCAAGTGTGGAAAAATCGCGAAAAACATTTGTATGCAAGATTTTTGCTTACCATCCGAGTGTCCTAGAAACTCACTTTCAAAAATGTTTGTAAAAATTCGTCTGATGGTTGTTTCACACTTTTCGAAAAATACATTATTCCTTCGTGAAAATGACCGTCTAAGTTTTGCTGGGTGTCGTTTCATGTTGAAATTTATTGCCAAATATCTAAACGAAGAATCATTTGAGACGTGTTTCGCACTTTTCGCAGAATCCAAGCTTCCTCGGTGGAAAATGAGATTCAAAGATTTTTTGGGCCAAGTTTTAAGTTTTGTCCGATTTGCATCGAACTTATTTTCAAAGCTCTATATAAGAGCTTAATGAATACGTGTTTCAGCGATTTGGAAAAATTTCACCCACGCATGCAACTTTTTATACCCTGAACCCATTAAAAATGGGTAAAAAAAAGGGTATAATGTATTTGTGCAAGGGTATGTAACAGGCAGAAGAAAGCATCTCCGACCCCATAAAGTATATATATTCTTGATCAACATCAACAGCCGAGTCGATCTAGCCATGTCCGCCTGTCTGTACGTCCGTCCGTCCGTCCGTCTGTCCGTATGTATGTATGAATGCAAGGATCTCGGAACCTATAAGAGCTAGAGACTCGGCTGTAGGTCGTCCTAGTGCCCGCGCAGATCGAGTTTGTTTCCGAAATTCGATAGCTTGTCCCGTTTCCAAGTTCCGTTTGAGCAAATTGGGTAAATAATAAGAGCTAGAGTCACCAAACTTGATTTGCTGTTTCTATAATAGTATATATGTATATATATCAATATCTTTCATTTTATACCTATCGCCACCGAAAAGCTATTAATCAAGTTAATAATCCAACTTGTATTGCCCACCAATTAAAACCACAATTAAAATGCAATAGACTTTTTGAGAACACACAAATATTCGATGGGACAATAAGATGTACTGTCGAAAATTGCATTAAGATCGGTTAAGAAACACAAAAGTTATATGTTTTGGTTGCGCACGTGTCAGCGAAAGCTAGCGCAAATTCCAAGAATTTCTGTATACATGTACACACACACACATTCATGCGCGTCTGCTTTGAACTCTATCAACAGCATTGCAATTGCGATTGTTGGTTTTCTGTGCTGCTATTTGAACTTGCTTTTCTTCTCATTAAGACTCAATTTATTGGTGTGGATGTTGAGTAGAGGCGGCGGCAAGTGGTGTGGCCTGTAACGAGTTCGAGACCTATTGAGGGAACAGTTTTTTTTAATGTGTTTTTTTTTACTGCATTCCCTAGTCGGGAGCTCCCGACTAGAGCCTCTTACTTGTTTGTTTACCATTTGATCGGCTTGAAAATCATTTTCAAAGAGAATTTAGTGGATACGCTCTTGGTGGCAAATGCGGGTCAAAGGCCCGTTTAATAAGCGAAAGTCTATTCTTCAGCTTCCAACACATTCCAACACTTGGTTCTATATTCAATGAACATTTTTTTTTAGAAGTGCAGATCAAAATGGGTAGATTTCAATTTTCCATGCACGTGTATTAGTGGAAAGGAAATATTTAAAATTTGTTGTACAAAACGCTTGTTGTATATATATATATATATATATATATATGTCTTTATTTTTGATCAGGATGAAGAGCCGAGCTTAGCCATGCCCTACCCTACCTGTTGTCTGTATAAACGTATCCATCGCAAAGACTTATAATAGTTTTATCGATAGACAGATAACAGGTATAGGCTTAAAGAATAGATGTACTACCAAATAACGAACTACTTAGTCATGTAGCTCCCATAGAAACAATCGTTTCAAAATATTTGTTTTCTTGAAGCTGTCTCATCTGTTCGGGGCTTCCTCACTTGTGGGCATCCCCAACAGTATTAGGACATTGTGACCAATCTTGTGATTCTAAACAAAACTTAAAATATGAGTTAATGAATATCCCGAAATGGGTTATTTGACTTCAGAATGTTTGAGCAGAATGTGCTAAATGTTCTCGTAGAATTCTGGGCCAACGGGGCACAATGCAAAAAGTGTCCGCGCAAGTGTTGTTACAGATGTTGAATAGGGAGCGCAATTTGTTTCTTGACAATGATATGACGCCAAGTTCTTCGTCTAATTTTATAATTTTAATAATGCATACAGTGCATAATCCCGACTTCAGAGATCTGTTACATCCTACACTTGAGTCCCTTTCTGGTGTAATATTCCGGCTATCAGTCTTCAGCGCCTCTTTAAGGACGTTTATATTGCAAATTTTGTTTGTTTTTGAATGTTTTGTTCCAATATTGCTAAAACCGGCGGAGATGTAAATCAGTGTGTGTGTTCGGGGCCGTCATGCTGACAAAACCGAAAAATGGTCAGATCTTAACACGGCTAAAATTGGAAGGGGCACATGTTTGTTGAATGTAATCTTAATTAAAGTTAACTTTCCTGTACATCCAGCTGATATACGGCTGCTTCCGCTAGCCTTGGCTCATCTGCTAACTAAGTTACTAAGTTCCCAAAAACCTGCAGCCTTCGTATTCGTATTCTTCAGCAAAGTTGGGTCTCCTCTCGTACCCGCCGAACATGTTCTAGGGAACATAAGTAGCTTGCACTTCTCGAACCTCGGATGCAATGAGAGCCGCGGATTGATGGCTTGTCATTCTTGTTTGGACCCGATTCTCGTGAACGAAACATTTAACGTTTACGGTTTTGCACTGTAGTCGCATTAAAGTTGACAATTTTTCTATGAGTTTGACCGTTTTTAAATTGATCCAATTCTCTATTACAATTGGTGTGACATTTCCAATGTGTAGACAAATAAAACACCCTTAGATAACACTGCACACAGCAGTGTCTGCATAAAATAGGCTGTGATTCGAAATTTTGATGTGAATTAGTTCTGCGTCATTTATGAGCTTTAAACAATTTTGAGGGGTGCTTGATAAAAAAGTATGGACTGCATCAAATAGTCTACTAGCCAGATCTGCCTAGCCTAGATATAGCTGATCAATTATATTCTATAAAGAATGTAAACTTGGATCGCCGCCACCTTTTTATACCGATAACAAAATAAGGTTTTATAAGGAGGGCCATTAAAATACCAGAAAATCGGGCAATTGAATATAATGTTTGAGGCTACTGAAAGAAATGTAAATTTTTTTTAAAACACAAAAAGCAGAAAATAGAAGCAAAGCAATCGAATATACATACATAAATGCCAAGTTAAAAAGAAAATAGTTATTTAATTTAGTTGCACATTTTGCCTGATCTGTGTCTTAATTTCGGGTCAAGGAATGTGAGAGACAGTTAAACTGTAGTTTCTTAGGGACAATTTGTGCAATTCATTTGTTCCGGAAATGGAGACAAGTCTTAGTCGTCGTTCAGTTGAGCGATTTTCCAAAGCAATTAAAACTAAAACTAAAAATGTTCCTGCTTTTGCAGTATGTGTCATCTGGAAACAACAGTTCTGGAAACAACCGTTCAAATCAACAAAGTGGGATTTTTCGTGGACCGCCGCCTACGTCAAATACGCCGCGCGGGGCCGGCGCAGGGGGAGCCCGCCACGTACACATGCCAACGATGTATCCAAACATGGTGTTGCAACAGTACCCACAATTTCCACAGCGACAACCAGCTTATCAAACGCCTCATATACAATATGCGCCCGCTCCCATTTCCTACTATCCGTATCCATATCTTCCTCAACTTCAGCAACAGCCGCCCCATTCGCGCAGTGGTGTCGGTGTTAATACTAGCGTTAACATTGGCAACACGATGCCCGGCCCCAACGGACCGCTGGCTGGTCCAGGGGCTTCTCCCTCCCAATTGCAGCTGCTAACCGGCGCTGTACAGCCGGGCGGTAACACAGTTATCGGAGTTAGTGGCACTGGCAGCGGGCAGGTGGGTGTGCCGCCAATGGTCAGCGTTATGCCATCAAACGTGGCGCCACAGCCGGTTCAGGTGCCGACAACGAGTAGACGTCGACATCAGCACCGTTTGCAGATCATCGATCCGGCAACACAAAAAAATATTCTCGATGATCTGGATAAGGTAAGTCTCGATGCAAGCTTATGTCAATTTTATATCTCAATCTCAATAACTTAATTCTATTGCATAGAGTAATGCGAGTGCGGACATCGATAGCCAGGAGCCAGGGCCGCCAGGACCAGCTGCGACGGCAACGACGGCAGCTATCGTTCAGCCAGATGTCCCAATGTGCATTTCCCAGCCAGATGCTGGTGGTATGTGTCCATCCAGTAGTGTGTTAGTCCCGGACCCAAGGGTCCACTACAAATTAGGTATTTACACTAATCAACAATAATGTTCTCAAATCGAATTTTGCCCACAATTTGCTTCAGAACAAATTCTCGCTCAGCGCCAGGATATTATCATGGGACAGACTCCAGTGGTATCAGCTATGTCGGATGCTCCGTCTGTCGAAATATTACCGACTTCCCAGAAGTACAAGAGTAAAAAGTAAGTCACCTACCAAACAAAATATATATCTTTTTAATTAGCTAAAAAAAAAATTGTTTTTGTTTTTCAGAATTCCTATAGTGTCTCCGAAAGATGGGTCTGAGTCGTCGTCTACTGCTGCTTATTCATCTTGTAAGTCGTTTTATGCTTCTTCTCATTTCTGTTATTGATTATAAGCTACGTTTATTTGAATTTTGGGTATCTAGTCAGATAAATGGAAGCAGAGTGTTATATTTCGATCATAATAGTAAACTTTTAACCAACTTTTTCATCCAATTTCCGCCCTTTGGAAATTTCGACCCGACTAATTTTATATTTTGCGTAGAAAAATTTCAATATTCTTTGATTCGCGTTTTACGCCAACGAAGCTTGGATTCTGCAAAAAGTGTGATACACATCTTTGGAAATGAATGCAGGGAGGGATGCATTTTCCGAAAAGTGTGAATATGAAGAAAAATTAACCTAGAAAATGAGTTTGAGACCGATTCTCGCAATTTTTGTCCCAAATCCCGCTTTAGTGTTCGCCTCTCTCACATAAGGTGACAACCTATCCAATCCAATCCAACCACCAATCAGTCCGTGAGTCAGTCAGAACAAACTCTCTTTTATTTAAAGATTGCTCAGTTGAGTAAATATAACCTTAGCCATCATCTTTGGTATCGATTAAGCAGATACACTTTGGCCTTGGTTCTTTTTCTGCTGGCAGTCGGATTATTGTAAATGCACCATAAAAACATTTGATTTCAATTTGTGTTCTTGAATATTTATTATACACTTGCCGAGAGTATTCTAATTTTTTCGTGAAATGTGTAACGCTAGAAGGAGACATATTCGACCCCATAAAGTATATATATTCTTGATCAGTATCAACAGCAGACTCGCCATTTATATTTATTTTATTTACATCGGACCACTATATCATATAGCTGCTATAGGAAGGATCTTTTGAACTTTTTTGTATATCAAGATATCTTGACCAAATTTGGCATTACCTTTTTTCCCTGTGATACTTTGATACGGGCAGAGATAGCCCTTCTTTCTCGTTGTTTCTGTTAGTCTCATATTTTTACTCAGGAATTTCGCAACACTTTTACAAAACGTTTCAAAAAATCGAAATTTCATTGATAAAATATATATACTGAAACACTTATTCACATTGACCCTGAATGCTCTTTCCTTAACTTGGACCTGCACTATGGGAAATGTCTTCTAAAATAACTTTGCCCGATCATTCTGTAAGTTGTAGGACTTCAAATGGCATCCCGATGTGTGTGTAGACCAATTGCTATCAGATAATAAACGTATATGCCTTTGTGCTAATGTAAATAAATATATACTAAGATATAAGTGTATTTCATTCCCTGTAACTATTACTCTATAAATATAAAGTCTTTATAGGCATCAAGAGCCTTGTCGATTTGGCCAACTACAACAGTTGGATTATAAATTCAAGTATACTATAAACAAATCAAGTTTATATATTTCTTTAACTGTATACTTTTTAATACAATTTGCATGCTGGTGAGCAGAGCACAGGATATCTTCTAGTCATGCTCTCTCGACAAGAGCACGTTTGTTTTTATACTTTTGTAGAGGACATTACAAGTTTGTCATGGAATGTGTAACGTACATATGTATCTTTACCAAAATCGTAATTTGTCAGTTAACTATGCTCCCTTTATATATGTTAAGCAGGATCTTTCTAGCATTGGACCAATGTATCACAAAGATGACTTGAGTTTTTTTTCACGATATCCGAACCAAGCTTGACATTTAGCACACAATATTTTATATCTTATAGCTCTATTGGAATAGTCGGTCGATAAATGATTTGTTGTACGAAAAACTGTTTACTTCTTCACTATATTCAAGCTTTCCAATATTTATCCCATATAGCTACAGAAGATACGTTAAAAAGGGCATTAAAAAGTATTCAGTAGCTGAGTTTGCTTGTCTGTCCGTTTATATAATTGAGTTATATGCGTCACCATGAAATCGATAACAGTCGGATTTCAGATTAAAAGAGCTAGCAACAGCAGATTTTGTATATAGGTTCTTATATAGTAATGTACCTTTTATTGAGTATGCATACAATTGAATGAAATTTTAATTCTTGTAAAGATTTATTAAGCATTTAACACCAAAGTCAGCTAAAATGCATTTCGCATTGTAAAGGGGCTCAATAATGAAGGAGCACAGCCGCTGAACAAAGATTTAAAGGGTATATAAAGTTCGCATGCATATTACGATACTACGGCAGCTCCGCAGATTGTATATTACGATATTCCATCCAATCGGGCACTTATTACTGTTGGGATGCGTACTGGGCAATTTTTAATTCTTTAATTTTATTAGTCTGGGAATTTATTTAGGGGACCAAAAGTCCACTATTATTGCAAACGTTTAAAAAGTACTGTTGTTGTTTTGTGCATAGCTGCGTTATTTCCTGTCACACAAACTGACGTTCTTATCTATAAATATGTACATATACATAAATGTACATATATATGTATGTATGTCTTATAGATGAATAGATGTGGATATTCCTTTAGTCAATTTGTCCACGTGCGTCGTTGTCTACTTTAGCAACGAAAAATTTATAATATTGACCGCTCTCACTCTCGTTGGCTTTTAGTATTGCTCTCTTTTAGTCGCTCTCTTGTTGGCTCTTGGTCCGTTCCGTTACGTTCGCTGCGTGTCTCTCAATCTCAAGAATGTGAGCCAATCACATTGAAGTATTCCAACTTGATCAGCACCCGCACACACAAACACGTGCTCTGGCCTGAATTGTGTGCTTTGTGTGCGCGTGCGTCTGTATGTGTGAATGTGTGTATGTATGTTTATGTATGCGAGAGTGTCTGCATGAATTTTCACTTTTGCTTTTGCTTTTGATACTCACTCGTAACACGTTATAAGCTTGTTTGCGGCTTTTTGTTTGCTGCTGGCGCTAGCGCTAGCTGCTGCTTGCTCGTATTTCTGTTTGCCGTTTGCCTCGCCTGCCGCCTGTGCAGCGATTTCATTTGCGCGAACCGCGGCCGGTCTCGACTAGCCGATCGATGCGATCATTTGGGTGTGTTAGTGCGATTCGATATCATCTGTGTGTCTATCTATAGCGCTAGGCAACAACGCGACATTGGTGGGACACGCACACAACTCTCAATAAGAAAAGAATTAACAAATAAATAAACTAAAACATATGAACATAGGTATTTACGTATTCGAAAAACGTGTGCAAATTTCAAAGAATATACCACATGGGTTACATACATACGTATATATTATCCAGTATCTTGACTTAATTCATATTTTGCGAACACACATGTTTGTAAAAATAATACCAAATTCAGATGTTAATTATCTTAATGCTTGACATCTTTACTCCACCCCGCCTGTGATAATAACAATGTAATGGATAGAAACTATAGCTGAAAAAACAACTGGTATGTCTGATCTGATATGTTGGTATATACACACATACATATGTACATGTTTACATATACTTTTACGGACGATAGCATCTGATTTGACATTATCTATACGTACGGATGTTTGTGCAAGTACAAATCCTTAATATATAAAATTTGTACTAGGTAATAAATAGAAAAACTTAATTTTGTTTTTGTTAGGATAATGTGAATTAGTAATTATACTCAATCAACTGAAAAATATGCAGTACATATAGTTGGCATTTGTTTGAATTTCCAAAACCTACACATTTTTTATACCCTTTGCCGAGGGTATTATAATTTTGTCGTAAAATGTGTTAGTCATAAAAGAAGACATTTCCGACCACATAAAGTATATATATCCATGATCAGTATCAACAGCCGATTCGATATAGCCATGTCCGGCTGTCCCTCTGTCTGTTTCTATGCGAACTAGTCTCTCAGTTTAAAGCTATCTTTATGAAACTTTGCAGAAGTCCCTGTTTCTGTTGCACGCCGTACATATGTCAAAACCAGCTGGATCGGACGACTATATCATATTGCTGCCATAGGAACGATCGGTCGAAAATTAAGTTGTTGTGTGGAAAACTTTTTTGTTTTTCCAGATATCTTGACCAAACTCGGTATTTATTAGTTTTACTATGCTCCTTATATATATTTAAAATCCTATTAAGATCGGACCACTATATCATATAGCTGCCATAGGAACGATCGGTCGAAAATTAAGTTGTTGTATGGAAAACTTTTTTGTTTTTCAAGATATCTTGACCAAACTCGGCATTTATTATTTTCACTATGCTCCTTATATAGATGCAAAATCCTGTCAACATCGGATTACTATATCATATAGCTGCCATAGGAACGATCGGTCGAAAATTAAGTTGTATATAAAATTTTTCTGTTTTTTGTTATCAGGATATCGTGACCAACCGCGGTATTTATTAGTTTTACTATGGTCCCTCCATTTATGCAAAATCTTATTTACATCGGACTACTATATAGCTGCCATAGGAACGATCGGTCGAAAATTAAGTTGTATGGAAAACTTTTTTGTTTTTCAATTTATCTTAACCATACTCGGCATTGACTATTTTCCGTGTGCTTCTTATATACGGGCAAATTATGAGCATTATGAAAAGGTTGAGCCTGCAAGGGTATGAAATCTTCGGCGTGCCGAAGATAGCCTTTCATATCCTTACATTTTAACCAAAGGACTATAAAGACAGAAAGCTGCCTAAGAAGAAACGGTTAAAAATAATATGTTCTTGTATACATAACTTTTGTTGTTTTTTGATGTAACTATGCCGACCAAATTTGATCAATGTCGGACAACTATATCGTTAGTGATAATCTTTTATCAAGTATTAAAACTTCCGTTCATTTCGTAACATATATGGCTTTTAAAATCGAAGAGTTTAAAGATGCCAAAAATTGTATTGTATTGTATATATTGGATTATTTATTTCAGTCTCTTTTGATACTCCAACGAAATTAGGCCCTAGGACCGACGTTCAAAAGAAGCTTCCCGAAATGCATCAGGAAATGCATGAAAGAAATAATCGGTACTTGGCGCAAAAGACAAAAGAAGTTTCAGAGAAAATCGACACAGTCGTTAATGAGACGTTTTCGCAAAGCGCATTGCCTACTGAGCAATATCAGGAGGAAAATTTGACAGTGGATCGGTCAGGATCGCTCACCCAAGATTGTCAGGATCAAATTTCGATGGTCGATCCAGGACATGAGCCCGTGGGTGACGCCTCGCCGAAGTCAGAAATAGCATCTGAAATCCCCGCAGCTACAGCACATATTAAAGACAGCTTGGGACAAGTTGTATATGGCAGCAGTGAAGCAAGTGCTGTGTTACCTGGCCAGGTTTATAATGTTCACATAAACACACCAAAATCGGAGCCTGTTTCAAGCGAAGAAGTAGCCAACCCTTTGACCACTGGCAGTGAATCATCTCCGATGTCTGTGTCATCCGCTGATCCAAGTACTCCAAAAATAGTTGCAACAGAGCCCATTTTAAGCGAACAAGTTGATAAACCCTCGACCGTTAGCCAGCCCTCAGTTCGCAGTGATGCACCTCCGACAGCGGCTTTATCCAGCAAGATTTCTAATCTTCATGTAAGCGATCCAAAAACAGCTGCAGCGGAGCCTATTTTAAGCGAAAAAGTTGCTGAGCCTTCGACTCAGCCATCGAGCTCAGATGAAATCCCAACTGATGAGACTGATCGTGCGAAAATGCTACTCGGGGAAGAGACTTGTGTATCGACGACGACAACAGCAACAACAGCAACAACAACGGCAACAATTAAGGAAATCGGAAATGCTGAAATCGAAAGGGCAACCGACGAATCGACTAACACCACAGTGGCGGACGGTCCAGATGTGGTGCTGCAAGAGAAGGTGGGCGAGCAGGAACAGGTCGTGACGGCCACGGAGGCGGGAATTTCCTCGTTAATTAACTATAACGAAGGTCAATGGTCTCCAAATAATCCGGGCGGAAAAAAACAGTACGATCGCGAACAACTGATGCAGCTGCGCGAGGCAAAGGCCTCGCGTGTACAGCCCGAGGTAAAGAACGTGTCGATTCTGCCACATCCAAACCTAATGCCATTGTTTATGCGAAACAACAACAACAACAACAACAATAACAACAATAAGCGTGTGCAATCGATGGTTGGAATGATCGGTGGCAATCGAAACAGCAGCGACTCGGGTAGCAATTTTGCTGGCAAACAAGTCTCCATGTCCGGTGTACAAGGTCGCAGCAGCATGAAGGGCATGATACATGTTAATCTATCGCTTAACCAAGATGTTAAACTCAATGAAACCGAAAATGCCTGGCGACCGCGGCTTACGAACAAACAGGAGAGCGAAAACAGCTCCGATATCAGGACAACTCAAGAAAAAGACGAGCTTGTGCGGCGGGTGCGCGGAATTCTTAATAAGCTAACTCCTGAGCGGTTCGATACCCTGGTCGAGGAGATAATTAAGCTAAAGATTGATACACCAGAAAAAATGGACGAAGTGATTGTACTTGTTTTCGAAAAGGCTATCGATGAGCCAAACTTCTCAGTTTCGTATGCAAGACTGTGTCATCGCCTTATTAGCGAGGTGAAAGCGCGAGATGAGCGCATGGAAAGTGGCACCAAATCGAATCTGCAACACTTTCGCAACGCACTTCTCGACAAAACTGAAAAGGAGTTCACGCAGAATGTCTCCCAAGGTGCAGCCAAAGAGAAAAGGCTGCAGCCTTTCCTGGAGAAGATCAAAAAGTGTACGGATCCCAACGAAAAGGCTGAACTAGAAGCCCTTCTGGAAGAAGAGGAGCGCAAGATACGACGCCGTTCCGGCGGTACAGTGCGCTTCATTGGTGAACTCTTCAAAATATCAATGTTGACTGGCAAAATCATTTACTCTTGCATCGATACACTGCTCAATCCACATTCGGAAGACATGCTTGAATGCCTGTGCAAGCTTCTTACAACAGTGGGCGCAAAGTTTGAGCAGACACCGGTCAATGCTAAGGATCCCGGTCGGTGTTATTCACTTGAGAAGTCAATCACCAGAATGCAGGCAATCGCCAGCAAAGGCGACAAAGATGGTGCCAAAGTTAGTTCGCGTGTACGCTTTATGCTCCAGGACGTTATTGATTTGCGTAAAAATAAATGGCAGACCTCGCGTAATGAGGCGCCCAAGACAATGGGACAAATTGAAAAGGAGGCTAAAAATGAGCAGCTATCAGCACAATATATTAACTATAGCGGATCATTATCTTCGTCCAGCCCCAATGGACCGCAATCTGGTGCCGGCAAACGTGAAGATCGCGGCAACAGCTCCCGTTTCGGAGACTCGAGATCAGCCGGCGGTTATGGCGGCAGTCACAGTCAACGCGGCGGCGATGGCGGCGCCAACATGCGCCATCAACAATCGAACAGCGGCGGTGGCGGTGGCAGTGGCAGCAGTGGCAACAACAGCGGCGGCAACAACGCGCACTCCAATGGCAACAATGACGACAATACGTGGCTGGTGCAGACCAGTAAAGGCAGCCGCTCCCAAGCTGTTGACAGCATGAAACTCGAGGGTTTGGTTAGTTCTCTTTTATATCTCAATTTCGTTTCGATCAGAATTCTAATATATAAATAATATTGTTTTTCTATTTGTTGCAATCAGACATTACAGCTCAATCAGAATTTGGATACCAAAAAGATGGGCGGAGTTAATCAATTCATTTGGAATAACAATGCCAATAGACAATCGTCAACGCCAACGACAACGCCTTCCAATTCATTTGCAGCGCTCTCATCGTTAATGGACAAAAACAGCACCGACAGAGATCGCGATAGAAGTGGGCCCAGGAATAAGGGCTCATACAACAAAGGTTCTATGGAGCGTGATCGTTATGGTGACCGAGGTGAGCAAATTGATAGTCTATGATTGTACACCCAATCAATGGAAGTTAATCAATATTTTCATATTCAATTGTTAATAGGCATGCACTCGCGAACGGGTTCGTCACAAGGCTCACGAGAGAACTCCTCATCGCGCATTGGCCAAAATCAACAGCAAAGCCGCGGCATGATGAACTCTTCAATTCAAAAATCTGCTAGTCACTCAAAGTATACTCAACAGGCGCCGCCGCCGAGCCGACCTTCCAACAAGGTAAATACTCGTAGTTTTGATTGCATTCATTCATTTATTACGTGATTCTAATACGAATATGCATCGCTTTTAGGGTCTGGGCTCTTCGTTAGGCAGCTCGGCCGGCATATACAGGGGAAGCGATCAGCAGCCTTTATCAAGTGCCTCAACCTCCGTTTCTGCTGCCCAACCCACTAAAGGCGTTGCACCGCCAGCAATGTTTATTGAGCCAAGAGAAAGCGACCTGAAGCTCTTTAAGTCAGTCGTGTCGGAATTGATCGAACTTGCAACGAACTCCAATTCTGTCACTCCAACGGTTGTCGAATGCATAAAGCAGATACCAGACTCCCAACTCTGCGGATTTTTGTTTTATATATTAACTGATTATTTGCATTTATCGAATGTGGGTAAACAATACAGAAGATGCCTGGCAAACACAATTGCCCAACTTATGCAACAGCATTTCATGTCTGTAGATCACTTTAAACTTGCATACAAGGAATTTAGCGAGTGCGCCAACGATTTAATTGTTGATATTCCTGAGTTGTGGTTATATATTCTTCAATTTGCTGGTAAGTTCTCATATATATCTTTGTCAACTTTGTCAAAGCCCAAACCGAAATAGCTAGAGAGATGAAATATTTTACGGTAGTTACCTTATGAAAAAATCGTGAAAAACGTTTGGATGAAACTTTTTGCTTACAATCTGATCTGTCGCATTTTCAAAGATCTTCGTTTGAATTCATTTGAGGCGTGTTTCACACTGTACATCATAAATTTGTTGGGTGAAGTTTCGCGTTAAAAATGTTTAATTATCGATCGTTTTTTGTCGGCTTCAAGTTTTTTACAGCAAGTTGATTACAACTGTTGGTTCTTTACTTGACGGACTTTAAACATATTTTCGAATACGTGTAGAGTTCAACATAGTACAGGTTGATTTAAATTTTTCATGAGCGGCAACTGGGTAAAAAACTTATATCTACAATTTTGGACACAAAACTATATATAATATATAGTCTTTATTTGTTATATTTTGATTTTCCTGCTAGGTAATAATAAATTGAAAACTTTAAAATCGAAATGTTTCTATGTAATCCATATTAGTCAATATCGAAATTCTGAATCGTATATCGGAGATTATAGCAGGCATAGTCCCATACTAAGTATCGTGTAGTACATACATATTCAGAATATTTCACTTTTTGGTAACTCCCACGTTGCCCAAAATAATATAATTTTAACCTTTGGTATTTACACACATTTGGATACCAAATTTATTTAATGAAAGTTTAATAATCGGCCAATAATCGAACGCATTTCTCATAGTGTGGGCTTAGGCTATCTATCTCCTAAGATGGACACTTTTGTTCGTTATGTAGCGTCTGCTAAAATTGTTAATACTATATTTTCGTTTTTTTTGCGTAGGCCCACTGATAGTCAAGAAGCACTTGACAGTGTCAGATCTGTGGAACGATAATCTGAGAGACAACAGCGAACCGGGCATGGGTAAAAAGTTCCTTAAAACCTACCTGACATATTGTACGCGGGAAGTAGGACCTAACTTCACCCGCAACATGTGGAAACAGTTTAACATGCGATGGTCAGATTTTATGCCCGACAACGAGGTTATCGATTTTATTGAATCGAATGTAAGTTAAAGCGTCTTTTATTTATCATATACTATATCACATCGTCTCGCTTTAACTATTATTGAATATCTGCACAGAGATTAGACTATGTGGAAAATGATTCAAAGGCGCCAGTGATCGAAGAACGCGAGTCCCACGAAAAACACGTCAAAAATGTGATAGACCATATTGAGAACTTGCTTAAGGAAGGTGCAACTGCAGATTGTATTATTGATTACAGCAATGTAAGATTTAAATGTTTCATTTTATTCGATGGTGTACAAATTAATCCGTATTTCTAACATTTTCCAGGGCAATATTGTGGTGGCTGATAAGCTGTTTATTAGAGGGTTGACGAAAACTTTAAGCAAGTTTGCAATCGTCTACAAGGATAATACCTATAAGCTCGAGCCCGAAGTCTTTCAAAAGTGTTGCATACCAGTTTTTCAGCGTTATATTGATTCTAGTGAAGACCTTCAGCTCGAGTGCCTTTATGGAGTACAGCTACTTGTCCACAGCTTGGAGCAGCCTAGAGGTTTGATACTCTCCAGCCAAAGAGTTCGGGCTATTTGAAAAATACTAAAAAGTCAACTAACTTCACTTTCAGGGCTGTTGAGTGAACTTTTTGGTGAACTTTACGACGGCTTTATAATCCAGAAGGAGTCGCTGTACAAATGGCGCGATTCAAAGGATCAGTCAGCTGGCAAAGGTATTATTTATATTTGTATTACATTTTGGTACTTGGATCTATTATTAACACACACTCTCTCTCTCTCTCCAAATTCAGGTGTGGCTGTAAAGAGTCTCAATCCTTTTTTGAACTCATTATTCAATGATGAAGCCAATTAATGTATCAATATACTCGTAGAGTTGACAGACATCGCGAGTTTAGGGCAAAGCGAAAACAAAACAATATAACTTAATAAAAACAAATACACTTTGGAGAAAAATAATATATATATACTTTTATATGTAATAAGAAAGTGTGAAGTTCGGGTGTTGTAATCAGAGAAAATATATTCTACTTCGTTGATGAAGCACGCGAACTTACAGTAAGAGTATATGCAATAATAAGCAAGTATGTAAATTACTGTGTACGCATGTACTATAAAATAAAGCAAACCTGAAGGAAATTTATAGTTATAACTGTTTACTGACAATGTTATTAAGAAGGACACAGTAAAATATGTGGATGCAGACGCAGCTAAGAAGCTATTTGTATCTCATCTAAATGGAACGAATTGAAGCAAAAAAGCATAGCCGCGTTTATAAATGGCAAAGGGGCAAAGGGCCTCAAATCTTTTTGTAGATGAAAATTGTAAGTCGAAACAAATAAGATATTTGAAACAAAATTCAATCCAACATAACAACCATAAAAGTAATCTTACAAAATTTTATAGACTTAATTGCCTAATCGTTTATATTTGTATCTCTAAGAGACTATCAATCTATTTGTAACTTAAAGAGGAATGATAAATCCGTTTTAAATATAATGTTTTTAAAGGTGAACAACAAACGACTGCCAATTTTGTCGCATTCCTGTTTTATTTTTACACAATATTTTCGATTTCGAACGGCGATGGTCTCCAAGGCATCTCTTTCGTAGGTGGGTAACATTCGAATTTGGGCTCTCACCGTTTTAAGCCGCATTAATTTATTTGTCAATATTTAAATTATTATTAAGTATGTTGCTTTTCTTCGCTGACTAACTGTTAGATGATCACAATCGCACAATCAAAAGTAAAGAACATTAACTTTTTACTGTAGTTGCCTTATGTGTCATATTGAAATCTATTTTTTTTTTCAAATTCTTTTGCGGGATTTTCACACCTTTCGGAAAATCAATCCATGGCGGAAATGGGGGATAAAGATTGGGTTGCTGAAGTTCCGGGTACAAATTGTTTATCTTCATTTTGATCGCGCAGAATCTCAGCTTTCTCGGTAGTAAATGTGAATTAAGAGTTTTTTCGATTGCATTTTTAAGACAGCGAACTGCAAATTGGCGGAAAACGTTTGTATGAAATTGTTATGTTCACCATCCAATCGGATTTGAAATCATATTCAAAGATCTTTGTGAAAATGTATCTGATACGGGTTTCACAATTTTCGCTAAATCCACCGCTCTTGGATGATAAACGCGGGTAAAAGCTTGAATAGGCCAGAATCGGTTTTGCAAAGATCTTTAAAAAAATTCATTTTGGACGTGGACGAGGACAGAATCGAAGCCACTTCGTTGGTAAATGCGGTTCAACGATTTTATTGCAACAAAGTTTAAAGTTTCGACGGTCATCTGCAAACTTATTTTCGAAGCCCTACGTTAAATTTTGATGAATGCGTGTTTCAACTGTGGATACTTGGCAGATTTTCATCTGATAACTGTTTCGTCTTAGATGATAATAGGCGAAATTTTTAATGGCAAGCTCATTTGTGATCTTCAAGAAAATCATTTTTAGATTATTTTCACACTTTTCGGATATAACAACCTTCCTTGGCGGATGTTCGAAATCTCGTTCGATCGGCTTTAAACTAATTTTCGGAGCTCAACATTAGAAGTTCATGAATACGTATAGCAACGATTTTGGAAATTCCACCAGCAAATGTGAAACACGAAATTTGTAACCTTTTTGTTATCATATGTACATCGGGTAAGGCTGGAAAATACCAGCAAGTATGCACATATTTTTGTACATAAGCTAATATATATTCCATATCATGGATTCAACAAATGAACTAAGCATCGTTCGTGAGTTTTAAGTGAGTTAAAACTTCTTCAACCCATCTGCCAATTGTCGAAATATATTTGCGGACATTGTTGTTTTTTCTTCTGAAAAATGGCAGAATTCAGGTCCAGAAAACATCGGACTGCTTTTGTTTTTCAAAAAATATTAATAAATAATATATATGCAGGTATCAGGTAACAGGTATCAGGTAGGATTATAACGAATTTGAATTCAGGTAAGATGAAATTGTGTGTCCCAGCAAATAGAATGATACAGACAAGGGTAGTCAAGATAGTCTAGGTTAAAAATGCTTTATTTGCAGCAATTTAATTATCATAAATTGATTTTTAATAATATTTTAACAGGTATATAACAAATATGTAATTTCAAGGTGGGTTGAATTTTCGATTTTTCGTTTTTTAAACTCAGTTTCTCTTCATCAATTATAATTCATTTTATTTCATTTCATGTCATTTCGTGTCATTTCATGTCATTTCGTGTCATTTCATTTTGTTTAACTCTTAATTTGAATGTCAATCTCATTATTTTTATGTTTGCACTTCATGTCAGTAGACGCTTGTTCCGGCAATGGTTGGCTAATTTCTTTACAGTTACTATTTGAATTAATCAATGTTATTTTCTTATCGCCTTTTCTAATAAAAATATGTTATTACCTACAGCCTATTATTCTAAATAGTTTTAGTTTAAACTATGTATGTATATTGTATTTAAGATTAACATTTTCATTTTCACTTTTTCGCTTTTACTTTCTTTTATTGTAAAAGAAACAACAATTCGCATTTTAAGTAACTTGTAACAATGTCGTTTTACGAGTTAATATTAGAATCTAATAATAACAATTAACTTTCATTATGTACATATATTTAAGTATGTGATTTAACTTTTTCGCTTTATCCTTTCCCATACAAGTTGGTTTAGGTTTAGTTTTAGGTTTGCAGTTTAGTTGCAGTATTCTAAGATTCTTGTTAGCCAATAAATTTATGCTAATGAATAATGTGTTTGTATCTGTATGTTAAAAATCAAATGAATCGCCGCCCTTTTGGTTAAATAGACTTTTTTTAGTTTTGCTGCTTTTTTCTTAATTTCGATTGAAATAAGTAACGACGGAGAGTTTCTCAAACAATCCAATAACATATTTTTGAAATTTCTAAGAATCTGATCTAGATATAAAGCTGATAGCTAAGACGACCTAGCTGCAAAAAATGTTTAAAGCTTTTTGGGGAAATACTTGTAAACAGCAACATTCTATACACAATATACAATACAATATCCTTGTATCGCACTCTTGTTCTTTTCTTTTTTATATATAGAGATATATATGTGTGTGTGTGTATATTTTCGACTGATTATACAAGAGTATCTAGGTTAAGTTGCCCATTGTAGCTTCTAGCTCTGCAATTAATCGCATATTAATCAGGCATGATGAATAATATAGAGCTCAATTGCATATTAGTATGTGTATAAGCACAAATTAGAGCAATATGATAATCTATTGCTGTGCTCATTTTGTTATTCTTTGTAATTTTCATTTTCATTTTTGTTAATTAATCTTGGTTGAATGGCTTTTAAAGTATAAAGCAAACTGTGCTATGCTTTTGCCTTAGCCAGTATGCAGCCAGTTTAAATACGGCTAAATCGTGTTTAAAGTTATTTTATAATCAAACTTGAATATATATATGCATATATGCATGCATGTATATGTACGATATTAATTTCGTTTTCGTTTAGTGCATTTTTTTTTTGCATTATTCTGGTTTCAAGCGATGCCACTGGACCACAGTTTGTTTGGGCTTCGAGATCATATCCTGCCAATGCTTCGTCTCCGAGGCGCCAGAGCCGTTTTTACCTATTCTCATGATATTGTCATTATTCTGTTATATGCTATATTCATCATCATGTTTGATTTATATCTTACCAGCTAATAATATTCGACCGATCAGCTCGTTTCGTCCGATATTATCGAAATCCATAACCATCACATCCAAAGAACATTCGCGAATTTTTTCCCATGGCACGTTAAAACTGAATGATTCGTTGAAAACCGGATTTAACGTACAGGTGAATATAGGTGTTTTTCTCTTTTCGACGCGCTTATCTCCAAATTGCAGCCAAACCTTTACATAAGGATCTAAAAAAGATCATGAACTCATTCATTTATATAACTCAAACTCGTTGAATCGATTTAATTTACCTGACTTTCCGTTGATATCCTTGGCTTTTAAATTCCTCGCTTTAATCAATGTCAATGTTAAAATCGAATTTGATGGATGATAGCACAGCGAAGATAAAAGTTCACCACATTTATCTTTTGCCGGGGGCTTTAAAGCCTTCCAAAATGATTGCTTGCTAGCAAAGTCAACCTTAAAGTACATACATACATATATCAATTATATCACAATATCACACACAATTATGAAATGCGATTTCTATTTAATATTTCGCATATCTATAGGATACTATTTGCTGAGATATCTGAGAGGTTTTACCTGACACAACGGCAAAAATACTTCACCAATAGAATCGTCTCTTGAAAAGCGGTCATAATCAAAGACATGCAAATGAAGTACCTGTAAATATGATTTCGATGATTTGAATACATATATTTGAATAGGTTGTTAAATACATAATGGACACTCTTTTTTTTGTGGGAACCCAACTTACACGCGACTGGAGCTTTTGTATTGGAAAGCCTTCAAAATAAAATGTTTCATTCCATCGGGGATTCAAGGTTCTTCGTTTGATTTTGGTTTCGAGGCGATGCTTTTTATCTGGCAACAATGTGACTCGAACGTACGGATCGGAGGTTCCACTTAGATCTTTTGCCGGTAGCTCCTTGCCTTGAAGGACCTTTAGTATTAGGGTTGTATTTTGAAAATCATATTCCAATGAGAAATGTATTTGTCCAACGTTTTCACTTGAATCTGTGTCGAGGTACATATCGGTCATTGAAATGCTTTTGTTCTAAAATATGTAAAATATGTTAGATATTTCATTTTTTTTAAATATTTTTTTTATATTTAGTAAAAATGTACCACAGAAATTTAGTCAAGTTATCTTCGAGCTGCCGTAGATCAAATATTTGGCCAGACAAATGTCGAAAAAATATTGTCCAAATTTCTGATCCCAGCCAATTAAGATTGATACAACAAAGCCTTCGATAGATTGATTGATTAATACACGAATCTCGAATTTTACTCATTTCATTCTATAGTTCATTTCTATAGATGACCTTATAATATATTATATGTACGTACCGCTGTATCCTTAGATGTACCATCATTTGCACCTGATCCTGTGGAAGTATTTGATTTTTTTGTCGGTGTAGGCAACGAGCCGCTCCTAAAAACAAGATTTAGATTAATTGATCTAAGTATATAAAAATCGAGAGAATTCAATAGGCAATCAATGGGACGTACCCAATGAGAGGCGTTCTGAGATTTAAAAAGCCATTCAGTTTTCGATTGATGTTATTTTGTATAGGATTCGTAATGGCCGGGGCAACTGGCACTTGAGGTTTGCTTGGCGGATTCCCAGAGTCCACAATGTCCTGCGCAGCTCTAAGTTAAACGAAAGCAACACCAAATAATTATATATATATATTGTACATCCCTGACAGAGAGTTAATGATAAACCTCATAGAAGAAGCTATATGACGTAGCTCAATCTCGATCTCGATGGGGAGAATTTTGCTTACTTTTGCTTGGGCTGAGATATCGTGAAAAACAACCCGACTGCTTATTTTCAGTGAACTACATTATATAGTGTATCATATATAATCTCTATATATATAACTGTTTGTCCTGACTGACTGACTGACTGACTGACTGATTGGTGATCAACGTACAGCCCAAACCGTAAGAGCTAGGAAGCTGGAATTTTCACTGTAGCTACCTTATGTGATGTAGGTGCACGTTAAGACGGGGTTTCGGGAAATTCCACCCGCAAGTGTGGAAAAATCGCGAAAAACGTTTGTATGTAACTTTTTTGTTTACCATCCGATCGGCCTCAAACTTATTTTCAAAGATCTTTGTTCAAATTCATTTGAGGGGTGTTTCACACTTTTTGAAAAATCCAGCCCTCCTTGGTGCAAATGGAGGTCAAAGATTTGGTGGGTGACGTTTCGCTTTCAAATTCGTTTTCAAAGATCTATAAGAAAAATCATTTGAGACGTGTTTCACACCGCACACTTGCTGAATCCAAACTTTTTCGGGTGGAATGCGACTCAAAGATTTTTTGTACGAAGTTTTAAATTGTGTCCGATTTGCTTAAAAACTTATTTTCAAAGCTCTACATAAGAATGTAATGAATACGTGTTTCAGCGATTTGGGAAATTCCACTCGCAACAGTGGTAAATTTCAAATTTGTTTGAGAACATTGATTTTATATCATACGTGCCACGGACAAGGCCGGGTTATACCCGCTAGTATATATATATAGAAAATCGTAAATGCCAGGTTCAAAATATCTTGTAAATATTATTTTTTATTTTTTTTTATTTTATTGCTTTGATATTTTTAATTTTTTTGTCAGAGTCGTGTCATTCTTTTATTATTTTTTATTTTTTTTTAATAAATATTAAGCGCCAATCAGGTCAGATTTTAAATAAAATAATAATAAAAAAACAGAATCTTTTTTAAATAATATGATCTCCAGATTGGAACGCCGTATATCTAAACGGGGGCAATAATCTTCGAGTACGCCGCCAGCTTGTTGCTGAGAGAAAGATCTTCTCTTGCTCTTCTTGTTCAGGAGCCAATATAGACTCGGGAGATTTAAGTTCGGCAACCATTAACCACTGACGAGATGGCAAGTCTGAAAGTTGGAAGCTTCTCGCAAAGTCAACCTAGATATTTCACTTAATTGCTCTGTGGGACCGTATTGCTCTGTGGGACCGTATTGCCGCATTCCTTTCTATTCGCTTCACATTTCGCGACATAAGTGCAAGGGTCTAAGTAATGCAGTAGTTTTTTTTTTTAAATTGAAACATATAAATAAACGTGGTTTATTTCATGTCTAGGTTCAGCTTCATACACATACATATCTCTTGCAATCCTTAAAACGGACAGATAATGGCAATCGCCATAGATCGGAGCACTAAATAATTTTTTGAAAATTAAAATGAATTATCATTTTCGCATTTTCGCATATTGTATTGTAGACAAGAATTTGTTATATGGTGGAATAATATACATATATTAAAAAACTCTTATGCTTTCTATAAATAGACAGACATAAATGTATCATCATTGTTGAAAATGATATCAACATTACAATATTTCACACCTGCATTTCGTTCTTTTTGATCAACATTTTGCAAATGCGTAATGTTTCCCTGAAGTAGTGTGCTCTTCTGATCAAGAATTCATCTTATTTTTAAACTCAATTTGTCAATCTTCATTTGCAATTTCAGAGCCTATAATATTTCTGAACTTGTGCTTCAAATCACCGAAATTTTCTAATATCGAGCGTCCACAGCTGAGATCAGGTCGACAAGAGTTCTTCTCTTGATTACTGGAGCCAAGTCGCCTTCAATAGTAATTTCGGATATTGTTGACATTAGCATAAGCTAGGAAACTTCCTTGGGCAATATTAAGCAAGTAAAACCCAAAAGATGCTCAAGCCTACAAACTCGGTCAAAATCTCGGTGAAAATCGCAAAATCGATTAAACGCTTTTTCGTTGATTTAATATGTAGTCACGAATGGGCAAACTCTTGGAAAATTGATTTCCTCAAGGCTGACTAATGCTTGTTAAACCTAACGTTCGGGCAAAGCCGGGTAATACATTGCAGTTCGAATAGGCCACAACAAAGAACAACTACAACTGAGTAATATTGCTCAAGGAGATTCACAATTTCGTCGTACTAGTATAGGAAACGAGTTCTTGAATAGCATCGGTATTTGTAGTCCGATCTTTATGATAGGCAAATGTATGTTAATAAGGTAATAAGGTAATACCTAATGTAATAAGAAGGTTCTATCTTTAACATTTGATTTTATTTACTTTGCTTTTTGGGGTATTTTTAATCAATGTACATTATACGAGAGCCTACATACATACATCATGCAGTTCCTGAGTTGCGATGTAAAAATCAAGTCTCGAAATCAATTTCTAGCGATATTTTACAAAACGGGAGGAGATATCAATTAAAAGTGATCAACTTTCGCTGTGTATCGTATATTTCAAAGTTGTCTCTAGCTTTCCTAGTTTCCGAGATCGACGCGTGAGATTCGACTCATATATATACATATATATTTTTTGTGGGGCCAATTTCAGTGGGTTCAGGGTATAGTAAAAGGCTTGCTCGCCCTGAACCTCGATTTAGATCAGCAATAGGTTTGACTGTCAGCATATGTCTGCGTTTCGTTTCATATGTATGTATATAGATAAACGTGTATTCTGTATGTATGGGGTATGTATGTTCATACACCGTTCACTAAATATGTATATGGCTTATACACAAAGTAATGTTATTATTGATTCCACTTGAAACTTACCTCAAACTATAACTACTTGATTCCTCATCTTCATTTGGTTCAATAAATTGTAATTGTGACCTTTTGTGCCGCCACCACAGATATCCGCCGGCTAAAAATAGCGCTATCGCAATGATTAGACCCAATATAGCTAGGCAAGCTATTAATATTATGCTCGCCATATCTGTAAATAAATTATAAAGTATTACACTACTTGCCTTCTGATTACACTATGCAACAGCATTTTCTGTCCGAATCAAACGAAATACTTTTGCGAAGGTAAACACTGCTTTACAGATGTATCGAAATTTCAGGCTTTATTTAAGGACCGAAGTTAAGTAAAACATAAGAAAGTTGCATATATTTTGCAGATACGTCAATGGAAACTCTTTCTTCAGTTTCTTCCTGATGCTTGATCAACCTCGTCGGGTAGACATAACCTCAATAAATACCTTAGCATATGCATACACAAACACATATACATATACATATACATATACATATACATATACATATACATATACATATACATATACATATACATATACATATACATATACATATACATATACATATACATATACATATACATATACATATACATATACATATACATATACATATACATATACATATACATATACATATACATATACATATACATATACATATACATATACATATACATATACATATACATATACATATACATATACATATACATATACATATACATATACATATACATATACATATACATATACATATACATATACATATACATATACATATACATATACATATACATATACATATACATATACATATACATATACATATACATATACATATACATATACATATACATATACATATACATATACATATACATATACATATACATATACATATACATATACATATACATATACATATACATATACATATACATATACATATACATATACATATACATATACATATACATATACATATACATATACATATACATATACATATACATATACATATACATATACATATACATATACATATACATATACATATACATATACATATACATATACATATACATATACATATACATATACATATACATATACATATACATATACATATACATATACATATACATATACATATACATATACATATACATATACATATACATATACATATACATATACATATACATATACATATACATATACATATACATATACATATACATATACATATACATATACATATACATATACATATACATATACATATACATATACATATACATATACATATACATATACATATACATATACATATACATATACATATACATATACATATACATATACATATACATATACATATACATATACATATACATATACATATACATATACATATACATATACATATACATATACATATACATATACATATACATATACATATACATATACATATACATATACATATACATATACATATACATATACATATACATATACATATACATATACATATACATATACATATACATATACATATACATATACATATACATATACATATACATATACATATACATATACATATACATATACATATACATATACATATACATATACATATACATATACATATACATATACATATACATATACATATACATATACATATACATATACATATACATATACATATACATATACATATACATATACATATACATATACATATACATATACATATACATATACATATACATATACATATACATATACATATACATATACATATACATATACATATACATATACATATACATATACATATACATATACATATACATATACATATACATATACATATACATATACATATACATATACATATACATATACATATACATATACATATACATATACATATACATATACATATACATATACATATACATATACATATACATATACATATACATATACATATACATATACATATACATATACATATACATATACATATACATATACATATACATATACATATACATATACATATACATATACATATACATATACATATACATATACATATACATATACATATACATATACATATACATATACATATACATATACATATACATATACATATACATATACATATACATATACATATACATATACATATACATATACATATACATATACATATACGCAGTAATTATCAGCAGTCCTCTTCAATATGTTGATAAATTCACTTTATGTATTTAAATATTTGTTGTACACAATATATGTTTTACGTTTGGAACTGACAATGTTGTAATGTTGTTTTATGTATAATTTTCGTTGATAACCTGGTTTTTTTTTTACCTTTTAAATGTTTTCATATAAATATGTAATCCTTTAAAAAATTGAGGATTTTCAACTATACTAATACGCATTAGCTCATGAGATTTATATTTTAGGCACAAATATGGAAACAATAGTTTAATGCTTCATGGTTTATTATATATATATTTAAACTGCGTTTTCATTATGTGTTTGTCTTTTTTTTATAAAACACTTTACTTCGGCGACTTATGTATGTATAAGTAAATGTGACTAAGCAGCAGGGGATGACGATGACAGTAACCGAACTGCAAGGAGCACACCGAAAACTGAAAGCTCATAATCTATGAGAGTCGGAGGTATTGGAAAAACTCGGGCACGGGCCCATACTACGGCAACGGACAGACATACTATGTATATACATATATGTACATATAGATAAGTAAATGTAATGAAGTACGACGAAGTACGACCCGGCGACCTTAACGCGTTAACTGATATTCTGAATATCTTTAAGCGTAATTATTCGAATAATTTGGGAGCATGGGATAATGCTGAACTTAACCATGATATTGTGATTATAGGACTTACATTTATCAATGTATATGTTATGCTATTATAAGAGCTGTAACTTCATAAGCACGGTGCTTGAAAGCTCAATTCGAGCTGACGACTGCGCATGTCGACTTATATTATTATTATCGTAATATCAAGCTAGAAAGTCGACTAAAAAAACACACTCTACAGATACAATATTCTGATAATTGTCATCATGATCACAGTTCAAACTGTTAGAGCTGGAATTGTGGTTGTGCCTGGGCGAATCTGTTCTAGATAGGAATAGTCGAAATAATCGAAACTTCCATCTCAAAACGTCGAACTTATTTTTAGAGCTCAACGTAAATAAGCCAATGCAGCACATTACAAATTTTGATATGGCCAAGGTTATTTTTTGCTACATTTTTCGCAAGGAACGTTTCTTTAAATTGTTTTTTAGATTTTGAAATCTATTTTTTGACCATTTTTTGATAGGTTTCTTATGTGTCAAGGATTTGGTTTTTTTAAATTAGCAAAAAAAGACGTTTCCTGCGAAAAATGAACAAAAATCTATTTAGTTTTTGGGGCCCAAGCCTATCAGTCGGTATCTCTCATTTGAAGTTTTTTTCATCCCATCCGCTTTGTATTTAAAGATATAAATATAAAACCTATTTACGAATGTTTATTTCGAAGATAAGTACAGGATATCCTCGAGTCGGGCACTCGTAGAAACAGAAACAATGGACTGCAAGGTAAAATGTAAGTCTCTATTGAACTCTATTGCAATATCAATTTTGTTTAGTATGGCTAGCAAAATACGAAGAGACAGATAAAGAGTGAGGAAGAGACATAGAGAAGGCAGAGAGAGAGAGAGCGAGTGAGAGAGAGAGAGGGAGAGAGAACTTTTCGCTGAGGCCAATTGGCCACATGCGCAGTAAGAATTTTAATGTCTGCGCATGTATCTGGCTAACATACGGAATGTCTGGCATTACTTCACCAGAGTGGAGAGTATTTCATTTTTAGAACGATTTGGATATTACATTTGGCCTAGCAGCAAATGGTTCCAAGGAGCCTCTGCATATCTACTGCATTTGTTAAAGAAAAAGAGATTCCAATTGAAGGCGAAGAGACAGCAAAGAGGCAAAGAGCTGTCTGTGCAGCTCCTCTTCGGGAATTGGATCAGTTTTGAGTTTAAGTTTAGTCGAAAGGTACCCGTTTCGCACAACGCACCTATTCAGTCACTTTTTGGTTGTGCCGAGTGCCCACAAATGTGTGTGTGTCTGTGAGTGTGTGTGTGTGTTTTTGTACATTTGTTTGCGTGAATGTAGGTATGCCTTTCCTGCATTCTCTGGACTGCCGTGAACATGTTCTAAAATTATTTGCATCTATGTTTTAATTCAAAACATTGCAAGTGCATATACATACATACAGATGTACATATGTATGAATCGAATAGCTGGCTGCACAAGTTTTTACATTACTACAATATGTATGTATGTATGTATGTATATTCATTGTGTAATAATTGTGTAACGTGTTCTTCAGTATGCGAACGGAAATGCTAAAAATATATTAAATAAATTACATACATAATGCACACGTATGCAAATACAAATAATAATCATTACAATTTTGCAATTTATTTATTATTTGTTTTCTAATTTGCAATTTCCTTGTTATTCCAGTACCTGCGGCTCGAAAATGAATACAAATCTGACTGAACAATAGAATATATTGGAACAGAGACTTGCAAAGGCCAATTAATACTTAAATTGTACTCGAAATAGATAAGCGGAAAACATGCAGGAAGTCTTCGAGTTACGCAGGTAAAGTAAATTTAGTTTCGATTAGCATAGAGTTAGAAATGTAAAGCTCGACAAATATACATACTTACTAAGCACCATCATATTGAGTTATAGATACTTGTCGATGCAAGCCGGCCTATAGGAAATTCAATGATAAAAAATAAAGTGCGCAAGGTATGTTTATACCAGATACACTGAGAAGCTGTATGATCGAGACGGACGTATCTTCCTATTTGCAAACATCTTCGACCGGACAGGTAAGCAATTTATCCCAATCCCATATACGAACAATTTAAAGCGGTTCAAAGAGCATTTTTGTATAAAAAAAACAAACACAATGTTTACTTGCAAAGGTTCAAATAAAAGAAATGTACATCTAAATCAGATTATTCTATACAAACTTTATAGTTGAAAAGTTATAAGTCAAATATTTAAAAGATTTCTTTTAGTTTTCTCTGTTACAAATGTTTCGTTCATATATGTTTTCCCGTCTTCCCGTCGACTAATGAAAGAATAAATTTACCACAAAATTAGCATAAGTATGATTGACATGCAACTAATCAAAGTTAACTAATTCTATTGTTAGGTATAATAATTGCTCTGGATTTTTAGGATAAAATTGCGATTACCCAACAATAAACAACATTAATCAATCATATTTCAAATGTAACTAAAAATTTTATGATACTTTGGGTTTTTTATTAAAAAATTCTTGGTGTCTTTATGTTGATATATGTATGTATATATTTGCATTTTTACGATTTTTACCCAAACAACAAAAACAAAGCTCACATTTGAGTATTTTGACTGCATCTTGTTGCCTTTTCACATACGATTTTTCCTTTCCTTTCATTGTGCAAGAGTGTGTTTTCCAGCATTATATATTGTACTATCTATGTTTTATTTCTTTTCTTCTAAAGCCAATTTATTTTTTCTTAACTCTTAAAAACACCTTGTTTTTTTTTGTTTTGTTTTTAAATTAATAAATACGTAAACATGCTTTTGTCGGAGCTTCGACTATAAAGGACGCTTTCTTTAAGCACTCCCCCCCATATTCTTAATCTGTTTAGACGGTTGTAGATATATAGATTTTCCTGGGCGAGACCAATTAACGACTATAAATTATAACTAAGAACGAAACACACGGAAAATAAAGTCCGGCCTTGGAGAATTTACAATTGTTTTCCTGTGCATCTTTGGGATGACGAATACCTTTGAATCGTATCTTGGGTTTATTGATGAAATTATCTGCGGCATTCAGATATTGGCCAAAAATTGACAACAAATACATAATACAGACTGTAAATATTGTTTGTAGTTAAATGGGAATTCGATCATATTCTTCAGAGGCTTCGAGGAATGACTTCTATCGAAAAATGTTTTGCTTATAAGAAAGCGCCCTAAATATAAATATATATAAATATACATATATATATATATATATATATATATATATATATATATATATATATATATATATATATATATATATATATATATATATATATATATATATATATATATATATATATATATATATATATATGGTAATTGCATATGTATGTATTTGAAATCGATGTATGTGTATATATAAGCACACCTTTAGACATTTAATATACCATAAAAAAAGTACGTGCATTAAAGCTGTGTGTGTATGCGTATGTATTTTATAGTATTTCACAATACTTTTAAGCACACCTGTTAATTTGTGTCCTACTCCTTGTAACAACTACTCAAATATTTATAAGTAAGATTATGATTATCCTTGCAGATACTTCACTTTGTCAGGTCGAGAATATTTCTATGCGAGCTATACGAAGTTTTTCAAACATGGCCATAAGCTATAAATTTCGAAATTATTCGCATTTCATTATGATTTTACATATAGTACAGTTGTCGGTATAGTTATTTTGACAAGCACTTCCTTTGACTATAATACATTTGGACACGATAATTGTACATTAATATGCCTTATATGAAAAATTTCTTAAAAATAAAGAAATTCACTAAAATTTCTCTCGAATATATTGTGTCCTGTTTTTCCGATTGCAGCTGATCGGATTTAGTTCATGCATTTTCGCGATTTGTGGTTTGTGATCGGATTGATTTCACGAATTTTCGCCGCTTCACGCGATAATAATTGAAAAGCTTGGAGTATCTACTGTCAATGGCATTGAAAAATTGGGATTATGTCGAAAGACTTTTATTATTAGAAAAGGCAGCCTACACTTTGTTAATTTTGAAAAAGATCATAGATAATTGAATATACAATGTATGTGCTTTTGTTGGAGATAGCGTTCACTTCAATTTACAATCCATTTCACAGATTGTACTCTTTACCCATTCCATTAGTGTGTACTATTATTAATTTGTATATCTGTAACTCTCATTTCTTCTATATGAATGCTTGATAAATATTATTTGGAATAATACAATTTGTTTCAAACGCGTTTTGGTGTGTTAAATGTTTTAATGTGAGCCACTAGAAAAATGTTTTATAAATGCAGCACACGAAAGTTTTCACATAATTTCAAAGCTAAAAATGAAATCGTTTAACGTTAAAATGAATACAACCTATATGCAGTATACTTATATTCCCATTAAAATTGACACTTTTTTAAAACAGTTTAATACGCTTTCATTCTCAACATATGCCACATTTGCCACATTTAAACTCGGTGGCAGTAAATTTGTGAAAACTTTCGACTGCTGTTAAATGAAAATGAAAAATTTGATTGTTAACTATTTGTGGCTCTCTTTATAATGTAGGATGAATTTCACCCCTTCATTGAGGCATTATTACCCTACGTCAAATCATTCTCGTACTCTTGGTTCAACTTGCAAGCTGCTAAGCGCAAGTATTACAAGAAGCACGAAAAGCGTATGTCCTTGGAAGAGGAGAGGCATTGCAAGGACGAGCTACAGGTGAGAAGACTTAACATAATTTTTTAATAAATATGTTGTAACAATCATAAATTCAATCAAAGAATGAAAAAACAGAAGTAAAACAAAAATGGGCTTCGCGTCTTTTGGGTAAACTGCGGAAGGACATAACACAAGAGAGCCGGGAAGATTTTGTTCAATCGATAATCGGCAAACGCAAATCGATTTGCGTCCTCTCCAATCCCGACCAAAAGGGCAAAATGCGACGCATCGATTGCCTAAGGCAGGCCGACAAAGTATGGCGCCTGGACCTCGTTATGGTTATCCTATTTAAGGCCATACCATTGGAGAGCACGGACGGAGAGCGCTTGGAAAAGAACCCGGAGTGCCTTCATCCGGGTCTATGTGTGAATCCATATCACATTAACGTCTCTGTCAGAGAGTTGGACTTGTATTTGGCTAACTTTATCAATACTCATAACTCAACGATAAATCCAGTCGCCAATTCGACTATGACAGCGAGATCAGCCGCCGCCGTTTGTGGCCACAATCGAAACAATAGTTTGTCAGTTGACAGAAAGGACGATGCTGAGAATGATGCCAAAGCAAAAAGTCTAAGACATAATCCATACAATGGAGTTGTTTGCAACGATATTATCCTGGCGACTGGCGTCTTTTCATCCCAAGAGCTCTGGACACTATCCAAAGGTGCACCAGCATTTATTTATACTTGTAAATATATGTAACTTAATATATATATATGGTTTGGTTTAGATTCAATACTCGATGAAATAAGTGACAATAGCTTGCATACGACGAACATCATCAAGAGGGAGAATATGGGAGCTGCTTTCGACTGCAACACATACCAGCTGACCCCAGATTCGCCCATATCCGGCTCACAGGGGCGAGCTCAGGCGGGCGCTATTGTCGCCAATCCGATTCCAGGTGGTTTCAGCAGTGAGTATATCCTAATGAAATTCTCAACTCGCAACTCACATCGTTCGTTTCAGTTGACTTTGTCGATCAGAATCAGCGAAGCGTGCATTTATCGACATCTCCATTGTTACGTGCGGATACAACAAATGGTTCCACCGATGCATGTAAGATCGATCACAGTTCTTCGCCTCCAGTTATTTCCCGTGCCAGTACGAGCACGGACAATTGTACAACTGGCAGTTTTTCCGTCATTCTTCGATCGGCAGATAACATCAATTCCAATGGCGAGCCGGCGGCTTCTACTGAATCTTCTTCTTCAATATCTCTGCATCGATATACCCCATTAAACAGCCGACCAATCGCAACAACTATGCCACCCATTCGTTCAACAGAAGGTAATACCACTGTACAAGTTAACTTATACAAACATTGGCATTCTATAGGATAGATTATGGATTAGATATTTATATTACTTAAGTGTCGTCTTCCGACGCACTCTAGTGATCCCCATCCCGATACATATTCGCCGAATTATCGATTTGACGCTCACTTTACAAATACTCAGCACCTAATGATCATATAAATTAAAGGAAAAATAATCATAATTATTCTATAGGAGCTATACTAAATCCAAGTCAGATTATCATAAGATTATGCCTATAATTTGAGAGCATATTAAAACATAAATAGTAGGTTGAGAACCGCTCGCAATCGCTTAGATTGGCTTGAATATCTTAAGAAAAGAACCATTTTTATACCCTTTAAAATTGCTAAATTGTAACAGGCGGGCGAAATCATTCCCGACCCCGTAAAGCTTATATGTACATCAAGAGATCAGGACGAATCAAGAAATCCCGGACAGCATACACATAACGAGCTAAATACTCTTTGTTTGTAAAAGAAATATTTCCCTTTTTTCATATCTCCTCCCATTCGCACCAATATTAACAAGTAAGAGGTTCTAGTCGGGAGCTCCCGACTAGGGGATACCCTGAACCCTCTTCTTCCAACACCAAATGCAGCTCGCGATCGTTTGCTTTAGTAGTAACAAAGAAAAATTAAAATATAAAAAAAATGGTTCCCTTGGCATGGTTCGAACTCGCAACTAACCGCACCACTTGCCGCTGCCTCTACTCAAGAGCCACACCAATAAATTGAGCTTTAATGAGAAAAAAAACCAATTAAAATAGCAGCATACAATCGCATTTGCAATGCTGTTGATGGAATTCAAAGCAGACGCGCATTAATGTGTGTGTGTGTACATGTATACAGAAATTCTTGGAAACTGCGCTAGCTGCTGCTAACACGTGCGCACATAACTTTTGTGTTTCTTAACCGATTTTAATGAAATTTTCGACATTATATCTTATTGTAGAATAGAATATAGAATATTTGTGTATGCTCAAAAAGTCAATTTCATATAAATTGTGGCTTGAATTGATGGGCTATACAAGTTGGATTATTAACTTGATTTATATTTATATACTTTATGGGGTCGGAGATGCTTTCTTCTGCCATTTGCACAAAAAGTGTACACCCTTTTTATCTACTTTCAATGGGTTCAGGGTATAAATATACCAATTCTTGTGATTTGATATGAACATACATGTAGAACATATAAGAATTCATGAAGATCGGACAACAAGCATATAAGTTGTTCAATATTTAATTTTCAAATTAACATTTTTAAACCAAAAACTATTGATTTCTATGGTTTTTCCATGATATTAGCAAACATCGTGTAACTCGCACAGCTTAAAACACATTATGCTCTTAACATAGACATATCCTGCAAAATTGATCCGTTGCGTCATAGAAACATTTTTATTTTGTTTTGGAGTTTTCTTTTGCTCCTGAACACATTTTTCTAGTAATTCCATTTTAATTTAACTTCCAAGTAATCAGTATAAAAAATTTGTTCTGTTTTATAGCAATTCTGCACCATAACTGTTCTACGTTTTTGGCCACGTCCGTTAGCCCAGTCAATACCCTGTATTATCCGCAGCATAGCAGTCCACGACTTCTGCCACATACCACGATATTGGATCAGGAGCACGAACATACCCAATCGCAGTCCGAGCAACAACAGCAACACGCCGACAAATTTCAATCGGAGACTCACGACATTTCTGATTTTGTCACATACGTGTGCCAGGATGGCGGCCATTCAACAGCTTTAACACCTGAGAATCCCGTGTTTCAGCACCCGCACTCGCATCAACTGTCTTCGCACAGCCACGCCCACTCGCCACACTATCAGATACACCAACAACTCAGAAACTCAAAACTTGCGGCTGCACCCTCGACCCACTATCACAGCACCATGCTGCCGCCGATGCTGCCGCCGATGGCACGACCTGTGGCGATCATTCGAACCAGCGGGGATTTGGCAATGGTTCAATCACCGCCATCGTCTGCGGTCAGCCAGTCTTCAAGCCTGGCTACAAACAGCCTGTGCGTAGCAAAGACCGGTTTGGTCGACGATGAGAATCGAACTATTAATTCTATGGAGGGCAATCACAGTCCGATTAACTCCGATACAGATCCTAATACCAACGCTGACTGCACAACACTTGTCTCGAGAACCTCACCGCAACCACATCAATCGCCGAGCCCTCATGTTTCTACCGAAGATGCGCGATGTAAGATGCCGCTAAATTCATTAACTCGAATCGCAGCACCAATGTATCCTTCAACTAATGGTCGGGAGTACTTTAATCACTTTCATTCTCAATCAACATCGGTAAGTAAAGATTTGCCAATTTTCAATAGGGTATGGGCAAAGACAATACAAACACTAAGATAAGTAACGCCAGACAACAAAATTCTACTATACAGCTTGATTTTTTGAAAGAGCGAAAAAGCTAAAAATAATGAATGTACTCTCAGCTTCGGCTCTATGAGGGCCGAACGAAACGACGCAGAGCGTCATCGACCAGCTTTGCCGAAGACGTTCGTTCGTCTGGCTTTTGGAGAGCGAACAGCCAGTCGGCTGGCCTGTCGTTTAAAGTGGGAAAAGCTAGGCTAGGAATTTTGCGTCGCATTCAAATTCAATTCAATTCAATTTACATATATTGTCTTTGGTATGTGACAGCTCTCCGCAATGGTTAAGAAGCCATTTTATGTTGATTTATTCGAGTAGCATTTTTATCGAAAAGTCAAAGACTATTGACTGATCATATCTCTAGGAAACATAGCCACTTATATGCTTACATAACTAACGGATTTTTGATTACACTACGTACTAGTTAGTCGTAATGATTTTAAAGCAGTCAGAAGAAAACTTTCCTAAACTCGAAAATCAAATATTGAAAAATTGCTCCCATAGAGTGGGAAATGTTTTCGGGATTTGCTTCGGTGCTTATTATCCGATCTATATAAATTTATAGGGCATGCATATCGTATCCAAATGTGTGTAAATACCAAAGTCTAAGACTATACTTCAAATCAAAGACTATATTCTACACTAGCGGGTATAACCCGGCCTTGCCCGTGGCACGTGGAAAGTAAATGTTCCCAAAAAGCTTTGAAAATGATTTTAAAACTGATCGATTTCCGCCAATTTTCGACTGTTGCGGGTGAAATTTCCCAAATTAGTGAAAAACGTTTTCATAAAATTCTTATGCGAACGTTGAAAATAAGTTGGAAGCCAATCGGAAAAAAATAAAACTTCACTTCAAAAAAATCTTTGCATTGCACATTCCACCGAAGAAGTTTGGATTTTGCGAAAAATGTGAAACACGTCTTTTGGCTATATACATATGCGGCTAATAAATTTGCAAAATATTTGTACTTGCAGTTACTTGGATATGCGGGATCCATTTCGACAATGTCAGGTGTTATAAGTCCTACAAATCTAAGCCTATATTCAACACCAACTATGGCTGTGACCTCTGCGCATCGTTCGAGTGTCAGATCCCGCTGGAACAATGGACTTGCCGAGGACGAGTTTAACTTAATTCCGCACTCTGTAGCTAGTACAAATATAGAAAATACACAGGTTATATTAATGGAAGATGGTAAGTATTTGGTTCACAAATTTATTTTTATACTTTGACTCGTTTATCCTGACTGACTAACTGACTGAAGATTTACACATAGTCCGAGTGTGAGCAAGTAAGCAGAAATTATAGTTATAGTCATGGTTATATAGAATTTTTAGTTTCCCAACCTCATTTCCAAGATCTTTGTTCAAATTTATTAAAGAGATGTTTTACATTTTTGGCAAACGGTTGTTAGCTCAAATTCATTTGCAAGAATCTGTATGAAAATTCATTGAGACGGATAATTTGAGTCGTGTTTCAAGTTGCTTTTGGATGAAAAATGCGGCTTTGAACTTGTTGTCCTAATGCGAAGGACTTTTAATTCCTTATCAAATATCTATGTATAACATAACTTGAGACGTGGATTTTAAGATAGTACGAGTCGATTTGAGCTTTTCAGGGGCGGGAAATGGGGAATCAATGTCTAAGACTGAAAGGAAAAACCAGCTAGTTTATTATAGAATCCATTTAAGAAACATCTCATATTTTAAGATTTGAAAGCAATAAGTACACACAAATTGAAATTTGTTTGATTTCAGCAACGGGCCGTTTTACCGATGAATACTCAACAAATCCAAATCGGGATTATGTATCGTGAACAATTGACAGAATATCAACAAGCTAGGCTTTGGGCAAGCCATAACTGATATACATACATATATATATATATATAAATATGTATGTTTAAATGCATATGTTTTAATACAGCTAAACAGTTTAGTTTCAACATTACTCTCATTTAAATTTAAGCAGCTGTACATAAAACATCTAGAAGTAAATCGTATTTTAAAGGAAACGTACCTTAGAGAATTCTGTTAAATTACGAATCAACACTTACATATATTCAATAACCTACCTATGCATGTTTATATATTTATATGTCTATTGTGGATGTAACTCATTGTATTATATGAATATATATGGGATATATATATATATATATATATCGACATATATATGGCACGTGTATGTGTATGTATATGCATTAAATAGCATTTAGGGCTATCAACTTATGTTGAATGCATGAGTTTGTCAATGGTCTAATGACATACTCATGCATGCATACATATTTGTATGCCAATGCAAAGTACATGCAAGTATGTACACGTACCCCCATACACATATACACATACATATATACATGCATATTTAGGTTACATGCATAACTTCAATTGAATCGTACGGAGGCTTACATATAATACAATAATATGTACGGTTTTGGGAGCATTGATGAGAATACATGTATACAGTTCAGAAACTGGTCCAACCTCCAAATGACTGAACACATGTTATAACATATGTAACATATATTATAACATGTTTACACATACATTATAGCATATATGAATATATATATATACATATATACGAATATATGTATTTATATTTACATTTTATTGGGACGTATGTAGGCACATCATTTGTTGTGATATTCAATGGCGACCAAATATTTATGATCTTGGAAGATATTGGCATGCAACATGAATACATAGTATATATGCTGTTGGTTATTAACATATTAGCTATGCTCATTAATTGATTTGTCAATAATGGTTTGGTGAGGATGAAACTTTAAATAATGAAAACTTTGTAGATCTGCATAATAATAATAACAAAAATAATGAAAGTGGCACAAAATCATTTCCAGCTTAAAGTATTTGTAAATTTGTCCTCCTCATTACTAAAATTGCGTGTAATGCATACATCCCAATAAAATAATATGAATTTTGGCATGAATTTTATATTGATTCTTGCAGGGCTAAACACATTAGCATAAAGGGTTCTGAACGATAATATAAATAATAAATAATAAATAAAATATGTATGTATTTTTGAAAGACTACACAAATATTTGTGCAAAGTTAGTTATACTAATTAGTAATTACTAATTATATTCAAAAGTACATTCATGGATATGAACGTAAGCAAAAACATGTGAGAACTAAATATAATTAAATTAATTAAAATGTATAAATTATGTAATTCATAAGACTAATCGCATACTTCTTCTACCCTGCAAATTAATTATACAAATATGCTATTTTATACACATTGTTCATACAAGCATGGATATAGATGCATATAAAATTCAAATAATTGCGACAATATTAGATTTAGTAACAGTTGTGACAAATACACATATAAGTACATTTGTGAATATATGTATGTACATATATATGTCGGTATATGATGATTAGCATGTAATCCTGAGATCTAAAAAGATGGCTCTTACGAAGAACGAGAGTTTTAACATGCGGTATCACAATGTACGTTTGCTTTCAAAAATCTTCCAAACAATTAGACGAATCGAGACTCTAGACTGTATTTTTTTTTTAAATACAATGATAAATATGTCTTGGTCTTTGCACTGACGTCGTTCCAGGTATTTGTAAGAAGTCGCTGTAGTAGTATTAATTAAAGATACTAACGTTAAGACTAAAAATTCCAATTTAGTTTGAAAGACATACTACCTACACAGCTTACTTACTTGAACCTACTTAAAATGCGTCTACAGCCATATACATATGTACTTAATACATATATCCGACATTGTTACATAGATACATACATACATACATGTATGTTAGCAACATACTATAACTATTCTAAATGACAGTTTTAAATACTCTTTGATTTTAGCTGTAGAGCCATTTCAGAGTCATGTATTCTTGAAATTGCTTAATTTATTTAATATAAATTCAATTGTTTGTACAATGAACATATTTTATATATCAATGCCGATCAGTCTAGTGTGCAAACATGTGTGCATGTCTATCAATATATGTACATATGTTAACAAATATCAAAGTATTTTATGATGCATGTATATGTTTATATATATATATATATATATATATTTATTTATGCATCATGCAATACGTAGATATTTAGACTGCGTATATATATATTTATATATGCATATATTATATATAAATACGTATGCATTATATATACGTTCAGTCTAGTGTGCAAACATGTATGCATGTCTATCAATATATGTACATATGTTAACAAATATCTAAGTATTTTATGACGCATGTATATATATATATATATATGCATCATGCAATACGTACATATATATATACACATTACATATACGTAACCAAATATTTTTGTTTGTTTTTTAAAATTTAAGTTACTTAGTACAATAATAATCGTAAGGTATCGGCAAATGGCATGTGCGAAAATTGAAAAAATATTTATTGTACGTTGACAAATTGGCTGTGAACATAGTCTATTGCTAGTTCTGGTTAGTAAAATAGTACTTATATATACAACATATATAGGTTCATAAGTAGTTTGTGCTTTTATCATCAATGAAAGTGCATTTTAACTACTAAACGTAAGAGTGCTATCAGTTACTTTATTAGTACTTATACCAATAATACTATGTGTGTATATTGAACAATTGCGAACCAGAATAAAATTATAAATACAATTTAAATACAATATTTATAGCTATAGTTTGTGTTCCCTTAATACGACTGAAATACTGAAGAACTTTCTTCCTACATCGATCGACTTCGAGCTCGGCTTAAAAAATGTTTGCGGAAAGTCCAACGGCCTTTT
The DNA here is from genome assembly GCA_035045885.1 of Drosophila borealis. Taxonomy (NCBI): domain Eukaryota; kingdom Metazoa; phylum Arthropoda; class Insecta; order Diptera; family Drosophilidae; genus Drosophila; species Drosophila borealis. The sequence goes on along the minus strand of JAWNOR010000354.1, from coordinate 1,105,057 downwards.
CTTAATTCTACTTAATTAAATGAACTTTCTTAAAGATACTTTTAAACTTCCCTTTAATGGACATACTCAAAATGAAATTCACAAGATATATACAGGCTGTGCTTCCTCTTCTCTTAACACCACCCCATATGCAATGCATTCCCTAATAGCTTCGATAATTGAGGTCTTCTCTTTATGCAACTTTAAAGGTACCCAAATTGATGCTCAATTGAGCAAAAAAGAATAATATTAGAATTAAATATGTATACAAATTCATAATTTAATCGCTCGGAGTATCTGCTTATTAATAGCACAACAACAAAAATAGTAACTTCAACGCGCGTTGTTGTTCCATTTAGTTCATTCGAGCTTTGTTGTTTCACATGCGTAAACGCATGCATACATGCACGGGCACATGCGCATGCGCACATGCACACATGCACGGGCACATGCGCATGCGCACATGCACACATGCGCGGGCACATGCGCATGCACACATGCACGGGCACATACGCATGCGCACATGCACACATGCGGTTGCGCTGCTTTCCCCCTTGCCAAGACACTATTAAAAATGCATTCGTGATTTACTTAATTTTTTGTTTATTGTCCATTGCTTATGAAATTTATAGGACATTAAAAAGGCATCCCTATTTTTGTGTAAATACCAAAGCCCAAGATTGTTCCTCTAATAATATTGTGGAGCTGTGTTTTTATGGGGAATTTAATCTTGAAAACTTCTGTGCTTGTTGTCAAAATTTCATAAATTTTATGTCAAATGCTTTGACATTTAGTTGAAGCCTCTCGCTTTTCGGGTTTCCGATAAAGACGCTATATCGCCTCAGCTCGTCGTCGTCGTGATCAAGAATTTATATACTTTAGAGGGCCGGCCATGCCTCCTGCTGCCTGTCATGTATATTTGCATAAAATTATGATCTACATTGGAGCATACACGAATTGAACAAATGTGTCTCACTTTTTCACTTTTAACGTAAATTAGCTAATGGTGAAACAAGTCGGGTCCTCGACAACAAAAGATCCTATAAATCAGTAATCGGTTATCGGTTTTATTCGATGTCTGATATCGGTGAGTCACAATAATTCACGAATTTAGATCGTACAAAAAGACAGAAAACCACATTTTCTGTAACTAATGGGGTGCATGGATTCTGGAGGGCAAAAGAGATTATCCTATGGGAATAATATCGGGCGAGCAAGTTAAGTCCATGTAGACGACGTAATAATTGTATCTATCGAAAAGTCTTCGAGACGCGGGCATGAGAGCCATCTAAAATGTATCCAAATTCTTCAAAAAGAGCGAGGATTAATTAGGATTCCTTGTGTGCAGCGGTGGAATACAAGCGCTTTCTGCTAAGGTTCGGACCATAAAGGATTCCCAACCTCAATTCTCTGACCAAAGCACTATCCACATTGCAAGTTGCCAATCCTAGTCTCATCACACTCAGAGATTGCGAAAATATTATTGTGGTCATAGCCTACAGAGCGAGAGAAGGCGCCACGGCAGAGCATAACCGGACTCATCGAGCTGCTCAAGGGAATGTGGGACAAAATCTTTGGGATTATTTCTTTACTTTTTTTTCTCTTTTTATTAGCGAATTTATTGATACTATTCTTGAGCATCTTAACCTAGCTTAACAATAATTGGATAAACTTACTTAACATTATCTATTCAGTTTTAACTTATTTGATTTATGTTTTCTTTGTCTAAGTACCCGGCTTGGGAGGTCGATGGGGCGGATCCTGCGAAGTCTCCGTCGCTGTCTTCTGCAAAGCCTTCTTGCCAATATGTTGGGGTGGGCACAAAGACGGGCCATGTAGCTGGTGGACTGATGACTAAGGGAACCCTTAGGTCTCTTGCTAAGGCCCGGTTGCGGATGTACTTAGTCTCAGCACCTTGGATTGGAAGACACTAAATTTTTCTCAAATGGGATTTTGCAGCAGTGCCGAAGATTTGACTTAGGGTTTTATACAGCAGCACCTTGTTGCTCAGAGAAAGCTTGCTGTTTTCCTTTAAGAGCCATGCCATAGTTTTCAAATTTCTTTCCCAGAATGAGCTGGTTAGAGTAAGTAGTTAGATGAAAAGAGTTAAAGACCATATGAACGCAGACCTCGAACACATAGAAGATTGGTAAAAGCTAACTTTGACGATTGAGATTAAGTTAAGGCAAGTACAATTAATAGAATTGTATAACAAGGTCTCTGAATATAATTCACACACATAGATAACATATAATAAACATTTACGCTAAGCAATTGTGTTAAAAAACATTATAATTCGTTCAATATTAGTAGATTTAATATTGTCCATAGTTTTGGATATCAAAGAACTGGCAAGTGAGCATCTAGTATCAAGCTGAAATGTAACATTTTTTAATCAAATATACTAAACCAAAATTAATGTTTATCCATTGGAAAATAAAAAGATTATTGTAGATCTTGGCAACACAGGTAGGCGCCAGTGACAGGTAAGGCAGACGACGACTCGACTCCACGATACTTGTATCTCGACTATATCCGCTTGATATCAATTGTGGAGCTCTGAAGCATCATTTATTTTTGCACGATCTTAGCCTAGGCAATACTCTGAACCTTCTTCTAACAACACCCGAATATGCAGCTTGTGTTACGAGCTCGTTTGCTTTAGCAGCAATTAAAGTAAATTTCAAATAAATTTCCTCACAAACAATTCACACTGAACGAGAAAAAAACGAATTAAAATTAAAATTGCAGCACATGTAGTAAACACAGCACAGTACAACAACAATCGCAATTGTAATGCTGTTTATAGAATTCAATGAAGACTGTGTGATGACTGCACATGACGACAGCTATAAGATTAGAGACACTTGGAGACACTTGGCGCACCGAACACTCTCTTTGCCCCTAATCAAATCGTTGCTTTCAGGATACTTCCCAAAACTAGGGCATAGCTTGACGGACAGGCAATGAATTTTCCCCACCCATCAACATCTCTTTATTCCATCTACTTAACACTCTATATATCAAGTATAAATTCCTTTACTTTATTGATAACTTCTTTCTTTCTTTTTTCTCTTTTTTAATTACTTTCTTAATCCTATTCTAGATGCTGCATGTCAAGTTCGGTGACTCAAGCTCTTAAAACCTACGAGACTTGCTAAATTGATTGGATTGCTTTGATATGGAGCAAGTTATCGATTGTCGGAAACAGATACATACTTTGCGGCCAAAAGGAGGAGCTGCTACGTTCAAGCTTATTAAGTCATAAGTTCTAAGATCGACGAAGAATAAGTCAGCGATTTTTTGCCGTGCCTGCCGCCAGCCATGATACGAATTATGTTAAGCTTATAATCAGGAGTTCAGGTGCTCTCTAGAGCCAAACGAATTTATACAAACTCATTGTTTTATATAAGCGTTGATCCTAATAAATTCAGTCCTCTTCAATTTTGAGGGAAGCAGGGGAAGGTATTAATAAAATAAACCGTACTGTGTCTGAAATATTACTCGAAACGGACCATTTTTTATACCTTTGCAAAGGGTATTATAATTTTGTCGTAAAATGTGTTAGTCATAATAGGAGACATTTTCGACCCCATAAAGTATATATATCCATGATCAGTATCAACAGCCGAGTCGATTCCGTTTGTCCCTCTGTCTGTTTCTATGCGAACTAGTCTCTCAGTTTTAAAGCTATCTTTATGAAACTTTGCAGAAGTCCCTCTTTTTGTTGCATGCCGTACACATGTCAAAACCAGCTGGATCGGACCACTATATCATATAGCTGCCATAGGAACGATCGGTCGAAAATTAAGTTGTTGTATGGAAAACTTTTTTGTTTTTCAAGATATCTTAACTATACTCGGCATTAACTATTTTCCCTGTGCTTCTTAGATACGAACATAATGAAAAGGTTGGGTCTGCAAGGGTATTAAATCTTCGGCGTGCCGAAGATAGCCCTTCCTTCTCGTTTTTTTTTCATTTAAATTCTTGGGGCCCAAACATTGTATTTATCTAACCAATTTGGTAGATGTCTATTCTTGTATATGAAATACGACTTACAATTTATTTAATACTAAGGGATAGCAAATTAGATATTTTATTAAAATATTGAAATGGATGACAAACCAAGTCTTGAACCTCGGTTATTGGATGTCGAATCACGAAACTTTTTAGGTTTTGCCGCCCTGAAAGTATACGAAAGCCTATTTATCGAATCTGCGGTTTCTAGCTACCATAAGCTCCGAGATGAGTTAAAAAGAGAAAGAAGGGCTATCTTCGGCACGCCGAAGACTTAATACCCTTGCAGACCCAACCTTTTCGTAATGTTCATAGTGCTTTGCCCGTATCTAAGAAGCACAGGAAAAATAGTTAATGCCGAGTATGGCATGGTTAAGATATCTTGAAAAACAAAAATTTGTTCATACAAGAACCTCATTTTCGTCCGATCGTTCCTATGGTAGCTATATAATATAGTGATCCGATGTAAACAATATTTCGCTTAAATATTAGGAGCATAGTGAAAATAGTTAAAGCATAGTTTGGTCAAGATATCTAGAAAAACAAAAAAGTTTTCCTTACAACTTAATTTTCGACCGATCGTTCTCATGGCAGCTATATGATATAGTGGTCCGATGTTGATATGATTTGGCATATACATATATATATGAGGAGCATAGTAAAACTACTAAATGCCGAGTCTGGTCAAGATATCTAGATAAACAAAAAAGTTGTTCATACAAGAACCTACTTTTCGACATATCGTTCCTATGGCAACTATATTATATAGTGGTCCGATCTAGCCGGTTCCGACAATTGAACTGCGTGCAACAAAAAGAGGGACGTATACAAAGCTTCATGACGATAGCTTTAAATTGAGAGACTAGTTCGCATAGAAACAGACAGACGGGCATGGCTATAGCGACTCGGCTAATGATACTGATCAAGAAAATATATACTTTATGGGGTCGGGGAAATCTTCTTCTATGCGTTACACATTTCACGACAAAATTATAATACCCTCTAAAAGGGTATAATAATTATGGGCTCGTTGTTTTTGATGCAGGTTAAATTTTCTAACATTCCCTAATTAGAGCACACTTTGGGCCCAAAAGGAAGCTATTGTAAAAATTGCATTCAGTCGTTCAAACTCGTTGATGTAAATACATAAACATGTAGATTAGAACAAACTAGAGATGCGGATATACCCAGTTGCATATATTGTGTAGTATATGTATCTAGTATATTTCAAAATTTCTGTTTATCACTCTACATACATACATATGTATATTCACATACATAGGTCCATATCAATACAAATACATGCATGATCATGAGTCTGCACGATAGCGAGAGCGTATTTAAGTATGTGTGTGTGTGTGTATGTATGTGTACATAAGTAAAGAGACGCGCATGCACATATGGATGGATGTCTGTATGTATTTATAAACATTTGTATACATACAGGCATATTTTCTCAAGAATAAACTGATTTTTTATGTATTCTATCTTTTTAGTGCTCTCAAAATATTTGACGTTATTCTCGAGACTTGAGTTTGTTGAACAGTCCAAATCGATGTGTTTTTGAGATTTGCATAATTAAAAATATAGAGTTAAATTTTTTCGTTTTTATCGTTGCCTTCTTAATAAATTTAACAATTTAACAGTCAGTTTCTAGAATATATTCTAAATGAATTACAATATACTGCGACAACAAATATCTACATAAGCCATCCCTTTATTTGGCTACAATCAAGTAATAATTATTGTAAGTATTGCCCTTAAATATACACACACACATACACACATACATACACTCATACATATATATGAATATATGCATTGATATTGTATGTATATGTATTTGTAAATTTGAATGTTTTTATATACAAGTTAAGTGAAATTACATATACTTAAGTATGCATGCATGCCCACAAGCATATAAGGCATGCACACCCACACACACACACACACACACACACACACACATAGATATGAACGCTACACGCAATTAGGCAAATAATTTAACTTTTAACAATATCAAATTTGATTTGAAAATCTGCCTTCCCCTTGTATATTAATAAATATACAAATTAGTGAATCATTTACTGAACATGGAATAATACTCCATGTGGAAATGGGATGAAGGTTTTTTTTTTTTTGCTCTGGCAATTTGGGAGCATTTTGACAGATAGTTCCAACGCATCCATGCTGTAAGTAAATGTGAATATATTTATCTCAACTGAAGCACATGTTTTTTAATTTTAATTCGACCTGTTGTGTACTATTCCCTGCAACTTCTGGGCTATTACCCAATTTTGTCTTTGTCAAATTTGGTTACACTTATTAAGAAAAGTATGTACAACACATTATTGATGGATGTGGGGACCCATGAGCAACCCATACTTTCCCCCCTGTTAGGTCAAATCTACTCCCTTCTACTCCCAACTCTGGACAGACGAAGCAGCTACTTAAATTGTAATCTTCAGCAATTAAATGGGCATACTCCGCGATCATGCCACATTAAATTGCATGCATGCTGCCACAAAAATACAAAATTGACATAATGTAAATTCTGTTTTCGTCACGAATGCAATGTTTTTCTGTAAAGCTGGTTTCTCTTGCAAGGCATCGGTTGACGGAAGGAAACCACAACGAGAGGAATGCAGCCGTCTTTACATTTGCAGATGCCTTAGATCAAGTCCACGATCTTGTCCAATCCAAATCCACTCAAGCGACCCATTCGAGCAAAGAGAAGGTCGCCTCGAAGAACTTGCCACCAGATCTTCTTCTGCAAATGCCTAGCAGCATCCCTAATATTCTAGAGACTACATCAACTTTATTCCAAGCTTGTCTTTCAATCCTTCAATCTTTGGCAACTTAGAAGGGCATCTTGTGAGTTCGCCTAGCTGCTGAAGAAATTCAAGGATTCAACGCATTGCAGCGAGAAAAACGGATTACCAAGGCCCTTCTCCTAACTCCTGACAAAATGTACTTTACCAAAATGGAATTCGAGCTCTTGCTTCCGAAACATGCAAGAAAATATTCTCAAAAATTGATCTCAACCGTGCGTATAACTAGATCGATATCGAATCAGGGACATCATCTGGGGTGTCATTTACACACATGACACTCACAACTAAAACTTCGTTTTCATCGGTCATTTTGGTCGATCGAAACGACTCATCTCCAATAACTGGGACACATGACAAGCAATGCAAGCGTTCTCCACAGATGCTCATATATCGCTCAGCATGTATGCAATCAATATACAATATACAAATTGTCCAGAGGTATAAAAGCTACTGAATGACAACCACGACTACCCTTCGAATTAAATCTATCAACTTACCGCAAACAAGTATTCCAATCTTATGCGTTTACGTGCCACCATTCATACCGCAGCCTTATCGAAAAAACATTATCAGCAAGATACATGGGGCATGGTCCATGCAGCAGTTGGTTCAATAATTAAACTCATCAAACGACGCTTCGTTTGGCATTCTGTGCATAAGGATATTGGTAACTTCGTCAAGCTCTGCATTCCTTCCCAAAAATCTACATTCATTCGCCATGTTCACTCACCATTTCAATAATACACTCTGCTCTCACATCAATTTAAACTTCATCTTTACCTTTATCTGGTCAATTTACATAATGTCTCACCAAAGACGACATACATAAACACTAAGATGAGTAACGCCCATACATTTGAATGCGATGCCTGGCTTCTCAACTGGCTTTTCCCACTTCTCACGACACGCCAGCCGTCTGGCTGTTCGCAATCAAAAAGCCAGACGAACGAATGCCGAAGTCGCGGCTTCTTTATGCTGACACGAGCAACGAAGTTAGGCGTCAGCCTGCCTTCAGCAAAGCTGGTCGATGGTGCTCATGGACCTCATAGACCCGAAGCTGAGAGTCCATTCTATTTTTAGCTATTTCGGTCTGATACTGATCTCGTTTTCGTTCTCAATTTTAAAGAAATCAAGCTGCATAGAAGCATTTTGTTGTATGACATTATTCATCTTAGTGTTTATATTGTGTTTGGTCTCACGATCAACGCTTGCTATACCAGATGGCCAGATGCAGTTGCTATCGAGGATATCAAAGCTAAAACAGTTGCCACAGCACTCGACAACACATGGATCGCTTAGCAGTTTCAGCACGGATTACCACGAGCCAAGGCAGGCAAATTGAGTCTAGATTTTTGAAAGAGTTATCGCCATGGAAAACTGCGAACTATGGCCCCGCACAACCACAGCACAGCTTGTTTGCTGCAAAACTCTTCACTCTTTTCAGCAACTGATTTATCGAAATCCGTCCAATACCAACGTCCAACCACAACTCATCAAAGGCTTTCACCTTCAAGCAATTAGGTTATTCAACCCATGTTCTTCAGCGTAACGATACGGATCACGGATACCAAAGGATCGATTGATCGTCTCAAACTTGGTTTAATGGAAGCACAGCAACAATCAAAACAAAAAGAGGGACACAATGATACTCCCAAGATCAGGCCGTGCCGCACAATTAGGCTCCTCGTTCGGCATCGTACACATCTATATAATTCGAGCTCTCAATCTGTCTGCATTCGCGCATTTGAATATTAGTAAAGGAATGTGGCGAGAGGTTAAATAGTGACCCAAAGCTTCCCGCTATTTAGCCAAAGTTCAATTTTTATTAACAAATTTAACAATCTACTCTACACGCATGGAAAACTCCGAAAAATGGAAAATTAATAGTGGCAAATTATAAAAGAGAAAGGAGTTCCAAGAAGTCAAGAAAAAATTATTTGCAAAGTTTTGCACCTAATTTTCAGCGTTAATTTTAGAGCTTGGGCTCTATTTATACTTTGTACCCAGAACAATTGGTAAATAAATAATATTAGTAAAATGTTTCTGGAAGACAGAACTAACTCCAAGATATTTTAATCTCCATCATTTCGTAAGATGTGTTAATATACAAGATCATATGATTTTAATTTTAATTTATTAGTTTTTCGAAATCGACTTGATCAAGAATATAAAAAGAGAACGAGATGCTTCCTTCTGTCTCTTATATGCAATGGATTTAAAAGTCCTCCTAGCACAATTAATTTTTTTTAATCTGTTGCCAAGCTTATTTATCTGAATACATATGGGACCTTGCTGATTTCCCTTTGGAAGCACCTGGTCTATACACAAAAACCATATCAGGAACAAAATTAAATTTTGTAAGTTTAGAAATTTTTCTATGGTGAAATATTTGATAGAAAAAATGTTTAAATCTGGTATTTATTTAACATCATTTAAAGGGGAAACTGGAACGAACAGAAGAGGACGTATTTCTTACCCAAACTCGCCATTTATAAGTTTGACAATTCCCAATCTTAATTCATGCAAAATCTTATCAACATCAGACTACATCATATAGCTGCAATAGGAACGATCGGTCGCAAATTAAGTTCTTGTATACAACAAATGTTTATTTACAAAGATATCTTTAGCAAACCCGGTATTTATTAGAATATGAGCCAAGTCTTAACAATATCGCAGTACTTTATCATAGAGTACTATTATATATAAAATATTTCCCGGTTTCCCGACATATTTTTACTCCTCAAATTCAGCAAATTTCAAAAAAGTTATTATACCTTCGGCGTGCCGAAGAAACCCTTCTTTCTCGTTGTACACCTATATTCGAAGGAAATTGATAAAGCGATTGTAATTGGTTTTCACCCTGTATTAAAATAATTGCATCAATTAGGCGACGTTGAAGATTTTATTCCCATTCCCTTGCGAACTTGTCTGCAACAAAAAAAAACACACTTTAAAGATCATTACGCACATTTCAAAGGATTCTTGCCATAACTGGTGCCTACTATATTGATAAAAAAAAAAAAAATAATTGAACCTCGAACCTCGAAAAAGTATTGATGATTGTATTTGTTTCAGATGGCATCAAAATACACTAAAACACAAGCTCTGGATATAAAAAAAGATATAATGCCAAGTTCCTCGGGACAATCGGTCAGTTCTTTGCGTCAACCCGTGACGGTGATTAAGAAAAGATCGGGCCCGTTAGATGGCATGATCGATGAGCTGCATAGGCTCGAAGGAACAACTACTCAAAACGTGGGCTTGTCGACAACGAGCTCGAACTCGCACTCGAACTCGAACTCGAACATAACTGACAATCAGACAGATGCCAATACCGAGAGTTCAACAAATTGTGCCACAAGGCATTTGGGTAAAACATCATCGACTGCGGCATCGGCATCGGCGTCCGGACGTCGACGTGTCCAAGCCAAAGATAAGGAGAAGAAACGGGAACGTTGGCTATTGACTCGAAAGACTTGGAGATATATGACCGATGCCGGTCGGAAATTGTTACCCGAGGGCAAGCCCCATGGTGCAGAGAGCAGCATACCCGAAATAGAAGCGCAGTTTCAGCGTGTTTGTGCCTCGGAGCCGCGATTTGTACTGTGGCGCCGGAAATCTTCGTTTCCGGGTGCCACCAAAAGCTCCAGGAAACGTCTCAAGATACTTGCCCAACATCGCGGCAATTATGCAACGCAGTCGCAGCTGAGAAACCAAGAGCTGAACGAAAGTGTTGACCAAACAATTGAGCTCTTGCAATCGTATCTGAAAATTCGGGACTCGTACAAGACAACAACTCTGCTCGGGACTAAAACAGTTCGGCCTGACCAGACATCCTCACCGAGTTCGCGGCGCCCAAATTATGACAAAGCGCAGACATCTAGTAAATTGTCAACATCCTCCGAATCCGGGTCCAATAATGTGAGTCATGAAACCGTTCTTTTGGATCGCCTCAAAGGACTTTCGAGCTCATCACTCGGCGGCCTACACGTGGGCCAAGTAACGCCAGCCATTCTGGAAGATAAGGCACTCTTGAAAAAGATATACAATTTTTTAAAGAAGCAGCAGCTACATCGTATTTTACATTCCTCTGAGCCGACAAAATCGAATTTAGCCAGATCTACCTCATTTTCAAGTCTGTTCAATTATACGGGCAGTGACGAAATCATCGCCCCCATAGATCTAAGTAGTTTTGAGAATACTACAAAATATACAATTAATAGTCGTGAATTAGCAGAGCCCAAAGCCAAAGATAATAGGTTAACCTCGAACACGACAACAAAACGGCAACAAAAACCACCCGAAACCCTGGAGTTAAGCCACAGTACAAAAAATCGGAATAACAATAATAATAATAGTCAGAGCAATGTGAATGTGGCGCGTGAAAAGTGCCTGAACTCGTGCGGGAGCCAAACAAATTTTATTCAATTGAGTGAGCTTAAATTGATCGCAGAGCAATATGAACAAATGCTGGAAAGCAAATCGGAGGGCGAGGAGGTCGACAAAAGTTCGCTGACGGTGAATTCGAACCACAGAAGAAGCTCCATCGACAATGAAGACGTATCGCAATCCGTGAGCGATACGATCAAGCGATACTTGAGAATGGCTCGGAAGAAAAGCATACAGGATGGAGATGCGAGTCGCTTTAAGTCGGTCAATTACGATCGAAATTTGCGAAACATTAAGGCCAAAGGTGAAATAAATCCACCCGGCATGGATGAGGGCAATAACAAAGCAGTGCAAACCTTAGACGCCTGGGCTCTGGTTGCATTGGATTTCATACGCGGCAACGAGAATTCCAAGAACTTGCATAATGCCCATATCGCATGGCAAAAGGATCTGGATGAGCGCATACGCAAGAAATTGGATTGGGAGAAGAGCTTTCAAGAGCGGCACAATGAAAACGTTAATCCTCCCCCTCCCCCTCCCCATCAGCCCAAAAAGAATCCGCAATCCGTTTGCCTATCGGCGCCAACCTCCCCAACAAGTCCCATGCATAGTCCAAAGGAGAAAACTGGAAGAACCGCGAGCGCCATTCTAACGTCGAGCTCGCATTTCCTATCCAATTTTTGGCACGCAAGTTCTACGGAACCCTCGAGTACTCAGAGCCTAAAATACGGAAATGCAAATGATTCATTTATAAGTAAGTATACGTACACCCAAATGTATGTATATGGCATATGCGCATTTCTAGAAGGAGTCGCGTTTTCAAATAGATCAAGCAAAACATAGTAGATCAATTTCCGTTTTCTATTCTGTTAACAAAGTAAAAAAAGTAATTGGACTTGTGCTATATCCGCTTTCTCTTAGTCCCTTACTCTGTCCGCCCGTCTCTCTATCCTTTCATTCCCGCAAATCATAAATATATATAATTCCCTTAAGATTACACTCTTACCTCCATTAACCCCATAATTCTTTTCGCCTAGCTCAGGCTCTTATTACACCTTGGTATATTATATTATTCCCTTTTATATTTATACATGTATGTACATATATTCTCGATCTGACCTGCTGAGCCGTGCAAAGTTTTAATCGAAGGTTTGAAGCCACCTTGATGAAACTTAGCAAAGGTCCGTCTTCCTGTAAATATGTCGGGTTCAGCCAGATATATCAATTAAAAACAAAATTTTGTAAGAAATAATAAAATTTAAGCTTCATTTTGGTCCGATTGGCTTTCAACTTAATTCTAGAGTGAGAGTTCCAAACATATTTTGTCTGAGCAAACCCAGGTCATACTTGCACCAAACAGGTTAAAAGAATTATTCTGCGAGGGGTAGCAGTAAAAAAAAAACTTCGTTGAGCATCTGAGCATTCATCCAGTGCTGTGTAAGGGTTGCTAATGATCTTACCTACTTACGCATGACTAGCTTGACAGTGTTGAGAAAGAGGGAAAGGTGTGACTTGTAGAGCAGAGTTGATTGAAGACGGATGTGTGCAAATGTGCTCGAGACTGAATAAAGAAAGATAATGAAAGAAGCACATAAAAATAAAAATACTAGTACAATATGTATGAATAACTGGTATTTTCCGTATTTACCATAGATCGGGTCTGCTGCTAGTCGGCTGTTAATGATCTTACCTATTTACGCATCACTAGATTGACAGTGTTGAGAAAGAGGGAAATGTGTGACTTGTAGAGCAGAGTTGATTGAAAGCGGATGAGTGCTAAATCGTGAAATAACACATCATAATACAATATGTAAGAAAAACTGGTATTTTCTGGCATTGCCCGGTTCAAGTTTTTCGCTTCAAGTTTAAGACATCAATTTTCTATCCATTTTCTGCCTAGGCTATAATTTACTTATACATTTAAAGTGAGGTTGAACCAATATTTCCGCCCATTTTAATCTCATGAGAATTTGAAGTCAAAAAATAATCTTTCCTGCAAACAACATTAATAAAATATATATGGCGAAATGTTTGAGACCCCTCTAATAGGACCTAAAGTATAGATCGTTGAAAACGAGTTTAGGGCCGATCAGTTAGAAACTCCACGTCAATCGGGGCGGACGGGTACATAACTGTAGTATTTTGTGTTTAGTTTTGTAAAATTGTTTTTTTTTTTTTTGTAATATAATATTATACACATTTTTTAGTACGCCCTGAATAATATTGACACCCATCTACATAATAAAAGTTTCACTAAAACAAACAACAGCCGTTTCTCGCGATTTTTCCCTGTCCACACAGAACCACAGTAAAACATTACCACAGTACGATTTTAGTGGAAAGTACACGGCTTTTGAATAACAACACCTTTGTATGTGTGTGTGTGTATTTATGTGCAAAAATATACGCTTGACAGTGCTACCAATGACAATATAAACACTAAGATAAGTAACGCACATACATTTGAATGCGACGCTAAATTTCTAGCCTGGCTTCTCATCTTTCCCCCGTCACACGACATGGCAAAAGCCAGACGAACGAATGCCAGCAAAGCTGGTCGATCATGATCTGCGTCGATTCGTTCGGCTCTCATAGATTCGGTTTATACTTATATTGTCTTTGGTGCTACTGATCTCGGCACGGAATAGTTGCTTATCGGACTAATGCCTATTGTTAGAGATTTCAATTATATATAATATGCTTAACTTTATTTTTATATAATTTTGTTGTGGTTTTTCAGATTCTAAAAATGAAACGACAAATATGCAAAAATCCAAATCGTTATCTAATGTCGGACAGTTTGTTTCAAGAAAAATTTGGGGAAGTCGCTCGAAATGTCAAAGTAGACAGAATCACAGTCAGGATTTTGTCCCACATCGGCAAATATGGGCTCCCTCGGTAAGAAAAAAAATATCTTAAATAAAATGACATAATTCTCTAGTCCGGAGTGCCCGACTAGAAGATGCCCTGTGTCCAGCTCGAAGGTAACGTAACAAATATTTAAGCTTCCTCTTAAATCAAATGTAGTACATTAAATTTCGATTTCCACTATGTATATCAGATTCTTGCGTGTTTTTATTATTGAGCTTAACGAGCGACATCCTGCTTAAGGCACAATGAATGTAAAAATATGTTGAACTTATTGTATATTCCATTTAATTAGTTTTTTAATAATTATCTATTTTTACTATGTTTAACGCCTTTTATGGTGTGGTCATTCATCTTGCAAATAAGTACAAAAATAAATTAGAAAATATTATTTATATGCACTTGGCACCAACAAAAAAACGTTTGATCATAGCCCCAACCCAAAAAAATATCATCTTGTGTCATTGTGAAGTCGGACCGATAAAGTTGGAAATTTGAAATACGAAATTAACACATTCCTATCCCATTCTGCGTAGGAGAACTGTACATGGATATCGGAAGAAGGACAGGTCCTGCAACTAAAGGATACATCCTTAGAAAAGCTTTCCGATATCGAAGCAGAGTTCCTTATGCATATTGCTCTTGAAAAAATTAAGGAACTTAATATTGGAACGAATATAGGTAAGCTAATTGCAAAAGCATTGCCAACTCAAGCATTATAAATTTGTTTGTACTTGTTCAGAACTTCAAAATGATTATATTGGTTTAATGGACTGTCCGTCTTACTTTCCGTCCGGCAGATCCGATTTCAGATCTCCTCCAAAGATCCACTCAAACATGCCACGATAAAATTCTAACCTTTTAGAGCTTAAGTTCCCATATTTGGAAGGATAATCTGATGCCAAATCGAATAAGAATTTTGAACGAGTATTATGCAGTCGAATGCATCCGACTCCAAACTTTTTACTTGTGTCTGACATGATTCAGGGGAACTTTATGTGGGGGAGGGTATTCAAAGAGTGGAATATGCTTAGTCTACCACTTAGAAAACCCAATAGGAAAGAAGCTTTAAGCTTTTAAAATGTTTAAGCACTGTGTCCCACATGGATATTCAGTCGGGAGTGTCGGAATAGGAGATACCCTCTAACAAGGCTGAAACTCATTTCCAAATATCTTGGTGGAGATTAACGCCTTCATTCAGAAGGACAGACAGGCGGATAGACGGACATGGTGAAATGGACTCAGCTCGTCGTCCTGGTCAAGGACATATATGTTACATACTTTGTGGGGTCGGATATACCGCCTACTCCTCCTGTTAGATGCATTTGCCCAAGCCATTATACAATTTTTGATCAAAATTGGATGCAGACAGACGGACGGAAAGTGAGACGGTCACTGCACAAATCCAATATTAAAATATATTCAGCTACCATCAAGCACTTATTCAGGTCACATTGTATATATTATGTAAATTTATCAATTCCACTTGTGTAAATATTTAGATTTGGAACGTAAGACTCAGAAGACACGAGTTGTATCAAAGAAAAGAGCGCTTACAACAAGCTTTTTCGATATCGGTAAAAAGGACGAACACAGTAAGCAATGCTTCTTTAAAAAAAAAAATAAATTCATTAATTCTTAAATTTTAAATCGAATTCATCTCACTCTCGTTTAACACTCTTTTTGATATGAAAAGATAGAATTTTAAAAGCAATAGATGAGATGCTTAAAATTTCATTTAAGTGTTCTATAATAAAATTTGCATTTCCAATATTTGTTCACTTAATAATATCTAATAACTAATTTCCAAAAATAATAATGTAGTTTGTCAGTTTAATAATTTGTATGTTCGTTTAAATAAGATGGACGCGATATTTTATTTGGGAGCTCATTGGAATCCTGCTTGTCAAGGGACAGAAAGCGAGGCGGAGGAATGGATACCGGTTCGAAGCATACGTTGACATCAGTATTTTCCAGTCGAGTTGGAAAACTAAATGATAACGTATGTAAATTATTTGATATACTTGGTCAAAGCAAAGACAATCTAAAAACACTAAGATGAGTAACGCCATGCAACAAAATTCTACTATACAGCTTGATTTTTTTTAAATTAAGAACTAAAACGAAATCAATATCATGGCGCTCTCTCAACTGAAAGAGCGAAAAAACTAAAAATAGAATGTACTCTCAGTTCGTCTGGCTTTTGGAGAGCGAAGAGCCAGTCGGCTGGCGTGTCGTGTGATGTGGGAAAAGCCAGATGAGAAGCCAGGTTAGACATTTTGGGCGTTACTCATCTTAGTGTTTATATTGCCTTTGGTCAAAGTGTTTAAGTACTAAGAAAGTCCTAAAATAACCACTAAATTGGATTAATTAGTTTTGTGCACATTCTTTATACTATAGGTGCGTTCATATGAAAGTTTGCCAACGAAATCCTTGAATTCAAAGCATGGGGCTTCCTCTGACTACATAACAAATCTTCAAAAATCTTCCTCGATGTCAATGCAAATGTCACGCAGTCAGTTTGACATGAGGAATGTTGAACTGGATCTCGACAGAGTATTATTCGAAGAATCAAAAAACAGTTTTATGCTAAACGTACCTATGTTTATAATAATCTGTATAGAATATTTGGAAGAACATGGTCTCCAAAAGGTTGGTCTCTTCCGAGTTAGTACATCTCAGAAGCGTGTCAAGCAAGTAAGTCCATATAACTTTTATTTGCTTATATACAGATCAATGAATATAAATGTATGCATATTTTAGCTTCGTGAGGAATTTGATAAGAACTGCAACATGCGCATTCCTGATAATACCTGTCCACATGATGTTGCGACATTGCTTAAAGAATTTTTACGAGACCTACCTGAGCCCCTCCTGTGCAAAAGATTATATACAACATTTTTGGAGACTCAACGTAAGACGGACGGAGATTAGGTTAGAAGACTGCAAACTGAACAATATTGTACTTTTTTAGGGATTCGAAATCGGCGCCTTCAGTTGGAAGCCATATCTCATCTTATAAAACTGCTACCTGTTGTACATAGAGATACATTGTATGTTCTACTTAAGTTTCTTGGAAACGTAGCTGCTCATTGTGATGACATATGCTCCCCTGACGGTACAGTCCAAATGAATGGAAACAAAATGGACAGCAACAACTTATCCACAGTGTTTGCTCCAAATATTCTGCGGGATTATGTGCCAAAAACAGCTGAATATAAGGAGCATGGAAATATGGTAGACGCAATAAATGTGATCAGGTAATATTCTAAGCCACAGAGCAATTCATTGATTACTTGTATTAAATTATTAAATTCATAATTATTATTAATACCTTTATACCCTGCACCAAAGATAATATAAACACTGTGATGAGTAAAGCCCATACATTTTTATGCGACGCAAAATTTCTAATCTGGCTTCTCATCTGGCTTTTCCCACTTCACACGACATGCCAGCCGACTGGCTGTTCGCTCTCCAAAAGCCAGACGAACGAATGGCGAAGTCGCGGCTTCTTGATACTGACACGAGCAACGAAGTTGGTCGTCAGCCGATTCGTTCGGACCTCATAGAGCCGAAGCTGAGAGTACGTTCAATTTTAAGTTTTTTGCTCTTTCAGTTAAGAGAGAACAATGATACTGATATAGTTAGCTACTTAGTAGAGTATGGGCGTTACTCATCTTAGTGTTTTTATTGTCTTTGCCTGAACCCATTTATATCTCTTTCCATATCCATAATATGGATAATTAAGTAATTGGTTATAAGACTTCGACTTTTAAGCACAGCTTCTTGTGTAGTACACACAAATCGAAAACATTTCATTTTTTATGTGTAAATAAGATCACAATGACACTCGCGACTAAAGAACTCTTATTATTACTATTAGTACTAGCTGGTATTACCCGGCCTTACACGGCACAAGTTTTTTGCTTTAAATTGTAGACATCAACTCGACATCATTTTTTTGCCCGTGGTACTCTTCGTCCACAGATATATTTCACATTAATATTTGAAAAGGAGTTTGAAGTCGAACCACATCGGACCACGGACTAAAATTAAATTCAACATTTTCCGCCAATGGGGATAAAGCTTTAACCTGATCCAATTTTCGTTCATTTAACCTTAGAGCCGCAGGAGGATTTCATACAGTTATTTGAAAAGATCTTTGAAAATTTTAAGGGTTGAATGTACGATGATTATAGATTTTATAGATATTAATCAACCCTTGACCCGCGTTTATCATCCAAGAAGGTTGGATTTTGCGAAAAGTGTGAAACACGTTTTAGATAAATTATCACTTTACTTTATAAAATGATTTAGAAGCCGATCTTTGATCCGTATTGAAAAAAGTAGGAAACACTTTTGAAATGAATTTTCGCACAGATCCTTGGAAATGAATTTGCAGCCCGAAACTTCACCCACCAAATCTTTGAACCGGATTTACACTAAGGAACAGTTGATTTTCCGAAAAGTATGAGACATTTCCCAAATGAAAACGAACAAAGATCTTTGAAAGCGAGTTTAAGGACATCCATCAAATAAAGGGCACTTTTGGTCTGTGCGTTGATTAGTCAAGATAAAGATAGAGATTATCATTATTATTATTAGTGTGAGCAGAGTATTTGAAATACTTTGACCAAGGGCAGACCATAACTAAGCTTCCTCATTACTAACTTCTTTCTTTTGGTGTCATCTTCGATATAACATTTTTTTCTTTGTCTATTCATTTAAATTGGTTTACAGACTTAAAATACCCACCCAAAATTAAAATTGATAATACATCCAATCTTTTTGATTTGCAGAATAATGATTGATCACTATGAAGAGATCTTTAACGTGCCTGTTGAACTTGTGGACGTGCTTTACTCCCATATGTTGGATACGTGTCCAGAGCAACTACACGTCTTAATTACGAAGAAACTAAATCAATCATCAAAGTAAGAATTTATTACGGTCCCTATTTTAATAGACTTTCGATATATAAAGTAGATTTCATTTTCACCGACTTACTGACTGAAGGAGACCCAGCTTGAGGCTTTGCAAAATAATTTTCTATTATGTCCGAGATACACAGGAATTACACAAACAACTTCAACTCCACATGAACATGGTCAAAACTAATAATATAAGTCATGACAATCCGGGTACAATAGTGTATATAAATGGTTTCACTCTTGACTCCGAGAATTAGTTTCAGTTCAAACCAGAGTTTGTCGTATATTTTGAAAAAACAAACAAGTAAATCAAATTTTTAATTAAAGTTGGCCCGTTCTGCTGAAAATATTGAATGTCGTACATATTTTGAAGGACAAGCTGATGGATAGAGTAGATCTTTACCCACAATTATCTGTTGTATAATATATTGATATATTGATAAAGATATATATTTGTTTTAAAGTACTCAAGTTGAGGACTCCAAACCAAACGAAAATCAGGCACATTTAAGAGATGGAACGTACGATTCGGCGCTCTTAATTGACGGAAGGCGTCAATCAACGCCTATTTTATTGGAGCACCCGAACGTGTTCTCGGCCAGTCTACAGATATCAATGCCGGATGAATCATCTTTACAACCAACACGGGCAAATAAAATTCAAGGTACGCACCTAAAATATAAATATATATACATATATATATATACTATATCTATATATATTTACGTAATTTCTTTAGAGAGTAAAGTACAAACTACTAGTATTTCCGAACCAAAGCTACCAACTAGCATATCTAACATTGGCGGAGCAACATTATGTGCAAAGACAGCCGAATTTGAGAAGAACACCTCCAGGAACGTAACCCATGGAGCACAAAGTCCAACAGCTAAAGCAAAACCTCTCTATAAGCGACAACAATTAATTCCAAGTTCCAGACGATAAGAAGCGGGATCCGAAGAGCCTTCCTAGTCTTAGAGATAGTGCTCTTAAAACTACAACCTGAAGGCCATTCTGCTGGGGGAAATATAGACAGACAGACAGACAGACAGACGGACGGACAGACGGACAACAAGACTGACACTGCGCAAAACCAATATAATATATAGTTGACAAAATCATAAAAATGTACTTAATACCAATATAGTACATATGTACATGTGTGCTACTTATGAGTTAGCCAAAGGTCTCAGCTGCCAGGGTAATAATTTAAATCCTTATAATTTTAGTTGTTAAGCTACTTCTTTTCTTTGTATAAATATAATAACATCATATGTAAATTCAAAGAATAAATAATCGTGTAAATATATAACTAAAATGGCCCGTTCTGCTTAGACAAAATCTATTTGAATCTAGTTTTTAAGTGCAGTGTTGGAAAATGCACTTTTTTCTTAAATTCAAAGAATAAATAATCGTGTAAATATATAACAAAAATGGCCCGTTCTGTTCGTTCGACCATTTATTCTACTACTTTTATGCAACACAGGGCATAGTTTTTAGGCGCAGTGTTGGAAAATACACTTTTCTCTTAAATTCAAAGAATAAATAATCGTGTAAACATATAACAAAAATTGCCCGTTCTGCTTGAACAAAATCTATTTGAATCTCGACCATTTTATTCTATTCTACTATTTTTATGCAACACAGGGTATAGTTTATAGGCGCAGTGTTGGAAAATACACTTTTTTCTTAAATTCAAAGAATAAATAATCATGTAAATATATAACAAAAGTGACCCGTTCTGCTTGAACAAACTCTGGTTGAATCTCGACCATTCTATTATATTCTATTCTACTACTTTTATGCAACACAGGGCATAGGTTTTAGGCGCAGTGTTGGAAAATACACTTTTCTCTTAATTACCAGTATTCAGCGTTTTTTTTTAGTTTTTACGCCGAAAATCTAAAGTTTTGACGCAAAAGACTCGATTCGTGTCGAGTTTATCTCTATATATAAAACTGTTTGTACTGACTGACTGAATGAATGACTGACTGACTGACTGACTGATTGGTGATCAACGCACAACCCAAACCGTAAGAGCTAGGAAGCTGAAATTTTCACTGTAGTTACCTTATGTGATGTAGGTGCACGTTAAGACGGGGTTTAGGGAAATTCAACCCGCAAGTGTGGAAAAATCGCGAAAAACGTTTGTATGTAACTTTTTTGTTTACCATCCGATCGGCCTCAAACTTATTTTCAAAGATCTTTGTTCAAATTCATTTGAGGGGTGTTTCACACTTTTCGAAAAACCCGTTCCTAATTGGTGGAAATGGAGGTCAAAGATTTGGTGGCTGACGTTTTTCGCTCAAATTCATTTCCAAAGATCTATAAGAAAAATCATTTGAGACGTGTTTCAAATTTTTCGGAAAATTTAAACACCTGCGGCGGAAAATGTATTTCAAAGATTTTATTGGTGAATTTTAAGTTTTGTCCGATTTGCACAAAAGTTGTTTGATTCCCGTCCGATCGGTTTCAAAATCATTTTCAAAGCTTTTCGAAAACATTGATTTCTTAACATACGTGCCACGGGCAATGCCGGGTTATACCCGCTAGTCTAATATATAAATGTAAACAAACGAAACTGAAAGACCATACTAAAATCAACTCGTATATGTACCTAGAAAGCCTTGAAAGAATCTTTGAAAGTTCACTTAATGCTGCTTTGGTGGACACTGTGAATACCCCAATAGTCCCTTTAACTTTGGGTTCACATATATACATATATTGGTTAAAGTGGATTGTGCGGATGTCAAACGCGTCAGAGATCTGGAAGATATCTGGAAATAATTGTCATACTTGTAATATTTACATAGTAATACTAAATGTATAATCTAGATATATATTTATGTGTATACATATATAAGTATTTATTATTGTTAGTGGTATTACATAAGACTATAGGAATTATGCTTAATGTAGTGTCTGTATATATTTTAAATTTGGTTTTTTTTCGTTTTTTTTTTCGTAAACTCGTTCATTTACAATCGTTCCCTTAGAATATGCTTGTAATCTATAATGAAGAGGAATACATATTATTATGTTAAATTAAATTATATATTCTAAATTATATATTCTATGCGATTGGAATTGTATAACGTTAT
Source organism: Drosophila borealis (assembly GCA_035045885.1). Lineage (NCBI taxonomy): Eukaryota > Metazoa > Arthropoda > Insecta > Diptera > Drosophilidae > Drosophila > Drosophila borealis. The sequence goes on along the minus strand of JAWNOR010000354.1, from coordinate 1,082,935 downwards.
GCGAGTCGCATAATAATATATACAACAGCATTCGCTGACATTCGCAAATTGTTACCTTTAAAGAACATTTTGGGGTATGGCTAAATTGTTTAAGTTAGTCATCTTGAACTTCGATGTACCAGTATGTATTGGGCTAGGTTTGAAATTTTAAACAACAAATCTTCTGATATGATCAAATACGTAATTATGATTACTGTAGAAGCATTAATAACGCTCGCGACGCTTGTTTGCATTGCCGCCGGTTGCTCACCTGCAAATAATAAAAAAAAAACAACATTTCGAAAATATTAATATTTAAAAAACGGGAAAGAAGGGCAATCCTCGGCATGCCGAAGACTTAATACCCTTGCATACCCAACCTTTCCATAATGCTTAAAAAACAAAAAGTTATACGAGTCAGAAATAAGATTTTGCATAAATGTATATAACATTGTGAAACCTATTAATGGAGAGTATGGTAAATATATATCTTGAAAAACAAAAAAGTTTTCCATACTATAACTTAATTTTCGATCGATCGTTCCTATGGCAGCCATACGATATAGTAGTCCGATGTTGATAGGAGTTGGCATACATATGAGGAGCATAGTAAAACTTATAACTGCCGAGTTTTGTCAAGATATCTTGATAATCAAAAAAGTTGTTCATACCAGAACCTACTTTTCGACATATCGTTCCTATGGCAACTATATGATATAGCCGACATATGTACTGCGTGCTTAAGATTAAAGATACCTTTAAAACTGAGAGACTAGTTCGCATAGAAACAGACAGAAGGACAGACGAACATGGCTATATCGTCTCGGCTGTTGATACTGATCATGAATATATATACTTTACGTTGTCGGAGATGTCTCCTTCTATGCGTTACACATTTCACGATAAAATTATAATACCCTCTGCAAGGGTATAAAAAGTGCTCAAGTCGGGAGCACCCGACTAGGAGATACCCTCAACACCGCAGCCAGTTATCTCTACAAACAGTTTAGCTGCCTTCGATCTTAACTATAGCTATATGATTTTGAGAACTGGACTTTCAAGGCTTCAAAGATGAGATGTAAAGAGGTAACAAAGAGTTAAATTATTTTTTAATCTGTGTATATAAATAACACCTAAGTAACTGAGCACGAAGATTGGCATAGCTTTTAATTTTGGGCGTTAATTTTAGATGAGATCTTATAAGTTAGTTTGTTTTCATTTATCAATTTAGATGATTATATTTTTGATTTTTATTAATTTCAAAGGACAAAGGCTTAAGTCGTCGGTTATTATTGAAACATTTGATGTCTTAATTTAATGTGCATTTATATTTTTACAATTGCAACGTGACGATGTCTTTATTTTAGAGCGTGGCTTTCCTACGCCTCGGCTTTCCTTTCCTTCGGATAGGAATAACTGGCCTAGATGAAGGCGACGCAATTCCCTTATTTAGTCAGGGAAATTTATTTGAATAATAGAGGATCATGTTTGAAATTCTTAGGCTCTGCTACAAATGTATCCCATTCCCATTGTATATTACTTGCAGAATAATATTTTTTGCACTTTCCTTTGAAATATATCTGTGTGATTCCAGGTATAAAAGGACAAGCCCTGTTTCAATATGTAAGGTTCTTTTTTAACGGATCTCCGTTGAGGTTTCCCTCTGCCATATTTCCTTGAGTATGGACAAGTACAAATTGTGTCCACAATTTCTTGAATGGTAGACTCCATACATAAGTTAATCTCTCGTTTTATTCCTGACATTTTTGTGAATATACCAGGCCAGCTCAGCTGAGTAAAGGATTTAAGGATTTACAATTGTCTTTCGCTAGACAGACAGACATAGCTAGATCGACAAAGATAGTCGTCCCGATCAAGGATATATATTTATTTACTTCTTTGGGTCGCAGATGATTCCTGCTGACTGCATGCATTTTACATTACCCAAGTAGGGGTTCAGGGTAAGGGAACCACATGAGTCACTTACCCGTCAAGACGTGAACGCGAACAGAAGCCGGTACGGCTGCGTTGGGTACACACGTGTAATTTCCGGAGTCCCGCAAAGAAGCGCGTGTCAGCATTAGACGACTTGTGGTGCCAGCATCGGTCTTCTCGGTTTCCAAGCTAATGCCGCCTCGAAGTGAATCAAAGTCGACTATCGCTGAGCCGTGGTACCTTCGGTTGTAGATCAAAATGTTAGTCGTTCCGGGTTAAACCAGATGTTATAAAGTATGTTCATTTACCACAATACAGACGATGCGTGTATATTTACGGAGCAGGCCAAAGCAATCGTACTATCCCGCTTTACGTGTATTTCCGTCGATCCCAAAATTTTTGCCCGTGCCGCTTTAATGAATTAACAATTGATCACGTAAAAAGAATGATATATAAAATACGGTTCCCAAATCATCTAAAATGTTGTTCATCTAAGTACATCCTTTGACATTCTTATTGGAATCAAATCTGTATATGTCTTATAATGAAGTCAAGTTGGAGGACAAACACAACTATAACTCATAATTCAAATTTATGCTGATAAAGAATGTCTATAAATTGATTATGTATTGAAAGAACATTAGTTCGGGAAAGCTCCTTATCGATCACAATCAAATTCAAAATCAAAAATTCCTTCTCGAGAGTGACTTTTGGGCGGAAAACAAGGTCTAAAGTTGGATAGATCAAGTCCGATAGGCTTGAGGCCAATTTATAGAAAGCAACAGCAATTGATTTTAAAAAATTAAAAAATGAAATTTTTGAATTTTTTTAATGCCTGACTAGTTTACCTCTATAATCAGTTTTGAAATTGACACATATGACTAATATCAAACCTTTTGAATTATAGTATAGTTTCTCTGAATTCCTTTCTCTCATATCATTTTCAGCTGCAATTATACGGGGAAAAAGCATTATTTAGCATATCATATATAATAATATAATAATTTGACAAAACAATTCACAGTGTAATTTTGGATCAAATCTGGCAACGAGCTTTTTTAACTATTGACAGATTTGATCGAATAACCGCAAAGTCTTTTCTGAAACTGACTGGAAAATGTTATGGACGTTGGAAAATGTAAAGACTTATTCCAAATTACTTATGCAACGAATTTCCATTATCCACTTTATTTTAAAATGACTTTCTACAGCGACTGCACTGCCTAATGCCTCGTACACTACTTCCTCTTTAATCCTGCTGCTTTAATAGGCTGTAGTTCTGTGGATATATTGCTTCTTTTGCCGAGTACACCCAACCATTCTTACATATATTTTAAGCTTTAAGATTGAAATTGAAATTTTATTTTTGCGGACAAATGAACATGCTCCTTATTACCACTAACCAAACAACATATAGATGGGACATGCAGTACAATGAATGTGGCCATTCAAAGTTGCTGACATCCGGTCCAAAGCTCGTCTTCGTTTTTGTTCGGGCTCGAGACACGCTCACATGCTCAGACAGCATGATTTGTGTGGTAGAACGGCATCGCCGTTTTTTTATCTTGCTCTCACTACAAGAAACTGCTTAGGCTTACTCTCAATGCTCTCTCATTATGCCTAGAGATCATTTAAATGTATGTGTCCGCACATGGCATTTCATCCCTTTTGAAGGGACGAGTAATATGAAATAATGCAAGGGTTTGCCACGTCGATGCGAAAAGTTGTTTGGTTAGTGTTATTACTTTATAAACTTCGTACCAATGCGGTTTCAATCACTTTGTGAACAGAGTATAGCCAAAGATAATATAAACACTAAGATGGTCAACGCCCATACATTTGAATGCGACGCAAAATTTCTAGCCTGGCTTCTCATCTGGCTTTTCCCCCTTCCCACGAAATGCCAGCCGATTGGCTCTTCGCTCTCCAAAAGCCAGACAAACGATGCGGACACGAGCAACGAGGTTAGTCGTCAGCCCACCTTCGATGGTGCTCTGCGTCGATTCGTTCGGCCCTCATAGAGCCGAAGCTGAGAGTACATTCTATTTTTAGCTTTTTCGCTCTTTTAGCTGTGAGAGCGCAATAATACTGATTTCGTTTTCGTTCTCAATTTTAATGGCGTTACTCATCTTAGTGTTTATATTGTCTTTGGTATAGCCACTCTTAAATTAATAAATTACCTGTGATCTCTAAAGTAATTGCCAAGTTGATTTTCGGCTCTGTATTTACTTGACACTCATAGATGCCACTGTCTCGGGTTTGCGCGTAATCAATCTTCAAGTCCCAGTCGTCGCTGCTTGGCGGATGTAAAACGGAGAACCTTTGATCCCCGGTGTATGTATAGATGTTTGTGGTCAGAATATGAAGATCCCGCTTGCGCATCCACGAAACCTGCACATGGGTTATAAATTAAAAAAGAATAAAACAAATATTGAAAGCATAAAGTATGCCTCAGTAGAGCGGATCGAGCAATAGTACCTACATATTCTCCCCACATTTGTGCTAACTCTTACCAATGATGGACTGTTATATCTCATTGGTTCATTATTTATTGAGTAAAGAATTCACACAGAGATGTTTTCTTGCAGTCCCCAGTGACTCTTCGCTTTGCTCCACATTGTGGGAAATAGATGCTTAAAGAACATGATATCGAAATTGGCGCATGGTATACGAGAATTTATATTTCAGTTTTCAAGTCTCTAGCTATTGCAGTTTCTGAGAATAACGTGTTTATACGGACGGACATATATATATATATATTAATATAATATGTGTATGCGTACAGTTCGATTTCCTTTATTCTTAACTCGGCATCTTAAAATTGCTGTTTCATCAACAACAGCTGAGACATTTCTGGGGCTTATATCGTCAAAGTAAGGTCGATCCAAAGTGGCCAAGTCTGGAAACATTATAAAAAGAACTGATGCAGGCCCATTAGATTGGTAAATTGAATATTATGCTTACCATTGATTATTAAAAACGACGATGCGCTTATCTGCTGAATACTACTATTTAAATGCAAGATAAAAAAAATGATCGGCTTGAACTTATTTAAATTATCCGAGCACTGTTTTTTGCCATATGAAGCCACCATTTTCGTTCACCTTGCCTCGATGCTATTTTGTTGTATTTCGAACCTAAAAAAAAATAAATCAAAACATTTATTATTATTATTTTACTTTTTTTTTCATCCAATCGAACCATCGCCCCACTCTCATAGAGTAATAAATATCTGTTAATATATCTGTTTATTACCCTATGGTCCGACTCCGTCCGAGTCCAGCCTTATCGAGTAAGAGCAGACGACGCTCTCTCGAAGCCTTTCCCTAATCCCATTGTAAATACCCCTATGTATGTACCATCTCAACTAACATGCATTGTAACTATACCTTCTATCACAGTCTTTCGTTTTGTAGAGATCAGAAGGCAATGATAGACTCCAGCTATTGATACTGATCAAGAATGTATATACTTTATGGGATCGGAGATTTCTCCTTGTATGCGTTAAACAATTAACGACGAAATTATAATACCCTCTGCAAGGGTATAAAAAGAGTTTGAAATGAACACACGCGTATTAATGTATGTGCGCATTAGATTCTAACGATGTTCCTGAATATAACCAAATGTTATCTTTAAAGATGCTGTGTTTCTTAGCCGCGCTGTAGTATAGCTTATTGAGTTATAGAACATTCGAAGAATATATACTGGACGGGTGTATACGATGCGAGAAGAGTGAAACTTGGGATATGTTCACATACATATATCAGAATACGAATTTCGATAACGATTTTTATCGAATGCATGTAAACAAAAGAACTAACCTGACCGGCGTGGGCATTAGGAAGTCCCACTACATTCAAAATTTCTCTAGCTCTTGTGGTTTGCGAGATTAACAGATGGACAGTCGGGCAGACGGACAGTCAAAGAGACGTATATGGTATAACCAGATCAATATATACATAAGTAAATATACACACACTTAAAGGGATTGGATATGCCTACTTCTGCCAATACCATTAGCTCCTCTTAACCCATTTTCAATAGGTTTATTGTATGAAAATCATTTACAGTTTTCAACTGTTCCCAGTTTGGGCTGTTCCCAACTCAACTTGATTTGATTGTTATTTCTTACCCTCAAGCATATATTAGAAGATCCATATGATGGGCGACGGGTAACTGTAACTGGTGAGTTCTTCCCTTCCCCCTTCCCCCACACGGCTTATGGCATGTGTGTATGCATGAACAAATAAGTGCAATTGATGTGCTGGCGATTAGGCGTACAGCGTATATCGTAGTCGGATATTCGATTTGCATGGACTTAACTAGCAAAACAAATTCATTAAAGGTGTCTGTTCCACTAATAATTCAATGCAATCGCAATATTCGTAGAAATAGCAATCTTATATGTTACAATTAGGCGTTTTCATTAATCCATTTATCCATTTTTGTATGTACCATAGATTTATTCATTAAACATAAACAAAACAATCGACGATTCACTGGTATTTATAGTTTATTTGCAATTTATTATTTACGCGCCAAATGATGTATTCTTTTCATTGTCATTATCTTCAATATATGTATGTACTTACTATTAAGAGGCTTGAAACCTTATCCATCTCTTTTATAAGCCATAATAAAATTTCTTTAAAATTTCTTTCCGAACGAATGTCTACATATCTTCAGAGTTTCAACGAGCACTTACTACCATAATAATTGAATTTTAACATTGATAACTGTTTTCTTTTTTTTTTAATATGCAAGTTGACATTTAGTTTTTGTTGAAAATTTTGTTCAATATATTTAATCCTGCGATTTGTATTCACAATTCCCGTTTTCACGTACTGCGCAGCTCAACTTTGTTCAACCACCGAGGCATCGGGTCATATTCATTTGGGCTCTCTGAGAATACAAAAGAGAGAGCTTTTATGAGGGTTGTCATTTACATATATTTTACACTATGGCAACTCTAAGTGTTACCAGGTGCGATTCGACCTTTCCACTGCGATTCTTGTAATACCCTTAACCATTTAAAAATACATATTTAGCTAAAATAATTATACTATGGTTTCGAGCATCCGACCCTTTAAAGTACATATGTATGTACATATGTGCGTTGGGTTAATGCTGCATACCCAAATCCCACTGTACACAACGAACAGCACCTGAATCCCTAGACAACGAATACGCTTAGAGATGAACAACGAATATGATGACAACGAGCAAAGAGGACGGCGAATTCGCATTCGGCGAGTTATCCAAAAACGACGATCAACGAAAACAGTGCAGAGCCACGAGGGCGAAGTGCTGTACAACGGGCGGAAGACGTTTGCTCGTTAAGATACGAAGGCTAAGAACGAACGAATCGTAACTTCCAATCGAATGCTAGTAATCATATAAGCTAAATCGATCAGGCCATGTCCTCCTGCACACCCGTCTGCATGTTTCTCTGCCTTTCGATCTCGGAAACTACAAAGCTACAGTCTTCATATTTGGAGTATTAGATATGTATGTACATACATATGTATATTAAAATATTCTCGTAGCTAGATAGACAAACTTGTTGATATACATATAACAAAAATATTGCACCATAATCACCGATGCTATTCAAGAATCAATTACCCATAATGTGGAGCCAATGGAGTAATAAATATGTTTATGTATGTATGTACATATATGTATGTATATGTATGTATTTATTACTCAATGATGTGGAGCAAAGTTGAAAGGCACAGCCGCAGTGTAAGCTGCACAGCAAGTGGCATGCGTACGTACATATGTTTTCATGTATGTATGTATGTATGTATGTATGTATGTATAGAAGATATCTAGAGTTCGTAAGGGTGCATTGAGTAATAAATATACAGAGGAGGCTTTTGGATCAAAAGCTCTTTTTCAAAATACTTGAAGCAAGATACCGAGGTTGCAAACATGAATTGCAAATTTTCCCAAAAAACAAAGACAACTTCAGAACATTTCCCATATGAACCAACAACAACTATGATCAAAACAAACGACGCGACAATGAAAAAAGCACACCACAAATTATGTCCTTGCTATCCCTTTTTGTTGTGGGCTTCAGCCAATGATCTTAGCTACTGCACTCTTCTAACTCATTGTTGTCGTTTCCAAGCACTGCTATGCAAATTCATGTCTTCTTCTACTAGCAAGCAGCCAGGCAGATTCTTATACCCTTTCTCAAAATAGAGTATTTGAACTATTGATCAGTGCCATAACCAAATACCACTAACCTTCTTATATTAAATTGTTGATCCAATGTCCGGGAAAAATGTAATTTCGTATTTAGTGTGCAACCAATAGTACAATCAATGATAATTATTTTCTTGACAAATTATATGCCATTTCCATAAATAAGGGTATCAATGCCTCGACGCGCCAAATAGTTATTGGTATGTGTGTCTCATCTCACACATTTGGCTAAAAAATCTGCATGTATGTGTCTGCCAAGCCAAGGAAAGTACATACATACATATATGAATTTATAACTGTTTATTTATTTATCTGTTTATTACTCAATGTCAAATATCGGAGGCATTTCTTCCCTTTTTAAGGGACGAAAATATAAAATAATAAACGTTTGCCACGTCGATGCGAATTTCTTGCAATTTAGCTCGTTATCGTTGGTAAGGGTAACTACGCGCGGCATTTAAAATATTTTTTTAACTTGCCATGCACGCACACTTGCACAATTTTATATATGGATGGAAGCATTTATGCGTTTGTGTGCCTGTTGGTTGGTTGCCTGCCTGTGATTTCTGAATTTCGCGCTCTACAAACAGCCACACACACAAATGTGTGTGAATGAACAGATCATGGACGCATTCGTTTACTCTAGTTGTCCAGTCTATGTACATGCATACATACATACATGCATACATGTTCTATGGTTATTGGTTCCAGCTTTTGAGTATAAACTGCAGCAGAAAGTTTTCAGCTATACGCACTTTTTGTATTATCTACAGTGACTCGAAAATGTTATCTTGAAATCCCCGAACATTGACTTGTGGCACCCGAATATAAAGATGCACATACAGTGCCGCTCAACTGAATAGGTTTGAAAAATATTTCTTCTATTTTTTCTTCTCTCTTTGTTCCTATGGCATTTTTTCCTTCTTTCTTTGTTGTTTTGAACATTCATTTGTTTACTCATAATATGACAAAAAAATGTAACGGGTTCTATGCAACGGTAAATCAGAATTTTGCTTTCATCGAGAAATTCGCTAAATGTGTGGTCTATTTTTGGCTCATCTGATTAGGTTTGACAACTTTGACTTCACTCTTTGATTGACTGCGTGATTGAAAACATATAATTTCTTTGGTCTACTTAAATTTAAAGTAATTGCTACAATTTTTTTTTAATATGGGTCGGGGAAAATCTTTAACCGATTTTGAAAAAGGTCAAATTAAAGGCTATATTGAATCTGGCCTAAAACATAATGAAATAGCAAAGAAGATTGGTCGAAGCCAAAACGTGGTAAGCAATTTTCTTCGTAATGAAGCCGATTACGGGAAAAAAAATTAAAGGAGGAAAAAAATACGCTACAACGGCATCAGAGAGGCAACTAATCCTTCGAACTGCTTCGAATTCCCACCTCTCTGCCAGTAAAATCAGGGATGAATGCGGTGTAAATGCTAGTTTGGCAACGGTAAAACGAGTTATTCGGAGTGCTAAACACTTAAAGAGATTAAAAATAAATAAAAAACCTCCTCTCAATGATGCACGGAAGGAAGCGCGACTTCGATTTGCGCGGGTACACAGGACATGGAACAAGGAGTGGAAGGCTGTGGTCTTCTCCGACGAAAAAAAGTTCAATCTCGACGGACCGGATAGCTACAACTATTATTTTCAAGATATGCGAAAAGAGAAATGCTTTTTGAGTCGTCATCACTCCTGTACAGGAGGCGTAATGGTTTGGGGAGCCATATCGTTTTATAGAACTTGCCGACTTTGCCCGTACATCGGCCGAATACCCTATCCAAGATGATAAAATACAAATGAAATGAAAAATGACTAAATCACACAATTGTTCATAAATGTATATTATTATTTTAAAGAAGCAAATAAACAAACGCAATCAATAAACATTTATATATATCGTATATATTCAATCATATGCATACATATGTATATGTATATGTATATGTATATGTATATGTATATGTATATGTATATGTATATGTATATGTATATGTATATGTATATGTATATGTATATGTATATGTATATGTATATGTATATGTATATGTATATGTATATGTATATGTATATGTATATGTATATGTATATGTATATGTATATGTATATGTATATGTATATGTATATGTATATGTATATGTATATGTATATGTATATGTATATGTATATGTATATGTATATGTATATGTATATGTATATGTATATGTATATGTATATGTATATGTATATGTATATGTATATGTATATGTATATGTATATGTATATGTATATGTATATGTATATGTATATGTATATGTATATGTATATGTATATGTATATGTATATGTATATGTATATGTATATGTATATGTATATGTATATGTATATGTATATGTATATGTATATGTATATGTATATGTATATGTATATGTATATGTATATGTATATGTATATGTATATGTATATGTATATGTATATGTATATGTATATGTATATGTGTATGTGTATGTGTATGTGTATGTGTATGTGTATGTGTATGTGTTTGTATATGAATATGAAAATATGTCTATGTGTATGTGTATGTGTATGTATTTTTATATAGATACATATATGTTTATACATATGTATATGTATGTATGCGTTGAATAGAAGATTAGCATGTCGTAAATCGTAATCGGATTACAAATTATGAACTATAATATATGGTATTATTTGTGATCAATTTCAGAAGTCTGAGTAAGGCAGACCTTCTGTCGCTACTGGGACCTTCGAACAGAGGACATTTCGTTGAGTATTCGAGGCTTGGCTCCAGCCACGAGCGCTGTTGTTAAAGCATTGGCCAGGGGCACGCAATTGATGAGATTCCGGACTATATGGATTCTGTCCATAAGCACTTAATTGTGGCAGAGTTGAATTTGATGGGGTCGATGCGAAAGGTGATCGTTGGATATTATCAAAACCTGAACGATTGCCGATACCTCCAGACGAGAACGGAGTGGGGGATGCATTCCGCACATTTGTATATGCCGGCTGTTTGTTTACATTAAGATATCGCTGATTCGATACACCCGAATTTCTTTGGTCGGATTCTTGAAATTTGGATAACTTGTCAAATGACAACGGCGAGGGACTAAAGTTGACCTGTGGTCCTCCCTGGACGGAGCTTGGGGGCACTTTTTGGTAGCTCGCCGGAGCATAGAGTTGTTGCTTGGGCGGCACTGATGAATATAATCCGGATGTGGGATTCGAAATGGGAAAGCCACTTGGTGTCTCCCCAACATGAGATGTGTGATATGCTTGCGAAAAGTCGGCTTTTGTTGGGCCTCCAAAGTTAGATGTTTGTTGCCGATGATCCCCTAGCTGCACTGGCGGAGGTGCGTAACTTGCCAGTGAGATTTCCTTAGGCACATATAAACCTACAGGAAAGTAAGTCAATTAAATAAAATAATCTATTAGAACTTATTGTACAATATGTTTGTAGGAAAAATACTATCACATACATATACTCATGCAAATACAAATACATACACACGTTCACATATTCACAAACATACAGGTATATCCAAATAACACTATGCAACAAATCTAGCCTTTGTTATCTATAGCTATAGCTTTATATTATCGATCTGTATCAATGTCCAAGTCGATCTAGCCATGTCTGTCTGCCTGTCCTTATGTCTGTCTGTACCTCCTCCCCGTTTTTAAAGAAGCCCTTTCCAAAAAATCGATATCAAAATTCTGTTTTTTTGAGCAAATCTCTAAAGTTGTAGTCACCAAGTAGTATAAACAGTTCAGGTATCTTTCGTTTTTTAGCTTTCCGCTTTAAACAAAAAACGAGAAGGAAGGGCTATCTGCGGCACGCCGAAGATTTAATACCCTTGCAGGCCCAACCTTTTCATAATGTTCATAGTGATTTGCCCGTATCTAAGAAGCACAGCGAAAATAGTTAATGTTAATATGGTTAAGATATCTAGAAAAACAAATCAGTTTTCCATACAACTTAATTTTCGACCGATCGTTCCTATGGTTCCTATATGATATAGTGGTCCGATCTTAATAGGATTTTGCATATATATGAAGAGCATAGTAAAACAAATAAATACCGAGTTTGGTCAAGATATCGTGAAAAACAAAAAAGTTATCCATACAACTTAATTTTCGACCAATCGTTCCTATGGCAACTATATGATATAGTGGTCCGATCCAGCTGTTTTTGACATATGTACGGCCTGCAACAGAAAGAGAGACTTCTGCAAAGTTTCATAAAGATAGCTTTAAAACTGAGAGACTAGGTCGCATGGAAAAAGACAGACGGACAAGGCTATATCGACTCGGATGTTGATACTGATCAAGAATATATATACTTTATGGGGTCGGAGATGTCTCCTTCTATGCGTTACATATTTAACGAAAAAATTATAATACCCTCTGCAAGGGTACAAAAAGTAAACCATTGAAAAACTAGCTATTTCTTCACAGTCTATCAAATAGGGAGGTTTGCTATAGGATCATTAGATTAGAGACAGGTCGAAAGATTAGAAACAGGTCGCACTTGTGTTCAACAAATATATAGTATACCTAATATAGTTAAACATAGTGTGACAAAATTGTAATACCCTCTGCAAGGCTCTACAAGAATGTTAGCGCATCAAAACAAAAATGTTGTATACATTTTACATTTTACAGATATTTATGTGAGCACATATATTGGAGGATATGAACAGAAGAGGAAGTTGGAGTGGATGCAATCATGCCTTTTGTTGTAGGTTCATCATCAACATTTCTTTCACTTTGTGATTTTGAATTTTCGTCAATCGAGCGCCTTTTTTCAGTTGTGAATTCGCATCGGTTTTTCTGAAGTCCTTCCTGTTCTCGCAAGGACTGTTGCTCAAATGAGAAAATTAATTCACGCACATTAACTGGATCAGTTACTTCAGCGCAACCCTCTCTTATATCTTCTTCTTTGCATTCTGATAATTTCGCATTATCCTTAGCTACAATCTCAGAGTCCGTATTTGTTCTGTACATGTCCAGTTGACCAGATGCCTCCTCAGGCATTCCACGTTTGCTTTCTGGGTTAAGACCCAGCCTTTGCTGTTGCATAAAGCATTTCTGAAATTGTTCTAACTGAAGTAGCCTATGTTCGATTTCATCGTTAAAATATTTGCTTGAATTATTAGCTAGATGTACGTTCTGATTAGCGCCATAGACCTTTGGATCTACGAGAACATGTTCATTTGGGTAATAATATTCACTCATATCATCAGTATTCTGTGCTTCGCATTGTTGCCAATAATACTCTGAAATATTCAATTTGGAATTAACAAAACAAACGAAATCGCAATATATACCTCCACTGACTTTCTTTAAATTAAAAAAAAAATTATAATAATAATAATTGGGGTTTTCTTTAGGACTGAGAGAATCAAAATTCGACTTAGAATTACGCGTAATGATGCAGGATTCTCAAATTAGAATCTATTTATGATATTTTGTTGTAATATTTAATTTAGCATTAACAATAAACAATAAATTATAAAAAAAACCAATTGGGGATTTCCTTTTAAGGTGATTAGGACTAAGAAAATTAAAATTCGAATTAGAATTAGGCCAAATGATGCAAGATTCTTAAATAAAGAACTTATGATCTATTTATGCTACTGTGCTGTATTCTTATTAGATGAATAACTAATAATTAGTTTGAGCTCACCTCTTGGTAGTTCGACATTGCGACCTCCCCAGCCTTGGGCCACGCTCGGCTTGTATGCCAGTTCTCTTTGTGGATTGCACGGCTGTTGATTGGGTTGGCTTTGGCCTCGAGTCTGCGGCAGCTAATAGCAAAAGATTGTGATTAAAATATATATAAACGAATATTTCAAGTTAATGGAACAGAATAACTAACATTTTTATACGGATCCTGCACGTTGTTCGATGGAGCATAAAGAGAGGCTGGCTGACGTGAAGGCAGCTCTGGTATGGAACTGGGTGAATCGGTAAGGTCTTGATTGAAATGCACAGGTGACGCTTGAGAGGCAATCGGTGTTTGGTTTTGGTATCTGGAGTCCTCCAAAAATGCTGCGCTCGCGGAGCCAGTCTGGAGGGCAGCTTCCCAGGGCGATTTAACCACCTGGACGCCGGGCTTTGAGTATTTCTCAATGAGCTGATCCTGGTGCAGATTCAATTGAACCCGATGCTTGCCAGCATCCGAATAGGCGGGCAAAATGCTCGGCGAGGTTGCCGGCCTTGCCTGATATTGTTGGTAATCTGGAATACCAGATGGACTGTGAATGCCGGCATTTGTCTCGTCGACTACCCAATTTTCAGCCTTTCTACGACGCTTTGCAAAGAGCTCGGCTCCTTGATGCCGATATATATAGTATATATATATATATATATTTATAATCGTTGTTGTTGTTGTTTATAGAAGAGCAGCAAGCAGGCCGAGGCGGCGATGGCGGGCAAAGCAATATTTGTTTGTGGTACATGTTATCAAATAAATTAAATTATTAATTATTTAATTATCAGGAAACTTTCAAAACCAGCAGTAAATCTTTAAATGATTATGTGTGTGCGTGTGTGTGTATCTGTGTAATTGTGTTATTGTGTTATCATTGTTGTGATTGAAAATACTTATTGGTAAATGTAACGGTAAGTTGTTTACCTCGGCCTTTATGCAGTTGCAGCGCAGTTATTAGCTCAGCGCAATTGTCAGGTGATAAAAGGCCAGATTCAACATTTATAGATTCTTTCAGTGAGTTATAATCGCGCATTTGTCCTCGTGGATTCATGACTAGCTTTAACGGCATTTTTTCCAGCTTATTTAAATCGGGCTTCAAAATCTCTTCCGTATTTTCTTTACTTAATGAGCGTGTTTCAATAATATCATCTTCTTCTATTTCTACAATACGATATTTATAAGTTTAGGTAAACACATTTTTTTTTTACAAATTAATCAATTACTTTTTCTTTTGGACACACAACGAAAATGATAATCATTTACTATACTTCAAGGGATTCCCATTAGCAGGATGTAATAATAAAAGACGATTACGTTAGTAAGGAATATAAAAGCTGATAACTTATCAATTAAAATATTTATTATGTCTGGGCAATTAGTAGAGGCTTATTTTAAAATGATTCATGCTTTAATATTTGTGTACTTTATGTACATATGCATATTGATATAGTATAAATATGAGAAAATATGTTGTACAGTATAAATACCATAAATGTATCTTCCCTGCCTAGACAGTCGTCTATCTAGTCTAACTTCCTTTGGTTTCTTTCTATTTAAATATATTTTAGTGTTTACTCACAGTAGCTTAAAATAGTTCAAATTGCTTTCAGAGCCCAAATTTCAAATGTTTCCAACTTAAAACAGCCAAAGTTAGCTACAAAATGGCTGAATTGGCAAAACTGACCGCCCCAAATCGCACAAACCTATGCCTCAACCCAAATTGTTCAGAGTCCTATACTATATACCTATATAAAGTTATCCTGCGCAAGAAGTCTTATTTCCCCAAAAATGCTTTTTATGTTCTGGATCTTCATTTTAAAGCCACACTAACTAATCATAAATGTAAGTACACCAAATTCTGTTTTTACACGGTTTGAAGCTAGAATTTTTTTTTACATTTTTTCCACGATTTTTAACCAATTAGCATGATTTGAAATTGTTTGGGTTTCGATTTTTTCTGTCAAATTAAATATGTTCATATCAGAAATTTAGGTGAATTCCCTTTTTGTGTCAGCGCAATTTTTAATATTTTCTGAAGACATTTTTTATAGGCGAATTTGTTTTTCCAACGTTACGTTAAGATAAAAGGTCCGCCAAAAAAAATATTTTATATTCATTCAGTTATTTATATTTTATTCATTTTGAATTGAATAACCTATTCGTTTTGATAAGAAAATAGCCGTTTTACATATGTAATTATTTTCAGTTCCTGAACTTACTTACTTTCAAGCTTAGAGTGCATATCTTGTGATACCCTTGCCGAGGGTATTATAATTTTTTCGTGAAATATGTAACGCATAGAAGGATACATCTCCGACCCCATAAAGTATATATATTTTTGAGCAGTATCAACAGTCGAGTCGAGTCCGTCTGTCCGTCTGTCTGTTTCTATGCGAACTAGTCTCTCAGTTTTAAAGCTATCTTTCTGAAACTTTGCAGAAGTCTCTCTTTCTGTTGCACGCAGCCGGAGTCAGCTGGATCGGACCACTATATCTTAAAGCTGCCCTAGGAACGATCGGTCGAAAAGTAGGTTCTTGTATAAACAACTTTCTGTTCATTTAGATATCTTGACCAATCTCGGCATTCATTAGTTTTACTATACTGCCTCCATTTATGCAAAATCTTATTTACATCGGACCACTATATCATATAGCTGCCATAGGAACGATCGGTCGAAAATTAAGTTGTTGCATGGAAAATTTTTTTGTTTTTCAAGATATCTTAACCGTACTCGGCATTAACTATTTTCTCTGTGCTTCTTAGATACGCATTATGAAAAGGTTGGGTCTGCAAGGGTATTAAATCTTCGGCGTGCCGCAGATAGCCCTTCCTTCTCGTCTTTCTTGAGTAACTGTGCTTGGCTAAATGCACATAATATATGTATGCGATTTAATAAAATAAACATGAATACTTGTTCTTAAAATATCCTTTTGTTTTTCACTAATTTTTATAGGTTTAAGAGATAAGGAACCAATCACATATTTTTGTTCTTTTCCTGGAACCAATCTACCGTGTAAAAACCGAATTAGGTGTAAAGGTAGCAATGTTTTTTTTAGACAACGAACAGTTTCCATTTGATGACCTAAATGGTGTATACATAGATAGATATGTACATCGTATTAGAAGTGTACACGGATAATAGCTGGTGAATAAGAGGACCTTGTGCATGCATGAAGAGATCTATTACCTTGGCCAGAACCTTCGTGAACCCATTTAACTGATCGTTTTTTGCGATTCACATACATTGATTGGCCCTTAGAGGTGTGATTGCTAATGTCACTCAATGAATGCGATATTCGGCGAGCTAGCTCAACCTGGTCCTCCACGGTTGGATGCAGTGATGGCGAATAAAATGCTGATGAGGCATATAGCTTTCCTATTTTGAACAAATTTAAGGTCAATTCAATTGGTACAAACTCAAACTGGTTAAAAGGCGATACGTAATCCACAATGATTCCTAATTAACGTGAAAGCATTAAACCATTAAGCAAAAAGCGAATTTCAGATATACAGACATGTATACAGATATAAAATATATATACATATATCATGTTATATTTGATGAGGATGATTAAGGATATTTCTGCAGAAATAAAAAAAGAGCTTACGAATGTAGAAGAAGGCTTTTCGATTGGGTAACCGCCGTACATATTTAACATTCAAATGTGATTTGATTTTATTTTTTACGTATCACCTTTTTCAATTCAATTGATTGAATATTACTTACGGTTCTTTGGCAATATTTCGGGTGCATCTGTAGCTGGAGTGAATATTTTGCGCAAATCTACAGTCCTCGACAAGTTGGATGATTCCTAATTTAATTACATACACATTCATACTTGTTTCTAAATTCAATCAAATTGTATATTCAATGAACTTATATTCGAAATATGTATGCTGACATTCGTGTATATTGTGATCATATTATCATTCATATCGGCAGATACGTATGTACATCTACATATAGTATATGTACATATATATTGTATGTAGAACCTTTTGCATCTACGTACATTTTTCCTTTGCCAGAGTTTTGTGCTCAGTTCGAGCAAAATTTGTTTCTTGCTTTCATCATAACGATCGCTAGGTCGAAAGCCGCGTTTCCTTTCAATTGTACAATTGTTAACTTGGCCATGTGACCTTTCCAGGTCACAAGAATTCCATAAAGATTGGGATAGGCCCTTAATATTGGACGTTGAAAAACCTTTTTGCATGTTAAACACAATTCGGACTCGTAAACGCCTTCGCCTTCGCCTTGCGTACAAATAAAATTTTCTTAACAGATTCATCCACGCACACACACACCCCTACGTATGTGTGTGTATGTGAGTGTGCGTATAGTTGTCTGTGAATGATATGTGCATATATGAGAAGCTCTCTTAAATGCTAATTATAGAGATACTCGGAGAGTGGGTAACGGATCACCCAAATGAATTTGAATAGTACGAGTACCACATACAAATACAAATACAAACACAAATACATATACAGATACTCGGAGAGTGGGTAACGGATCACCCAAATGAATTTGAATAGCACGAGTACCACATACAAATGCAAAGACAAATACAAATACAGATGCAAATATATATATATGGATATATACGTAAGATATATATATATATATATATGTATATGTACTACATGCATTGGACGAGTAAACTGAGTAAACAACGAACAAAATATACATACTGTACATATTTGACATTAGAATGTGAAAGTGTACAATCATGCTCTTATAATTTGAAATCGACGCGTTTTTTACAGACAGCGGGCAGGACGGAAAGACGAGTTTGAGCAGATCGGATCTGCTGATTCGGGGGGAATATACCTCTCTGTTACTCTTGTAATGCCCATTTAGCACATTTTCAATGCGTACAGGGTATATACAAAAAAGGCAACCCGACCGTGTTGCTTGATTTTCTTAATTGGGATGAGTTTTTTATTTTGTGCTCTTAGTGCTATTGTGGCCTACCTTTTTGTCGTATGAATCTTCTTGCTGGCCATAGACCTTTGTGTAATCCTGTGCCACTTTTGGAGCTAACTCCTCCTTATACTCGTTGTGGCTCTGGAACTGCCTTTGCTGCTGTTGCTGTTGCTGCTGCTGATACTGTTGCGCCCTGAGCTCCTGTTCCTTCAATTGATTTTGCTGTTGCTGTTGCGCCCTGAGCTCCTGTTCCTTCAATTGATTTTGCTGTTGCTGTTGCGCCCTGAGCTCCTGTTCCTTCAATTGATTTTGCTGTTGCTGTTGCGCCCTGAGCTCCTGTTCCTTCAATTGATTTTGGGCGAACAACTTTTGTGCTAATAATTGTTGCTGTTGAATCTGGTTGGCCAACTCCTTTTGTTTCTGGATAAGTTGCAGCTCCTGTTCCTTAAGTTGCGTTATTTTCTCCTGTGCTTTTATATTTATATCAATATCGGATATAATGTTCTCTATTTGATTATTAATATCCTTCTGAAAGATAAGCGCAAATGGTTAAATTTGTAAAGCATACAACGGGTATTGTGTGGCCCATAGTTAATAATCTAGATTGCAATCGAACTACTACGAATATAGTGTCATTTTAATTACTTACATTCGCGTTGTTTGCTTTCTCAACCGAGTCTTGGGTTTTCTTCACTTCTACGGCGGCAACAACAACTTCTGGCTGGCTAACTATATGGGATTCGTCTTGGTCATCTTTATTCTAAAGAAATGAAGTTGTTAATAATAATAATAATGATAATAATTGGAAACACATATTTGAATGTTCGCTCATCCTCAGATAGTTCGCCTAGTTACTTGTTAGAATTCAAAACAAATGAAACAAAATATATATTAACCATAAAATAACTCATTTAAAGTTTTAGATTTTGTAGTAAATATTTAAGTTAACGAGCACTTGCGTTAAGTATTGGAATACGCGCTAGTATTATAGGCAAATAAAAGGTTTTATACTTTTTCAATCTTGGCCTCTGTCTTGGTCTCTTCTCCCAACTCTTCCTCCTCGGACGTACTGTCGCCCTCTTCTGATTCTTCTTCCGTTTTCCTTTCTGAAATGCTAACATTTTGCTCTGCGGCATCCGTAGATATATCCGGAATACTCGATTGCGAGCCACTTTTGTTGATATTCTCAGCGGTTTCTGTAATCGGCTTCGATTCCGGTTCGGGCTTAGTTTCGGATACATTATCCGTAGTCTTTGTTTCCAATCCGTCCGCAGCTTTTTTGGCAACGACAACTGTTGATGATGTCGTTTCAGTTTCCTTTTGAGTTTCGGTTTCCTCTCCGCTATCCTTTTTTGTGACAACGACCGTGGTCGTTGTTTGGGTCTCTGTAAGGGGAGCTTCATCGCCATTATCCTTTTTGGTCCTAACGATTGTAGTTGTCGTTTTGATCTCTGTCTGTGACCGACTCTCAGTGCCATCCTCTACGCTGGCCACTTCCTCATTTTCATCGGCGCCTTCCTGATCGTTGGTTGTGCCAGTTGCCTCAGTTGGGACATTTTCTTTCGACTCCTTAACCAATTGGGAACTTTCGGTTTCACTTAATTTCGTCTTAATGTTAAAATGAGAAACAATGACACGTTATTGAAAGCATCTTTGAAGGCAAGCACTTATGCACCTATGCACTTATGTAAGGAAAGCAATTGGCAAGCATCGTTATCAAATTGGTTTGCATTTTAATTTAAAGCCAGAATCGTCTATAGAGATGATAGTGCATATCCTTGGTGACATCCAAGAAGACGGAAGCCAGAGTCAATAGTCTATAGATGAATGGATATACATATTGAACTGCGTGTCCCGACTGACTGTCTGACTGATTGACTAAACCGCAAGAGGTTCGAATCTGAAGACGGCAGGTCGACGGTCCAAATTCAGCAATCAATTTAAATTGTTATATTTGTTTGTTGCCGATATGAGCGGCGGCTTTGTATTTCTGCGACGTTGCATATTATAACAAGTTAGAGGTTCTAGTCGGGAGCTCCCGACTAGGGGATACCCTGAACCCTCTTCTTTCAACAGGCGATAGGTAAAAAAAAAGATAATTGATATATATATATGATATTCTAGAAGCTACATGTCAAGTTTGGTGATTCTGGATCATATTATTTACCGAAATTTCCCAAAAAACAGGATTTCGATATCGATTTTTACCGATTACTTGGAAACGGGGCAAGTTATCGATTATCGGAAACAAACTCGATCTGCGCATGGACTAGGAGGACCTATAGCTAAAATTTCAAGTCTTTAGCTCTTATAGGTTCTGAGATCCTTGCGTTCATACATACGTACGGACGGACGGACGAACGGACAGACAGACGGACGGGCGGACTAAATCGACTCGGCTATTGATGCTGATCAAGAATATATATACTTCTGCCTGTTACATACATTTGCACAAATACATTTTTAATGGGTTCAGGGTATAATAATGAGAAAATAGGCCTAACGTTGGGCGCCATTTTCTTATTATTATATTATGTAACGAACACAACGGCTACGTTGGGCGCCATTTACTTATTATTATAATACTGCTTATTAATTTGCAATTGTTTCCAGTCAATGGTAAACAAGTTTGAGAGCCTTTAACTAAGAGATAATCCGTACTAGTATTAGCCAGTTTGGGCATAGAAAAAATGCAAATTTGTATGTCTTCTACGCCCATTGATATAACAATCGGAAAATAAACAAAGAAATTATTTAAGAATGAATTCGGTTAAGCACAAGTAAGAACGTTGCAGGCGGGTAGAACCGACTTTGCAATACTCTATTTGAGGCGATTAAATTTAATGGAGATCATCAGTAAAAGCACTGCAAAATTTGGTCAAACTAACTCTTACATTGGGTAAGGTATAGATTTTTCCAATATAGCCAAAAAAAAAAACCGAAATACATTTTAACAGCGGGTTAACTCAAGTAGATATTCGAAATTTGTAGCCTTCATTGACATAGAAACCAATAAACCCCTTTCTTCTCGCCGGCAGAGTGTAAATAAAATATGGCAAGTAGTTTGTACGTAAAATGAAGTTGATGAAGTTTGAATTATATGAATTGTAAAGTAATTGTTGTGAAATAAACAATTTTAGCTTTTGCACTTACCACAGCTTCAGAATCCATTATAAAAGATATTCAAAAAGGTTTATCTAAAAAATATTAAAACAAATTATAATAATTAAAGTCTTTATTAATAAACTTATAAATGCCGAGTTTGATCTAGATATTTTGATCAACAAAAGAGTTAGCTTTATGGTATAGTCGTCCGATCCGGCCGGTTCCGACATATATAATGGCTGCATCAGAAAGACGGACCTATAGAAACAGACAGACGGACAGCAAGTCGGCTATTGATGCTGATCAAGAATATATATACTTTATGAGGTCGGAGATGTCTCCTTCTATGCGTTACACATTTAACGACAAAATTATAATACCCTCAACAAGGGTATAAAAATACACTAAAAGATTTATAGGTCTTTCATGTAATGCCCATGTTTGTTTTATTCGAAAGATATTTTAGCAATTCATGTAACAAATACATATACATATATATATGTATGTATGTATGTATGGAGTGAGAAAAATCGATCAAATGAGCAATTGAACATATTTGATATACACATGCATATAGAATATATTAACAACAGAATATATGTATGTATAAAAACCGTCTATTTTATTCCCACCTGTTGACACCGTTTATTATTTTTACGGTTTTGTTTTATATATATGTATGTATGTATGTATATATGTGGTTCATGTGTACACATGTATGTGCATGATCTTTCGGCATATGTGTGCATATGTATATGTATACGTTTAAGCAAGCACGCATACATATGTATGTTCATATTCTAAAATATATTATATTCATACATATTACATAGAAGACATTTATATACATACATATAGTACTTGGTTGGATCTAAATGCACGTAAATATGAATTAACATTTATATAAACAGGTTGGTATTTACAACTGTAATCTTATATAACCATTTGTTTATCAGTATGCATATACATATTTTTTAAAAGACTTTATTCACGTTTTAAAGGAACATTACTTAATCAGCTTGCTTTAACTTACCGCTTCTTAATTTTGTTTCAATTAATTATACACGTACAACGCTGCACAGTCTTACCTAAATTACGCGGTCTAAACTTGTGTAAGATAACAATAAAATTAAAATACCATCCGGACTAAAATAATAACCTCGAATGAACAAAATATATCTACATACATATGGATCTATATGCCGTTCGATTCAAAGAATATGAGTGCACATTAAAGATAGCGTCCACACTGTCCACATTCTATTTTTTTTCTATATTGCCAAGTTCCCGCACATTCACAATATAGTATTATAGCGTATACATATGTAGTTATATATATGTATGTATATTCATACATGCATACACAGCCACATGCGTAAACATATAAACATACACATGTATAAATTTAAATACATGCTCGATATGTTTATTTAAATACAGTCCTATATTAAAAGCCGTGCACACACAATCGGCCATATGTGACATAAATACATACATACATTCATACATACTACATGTTCCTATTTCATACGGATTTCGCTCACAATGGCCTAAATATCCATTTTATTGGGCATAAATTTACAAAGACACAATTGTCTAGTTAAGAGTATTTAATAAGCCGAAATGTACATACATACATACTGTTAGTCTCATTTAATGTCTTCAATTCATAATAGAATGTCTTTTTTTTTTAAACATTATAACATATTTTTATTCGAAATATAACTTAATTTATTTAAAATTGTAAGTGTAATGTAATTGAAATAAAAATGTGTCTGTTCGTGACATATTCGTTGCCCATAGCTTATTTAGTGCCTGATAGCGAGCGTTGATCCTGCTATTTTTCCGCCTTGCTATTGGAAAAAAAATCCACATAACTTCAAAACTGTTCGTTTAGTTTAAATAGAAACAGACAGATCGCAAGGCTTTATCGATTTGGTGGGTTGTAACAGGGTAATATATGTATATACTTTATGGGAACTAAAAATGTATATTACCAGCGCGTACTTATATATTCTTTAAAAAATATCCGTCAATTGTTGTGCAGAGTTGCAACAATTTTGCTTCAAATTTAATTTAACAGCTGATAGCCGATTTCAAACAGCTGTCTCTCAATAATAGCACTATCAGCATTAAAACCTATCGATTTGTTCTTCACAATCAGAACGGCGATGACGTGCGTCAGATTAGCGTCGATTTTTGATATATGGAAGGAAAATTAATCGCTCACTTTTAACTGCCATCATTTGGGTTTTTAAGCACAAAACGAAATAAATTTAAATGCAAAATTACAAAAAATTCAATTATATACTGTCTACATTCATTTGTTTTTGAATTGCAGCTTCTAACATGGATAAACCAAGGGGTTGAAAAATTAGGTTTCCTCCAATCTTTAAATATCTTAATTCAGGGATAATAGCGCTGAAAACCTTACAAACAAAAAAATAGACTTGCCTTTTGAACGCTAATATCTTATCTTAGGGAAGATAATGATTGAGGAAGACATAGAAAAATAATAAAATGTAAACACACCTCATGTTTTTCATTCAAAAGGCCTATCGAGCTACTAGCTTCAACGGGAACCGAGCCGCTGCTTGAAATCAGTGTTGAATAATTTTATGCAGTATTGAGCGGGAACAAATTAATTTAAATTATTTGTGTCCATGGAAAAACTGAACGGATTCATCATAATGTGTCTTATCTATATGTTGTTTGCTTAGTGTATAACTAAACAGACAACATGAAACTTAAAGAAAATTTAAATTATTTAGTTTCAAAAAGGATTTATAAAGCAGGTTTTTTTGCTTCTATTTATAAATATACCCTTGATATAAAGTATCCGTGAAACCAAAATACCTGGTGTATGTATATTTAAATCATTTTCCTGTAAATTTCATTGGCGCCAAACTTTTCGATCGAGCACCAGTGCAACGCTGTGAACAGTGCTGCAAATCATTGGAAACTCACCAACAAACGCACAAATCATTTTACCGGTGCACCTTTTACTTGGTTATCGAAAAAATGAACGTGGAGTATGGACCTTGAGAGTCTGAAGCTGCCGTTGTTGGCACCACAATTGGCAGAGCATATTGCATCTTTTACTGATCTTATGCAAACACAATTTGGTGCGCCACCCGATGAGAGGCGTGTGATGCGTGCTCTACGCATCTCCTACGGAGAACAAAGAGGATATAAATCAGTCTGCTGACATCAATGATAATACCTTTACGACTCACAGGGATTTACCCGTGCAACAACGTGATGATCCGCCTGAGAGTACGATCCTAACATCTATATGCAAAAGGTCTCTGGTTAGGAAACATTACCGAAAGACACCAGCACGCTAAAGCTCAACTCTAGCAGATGAAAATAGTGCAGATGAATACATTTCGTGTTCTCAGTCTTCGATAACAAAGATCCGATCCCTTTTACCACCGAAACTTGGTATGAACGTGGTTCAGCGATGCTGGAGCAGAAGAAACAAGTAAGCCAAATGAAACTAATTTAACTAAATTCCAAAATTCTTCAGCGTATCGCAACGGGCAAAAGAATCGCTTGTGCGCTGCTAATTTGTCTACTTGCGCCGCCAGCCCCGCCACTGCAGCTTCAGTCGCAACTATAACTGTGTTGGATAAAAAGATTGTTAAAAGTTTGCGAGCCACCAAGAAACCATGCAGGCTATCGAGCATGCCATACAAATACATGCGCCTAATCCTGCTGGCCCGGAAACTGTCCGTAAAGACTAAGCACCAGGCAAAGTCGGAGAAGTCCGAATCACCATAGTCCCAAACGAATCCAATGTACATATATATTTTTCTTCAGTTATGTTTTTAAGTTTAAAATTTCTCTGAATTTGAATTAGTTTTTGCATTTAATATTTTGTTACAGATTATTAACAATTACCCGTAATTTTTTTCTTTAGTTATGTTTCTGTTTGAATTTGAATTATTTGTTCATTGTAAATATTGTTACAGATGTTATATTTACGCTTATGTTATGTTATTGTATAAGCTAAAATAAAAAAAACTAATGAATGTATACAGTAAATAATTAATATTTTTGTAATTCTGCCTTAAAATTTATTTACTTGTGCTTAAAAACGTAAATAAATACATTTAAAAGTGAGTAGTTTCGTATCCGATACCAAGTACCAAAAATCGATGCTAAGTCACCGCCGCTAATTTGACGCACGTCTTCAGTCGTTAAAATACGATATATCGATACACAATCAGCATCCCTAAACAAAACTGTGGCAATGTAAGAACAAACACAAAAAAAATGGGGGCAACGATGGTGAAAAATGGAAATTTATTGGATGCCTTGCCTTCACAGGTAGCCCATACAGCATATTTAATGTTTATATATAACCAATGACAATAATAATTGCAGGGAACTCTACACGTTGTAATGCTCGGCTTGGATTCTGCTGGCAAAACAACAGCACTATACAGACTTAAGTTCGATCAGTATTTAAACACAGTACCCACTATTGGATTTAATTGTGAGAAGGTACACTATTCAAAGAATTGCAAAAGAATGAAGTCATTAATTCGTTTTTGTAGGTTCAGGGAACCTTAGGAAAGGCGAGGGGTGTTCACTTTCTCGTTTGGGATGTGGGTGGACAAGAAAAGCTTCGGCCGCTCTGGCGAAGCTATACTCGGTACGTAAAACAGATGTTTTCTGACAACATACACATACATACGCATTTATATACATATACATTCTAACATATACCGCGAATACAATTCAATGTTTATTTTTTTCACATATGGTAGAGTGCTATAATTATGCTTTAAAATGTGTTTTATTTTATATTAAGAAGTTTATTATATTAATATTGAACAAAAATTGTGTATTTTATAGGTGCACAGATGGAATCCTATTTGTTGTGGATTCGGTCGATACGGATCGCATGGAAGAGGCAAAAATGGAGTTAATGCGAACAGCCAAATGTCCAGACAATCAGGTATTTTTGTTGAAAAAACAAAGCGCACGACCAAAATGACTTAAGACCTGTTCGAAATTTGATTTCAGGGGGTCCCTGTGCTTATTTTGGCCAACAAACAAGATCTACCAAACGCATGTTGTCCCAAGGAACTGGAAAAGCTCTTAGGATTACATGAGCTACACAATCCAATTTCGAATATATTGAGCTCGACCTCAACTTCAACAGGAAACATTGTCGGCTTTTCCACATCAAACCAAAGTTATTCTAATCAGGGCACAGCAACCCAGATGGCACCTGATGCGGACAAGTACAGTGAAAGACACGTATCGTCAATAAAGGTCACATTTCCACATTCGCAGCATTCGCATTCCCACGCGGAGTCCAAGAGTAAAGACTCCAGTTTGCCAAACGATGCTAAGAGCAACGCACCTCATACAACATCACCAACAAAGAACAGCTCCCAGTTTACAGTTAAGCACAATAACATCAACGCATCCACGCAACTAAAAGGCTGGTACATACAGCCCGCTTGTGCTATTACTGGCGAAGGACTGCAAGAGGGATTGGATGCTTTATACGACATGATATTGAAGAGACGTAAAATTAGCAAGTCTTGTAAAAAGAATAAACGGTAATATTGTTTTTAATATAGAATTTTAGAAATTAAAGTCTGCTTAGCACAATTAACAAAATGTACACGCACTAAAACAATAAATATCGCATATGTACAAATATCCGAAATCTGGATTTTTCGCAATTATCCATAAAATTTGTTTAAAAACAAATAACAGCCAGATAAGTTTGAATGCGACGCAAAACTTCTAGCCTGGCTTTTCCCACTTCTCCAACGACATGCCAGCCGACTGGCTCTTCGCTCTCTAAAAGCCACACGAAAAAATGTCCAACTGTGCAGGCTTGGTGATGATACGAGTCCGAGTCCTCAGCAAAGCTGATCTGCGTCATTTTTTTTGCGAGTACATTGAGCAAATATGTATATCTAACATGAAAGATACATTAGCTAAGAAGCAAGTGCTAAATTTTAATTGCAATTATAAAAAAAAATTGTTTACTGAGTTTTTTTGGAAAATCGTTAACTTGTAAACTGACGCAAATATTTAAAAAATTCGTAGGAGTAACTTTTAAAATAGATCTTTATATCTAAAATATATCAAAAAGTATGTGTCAAAATGTATTTGTTTCTTGACATTTTTGAACAATAAAATTTCTTTACTATTATTTAAAAATTATTTACCTATTTTTGAGTTGGGGAATAATTTCGAGTTTTATTAACTAATGACTAAAATAAATCGACTTAACTGATAATATCTGTTTGATGTGTATCGAGACTCCTGGCTAGTTTATTAAAAGACTACAGTCTTATTCGTTTCACAAGAAATGTGTTTTTATTCTTGAAAGTCGATACAAAAATAATAGATGTCTGTAAAGCCAGATACATATGCATGTATGTACATACGTGCACATACTTACATACACAATGCGCAACATTTACTTAATTTTAAAAGCCTTAACCGTTCTTTGTAGTTTTTTGATGTTTTATTTTGGGAATCTGATTCAATTAAAATAGTTATAATGAACGCCCAAGTTTGGCATTGTTACATTAGTTGGCACGTAAGTGGACCCGGGAGCACATTTAATGCAATCACGCTTAAGTGCAGGTCTCTGCTTTGACTTCGATCCCTGGCAGTGCATGGCGAAGCGCAGCTCCTCGGCCATTTCTGAGCACAAGGACTGATTGTCAGTATGCAGATTTTTCTTTGAATTCCAGCAAAATTCAAAAATGGCCACAACCACCGCAAGCGCAAGTCCACACAGCAGAACAACAAATACACCACCTGAAATGGGTATATTAAGGCTAAGACTTCCAGCTCAGTCGTCGATCGTCTTCGTCTACTTACCAATATTTTCCACACCCAACGCATTTGCTTTTGATTCTTTGCTTTTGTCATCTCTGTTGCACACATCGCCGGTATTTTTCCACCATTTGTCGTAGAGTATCTGAATAATACCTTTCTCTTGCAATTCTAATATTGCTAAAGAAATTTTGTCCCTCCAAGGAGATCCCTTAGGTGTTGCAATACCATAACCCTTAGAATCCAACAGGCCGCCAATCTGTGTCAAATTACAATCTCTCTGAACGGCATAGTCCAACATTGTCGATTCCATTAGAAAGGCATAGTTGCCTTCCATTACGCGCTTTATTCCATCCTCGTAGCTTTTTACAAACACAGAAGCTTTTCGGTTTTCCATGTAGCGCCACATTTTCTGATATATCCCAATTTTTGAGTCCTGAAATATTAGATGCATATTCGGGGCATTAAATCAAATAAAAGCGAATGTGCTCTACTTGGAAGTACCCGACTAGGGTACTAAAACCTTCTTCTATCAACACCAAATATATATAGAATTCCACTTTTTTGATTGTCCAGGTATCATCACAAGCCGGTTATTACTTTCACCAAAGACAATATAAATACTAAGATGAGTAACGCCCATACATTTGAATGCGACGCAAAATTTCTAGCCTGGCTTCTCATCTGGCTTTTCCCACTTTACACGACACGCCAGCCGATTGGCTCTTCGCTCTCCAAAAGCCAGACGAACGAATGCCAAAGTCGCGGCTTGTTGTTGCTGTCTTCGGCAAAGCTGGTCGGTTGATAGTGCTCTGCGTCAATTCGTTTGGCCCTCATAGAGCCGAAGCTGAGAGTACATTCTATTTTTAGCGTTACTCAACTTAGTTTTTATATTGTCTTTGCTTTCACTGTGCTTCTTATCTTATCTATTCTATGTTTTTTTATTTTTCCTTAAATATTCACCCTAAAAAATGTCATTGTTGATCCGCCTTCCAAGGTGCCGTAGGAGATTTCAGTTTGGTCTGCCAAATCCGCTGCACTCTCAATGGGGGTTATCATACGTTCGACTGTTAAAAAGGCAGCCAAATTGGCTGTGTATGATGAGATTATAATAAGACAAAAGAAAAACCAGCAACCGCCAACAATCCGAGTAGATGTTGCCTGAGAAATAAATAAAAATTAATATAAATATATGTCTAACATAAGAGCTATAAAGATTTTAATATTGTGCTATCCAATTTCCCCTGGCCTCAGTTTTTGTTTTTTTTTTTTTCGTCTTATCAATAAACCTGACATTGAGCCAGCTTTAATATATCTCTATGTATATAAAACTGTTTTTCCTTACAGTCTGACGTGCCCAAAGCTGAACTTACCTTATGTAATGGAGGTGCACGCTAAGGAAGGGCGTTGGGAAACTTTTTGTTTACCACCCGATCGGCCTCAAACTTAGTTTCAAAGATCTTTGCTCAAATTTATTTGAGAAGTGCTTCACATAGGATGTAGTGGAAACAAAGACAATATAAACCTAAGATGAGTAAAATAAATTTCTAGCCTGGCTCATCTGGCTTTTCCCACTTCACACGAGATGCCAGCCGACTGGCTGTTCGCTCTCCAAAAGCCAGACGAACGAATGCCGAAGTCGCGGCTTGTTGATGCTGACACGAACGACGAAGTTAGTCGCCAGCCTGACTTCAGCAAAACTGATCGATGGTGCTCAGCGTCAATTCGTTCGGCCCTCATAGAGCCGAAGCTGAGATTACATTCTATTTTTAGCTTTTTCGCTCTTTCAGTTGAGACAGCGCAATGATTCGCAAAAGTCAATTTGCGAAGAAATTTAAGAAAATTTATTACAGACGTATTTTCGGAAATTCCACTCCTCCTCAGCGGAAAGAGGTTCGATATTATTTTCAAAGATCTCATTAAAACATTACTTATGCGTGTTACAGCGATTTTGCATATTCCACCCGCGACTGTGGAAACTTGTCGAAAGTGTAAAATTTTTTCTATAGCTTGCTCGGCTTCAATCTCATTTCAAATATCTTTATAAAAAATAATTGATACGTGCTTTACTCCTTTCGCAAAAGTAACCCCTCTTAAAGAAAAATTTGGAATAAAGTGAAAATTAAATGAATAAAGTTGTACTAGCTGTACTATCTTGAACTTCACGTCTATTTGAAAATATCTTTGGAGTGCATCGAATGAAGATCCAAAAATTGGAATCAAGAGTTTCCGGAAGCTCTAAAAGTGTGAAACACGTCCGAAATCTTTGACATCCATTTTCACCAAGGAGGAAAGGATTTTGTGTGAAAAACTCCACAATTGAATTTAAACAAAGATTTTTTAAAATGAGTTTAAGGCCGATCAGATCAGGTAAGCAAAAAAGTTGCATGCAAATATTTTCCGCGTTTTTTCCACACAAGCGGGTGAAAGATTCCGCAAAGCCACGCTTAAGCGGGCAACTTCATCACACAAGGCAGCCTCACAATATAAGATCTTATAAGAAGATATAAGATAAACAGTTTTATGTGTAGAGAATAATAATATATGTAGGTATATAGCAGATATCCATACCCTTGGATATAAATCGGCCCCTTGCTGCATTAGAGCACCAATTGCAAACCAAAAACTATTTTTTAGCGTAAAGTCATTTTGCACGCTCACTAACTCCAAGGGGTCATCTAAATCGTTTTCATCATCATCATCATCATGCTCAGCATCGTCCTGAAGAGCAGGAGGAGGTTTTATAAAATAGTCAACAGTTGGAGCATTATCATGATTATTAGCTGTGTGTTCATCATGCAGCTTTAAATTATTTGCGAAAGATTTGAGTTCCAATTGATCGTAGGCATTGTTGGCTTTTCGAATTTTTCGCAACATATGGTCGCAGGCCATGGAACAGGCGGGCTTTGAGCGAACCCATTCCATAGGGGATAGTCGTGCCACTATCCAGATACAGATGGAGACAAGAATGTAGCCGAATGCTATGTAGAACCATATTTCAATGGCGAGTGGATTCATAAAGGAGAAGAACTTCGTTTGTGCTCGATCTGATATCTGAAAGACAATAACTCAGGAAATATAACGGCTCAGTGTCGAATCGAATACTTAAAAGAAAGCCACGGGGAAATAGGCACACACAATATCTATTTATAATTTATAATTTATAATATCATAATTCTATTTGGAAAAACATACCTTTGGATTCAGGCCGGATCCTTGTCGCAGAAACGTGCCGGTTATAAACCAAAAACTATTGGATATCGAAAACTGATTCTCAACGATATCAGTTTCCTTGTAGCACGGATGGGGATTCTTCCACTCGTAGGGCGAGAAGCGAGCCATCACAAATAGCGCGAAGGATACTAATATATAAGCAGCTAGCACATACAGCCATATCTCGATTGCCAATGGGTTCATAAAGGAAAACAGTCGCGTGGGTTGGCTTGTCGGCACCTAAACAATTTTTGATTTAGCTTTTTTATCAAATTACAATACAACAACAACTATCTAAAAGCAGTCGGTATACCCTAGCAACATACATACAAGTCAACAAAGAAAATATCTTCTTTTTTTTCATCATAATTTTTTAGATTGCTACGAACTTTATACCTCAATATTTTGACGAGTAATCATTGAATAATTGTGGCGCAAAGTCGACAAAAAACTAACACAATGGTTAATTTTCTGCTATAGACACAGAGAATTTACGTACTTGATTCTAGACCAAAAAATTCATATTGTTTTGAGCCCGAATCGAGCTACAAATTCTTGAGTTAAGTATAATTTCTACTTAATTTCATTAAAGCTCTAAAATGTCTTAGAATAAGTATTGAAATTCTTGAAGCAAGTACAAACAAGTTATTTTTTTTTAGCAGTATGTGTACTTAACTCAAGTTTTAACAAAAATCAATAAAAATACAAGTTGATTCAAGCTGAAAAATTCTTGAATCTCTTCTTTTTTTTGAATACTTTTGCTAAAGTCAAGTGAAGTCAAGTGAATGTCAAGTGAATGTCAAGTGAATGTCAAATGAAGAGTATTCCGTACTTTAAAAGTTATACTTGAAATAAGAATTTCATACTTGAATCAAGTATTATTGGTCTGACCGAACTTTTAAGACCGGACTTACTTGATTCAAGTACGAAATTTTCGATTTTTTCTCTCTGTGTACGATTGACACCGAAGCGCACCGAAAGTCAATGATTATTATCCTGTTTGAATTTCAACTACCTTCAAGAGGGTAATCATATTTTACCTTGAATAGAATGCCAATTCCGAGATTCATAAATGGTTTGGTGAAGTCAATAACACTTTCTCGCGCATAGTTAATAGTCATCGACGCGACAGCCAAATCTGCGCGCTGAAATATAATAAGAAGAAGAGATATAAGATTAAATAAGATAAGATAAGATGTATATAAACCTGTGTGTCCTGACTAACTGACTGTTTGACTGTTTCAATGCTCAGCCCAAATGATAAATCGGCCTCAATTTCATTTTCAAAGATCTTTGTTTAAATTAACTTATCACAAATCATTCGATATTTCTTAAATTTATTGGATTGAAAATGCGGATCAAAGGTTTATTCAAGGAAGATATATATTTTCGGCTTTAAAATTCTCATTTGATGGATTTTAAAGTTTTTTTTTACAAATATCTATGTAAAGAATAACTCTTAAGACGTGGAGTTCAAGTTCTAATAGAAATGGAGAAAAGTTTTTTCTAGTAGAAGGGCAACTGGGTAATCAAGTAAAATGATTCCTACGAGGTCTCTTTTACCGGGAGACGAGAAAGAAGAATTGATTAGTTGAGGTTCAATTTCAATCTCTTAATTGTAAAGTAGACCCGCTGTAGCCCCAACCCCCCCACCCCCCAATTACCCCTTATTTTATCCCACTAACCTCCGTCTTCTCCGTCCCTTACACGCTACTGTTGCTGCTTTGCCCCTCTCTCTCTCTCTCTCTCTCTCTCTCTCGCGTTCTTCACCTCGTGGTGAAAACTCCCAGAACGCTGATGTTGTTCAGCTCGTGGTGAGAAGTGCTGCAATGCTGCTATATGCTTACGTTAAGTCTTATCCCGCGTCACTAGTCTTAATAAATTATTTATTTTATATTTCTTTGTTTTTTTTTCATGTTTTATCATTGATTGATTGATAAATAAAAATTGCCAATTGCTGCTGGAGTTAAACCGCCGAACTCCCTTGTAATATAATGCTCGCAAAGCACAATTGTGTTGTATTTGTTCTTTTTTTTACCCCACTTGTGGATTGAATTTAACAAAAACCCCGACTCAGCTTCGACCCAAAAGCAGGCTATAATAAAGACTTCAGAATCGTTGTTTTTATGATTTGGGCTGTAATTCTGGACGAGTTCTTTGATATGCTACTTATATAGAAAGATGTATATACTCGCCCTTTCCATCAACTCTTGCACAATTCCGTTCCAAGAATTTGTTTCCGGTATGTAAACACCGTACATATTATCGGGAACCAATTCAATTTTGTATTGGAAGCCAACTTGCTGGGCTATGGCCTTCAGGAGGTCTATGCAAAAGCCCTCAAATCTGGCATTTCCAGTTAGATTTGCATCTTCCTTAACCATAACATATGGACGTTCCTGATGGGCCCAAATAAAATTGAGTATTAATAAAAAGACTAAAATTAAACAAAAAATAATAATAATAATTGGACGAACCTCTCTGGTCATTACGACCAGAGTTATATTCGCAATGTTAGAGTCGTAAAATGCCGTAGGATCAGAAATGTTAACACCAACATCCGGTTGCCAATAGCCGACTTTTTGTATTATTTCCTGCTTCAGTTTTAGTATATCAATTTTGAATTTGCTTCTGCGACCCTCAATAAAATTAACCCTTCCAGTCAGGCCATCAACTGCAGCCTAAAACAATAAAAAAAATGTATATAATTTACAATTTAAAATTAAAATATATACATGTATAAATATGATTTTCTCACCGAATTAATATAATTATATAGCGAGAGTCCGTCGCTCCAGACTCTGTCCGAGTTGCATGAAATATTCCTGAACGTCAAAGTGTGACTGCTATCCAAATGTTTGAGCCCATATGCAAATGCATATACCGAATCGAACATTAGAGCAGACTCTGTCTGAAATAGGAAGAAGTTAGTTAGTTGCTTTCCATCATACGTTTAGACACACATTTTTCCACCCATTTTCCGAACAGCTTGCCTATCAATATGTTAGAGATCTTAAACCTGAACCTGATGGCCAATGTACGCTTAAGCTTTTTATGTTCTGATTTCGATAATATTGTCTTTACTGAGACTTGTCTAAAATCTTACATCACAGACTCTACAGTTGAAGATCACCATTGGTCATATACCAGAATTATTCTAATTTCTCGGATCTCTGAAATTTCAACTGATTCGAGATTCACAGTTTTTGGAAAATCAACTTGGATGGAAAATGGAGTTCAAATATTGTATGAGCGAAGTTTCAAGTTTTACCCAGTTGGTTTCAAAATTCTGTATCAGCAAGTTTTGAAATTCTTTTTGAAATCTATTTGCTTTACCACTCGATTAACTTCAAAGTCAATTTAAGAGATATTTCTAAAAATTGATGTAAAACCTAGTAACAAAGTATAGTAATAAAAACTTGCAAAACGACAATTTTCCGCGATTTTTCCACGCACATAAGATAAATACACGTCACATTCCTAACTTTTAATGACCTATTGAGCTTTGCGTTGATCACCAAAACAATCAGAACAAACAGTTTTATCTAAAATAAAATGGTTTTGGCCGATTGATCTAATTTGATCAAATTTTTATAAAATAATACATTTCTTATATATGTAATATCTATCTATCTATCC
Organism: Drosophila borealis; assembly: GCA_035045885.1. Taxonomy (NCBI): domain Eukaryota; kingdom Metazoa; phylum Arthropoda; class Insecta; order Diptera; family Drosophilidae; genus Drosophila; species Drosophila borealis. The sequence continues at coordinate 1,047,379 of JAWNOR010000354.1, read as the reverse complement.
GATCAAACGAGTAAGAAGCTTTAGTCGGGAGTTCACGACTAGGGGATACCCTAAACCCTATTCTTCCAACCCCAAATGCCGTAATAAAGATACATTAAAAAAAAAGTTCCCTTGGCAAGGTTCGAACTCGCAACTGACCGCATTACTTGCAGCCACACCAGCCAAAAAAAAAAAAAATAGTTTCCTCTGTAGGGTTCGAACTTGTAACTGATCGCGCTACTTTCCGCCGCCTCCACTCAATAGTCAAAGCGACAATTAATTCTTAATAAGAAAAAAACAAATTCAAATAGCAGCACAGAAAACAATGCTGTTGATAGAATTCAAAGAATACGCGCATTAATATGTGTGTGTGTACATGTATACAGAAATTCTTGCAATTTGCGCTTGCTGCCCCAAGCTCGAAGCCAGCCAAAACATGTTTTCTTTAATAACTTTTGTGTTTCTTAACCGATTTTGGTGAAATTTTCCAAAATTTCAGGTCTCATACGGACGGACGGACGGACAGACGGACATGGCTAGATGGACTCGGCTATTTATGTTGATCAAGAATATATATACTTTATGGGGTCGGAGATGCTTTCTTCTGCCTGTTGCATACATTTGCACAAATACATACCCTTATTACCCATTTTTAATTAAGTGTGTACAAATTATTATTTATAGTATATTCCCTATATCCACTTACCTGTATGTACGGCATCCCATTTATCATATCTAGTCCGCTGTGCTGTAGCTTTTGCATTTGGTCTATAACCTCCTGGTAACGTTTACTTCCGACGTCCACTAAACGGAAGGCTGTTATATTTACGCTGTTGTATCTGAAATCCTCCAGGTCGTACGTCTCCAAATCCTGTGTGTGCTCAAATATGTTAACAGAAAATGATAATGATCGTTTATCTAGTACTTACGAAGGTGGTAAACATATAATGATATCGATGGTCATTCATTTGCAGCTGTAGAATCTGAAATTGTAAGTCGACCTTTAGCTTATCTTAAGCCAAATCATATCGATTGCATAGAATTTAACTATATATATAACGAATTGTAAATGCTAACTATAATGTATCTATAGCAAAGGCCGAATGGGTTTATATACTTTAAGTTAAAAAACATTTGCTACCCTCTATGATATACAAGCACAATCGAATAATTTAGTACAAATTGCTCGGTATTATCCTGATACTAATTCGGAATCCTTTTCATATGCACACTTATGCCTATTAATAAAACTTTATCAAATTTGGGTTTGTCTCGGTTTGTGTATCTTCAAAGTAAGACAGGCAGAGAAACGCAATGATTGGCGCACAGAAGCTTGATATATAAATATAACGTACTTGTTCGTATTTCCCGGCCTTGCTCGGTTTTATGATTAAAATTTTAGAAAATTAAAAACAAAATTTAAAATCTTGTTCATACAACCTTGACCCGCATTCCTTTAAACAAGAGATTTGAATTAGCAAAAAATATCTTTGAAAATGGGTTTTCGTGTAGAATTTCCAAAACCGCTGAGAACGAAGTCATTAGTTCTTAATGTAGAGTCTTAAGCCCTGCAAAATGTGGGTTATTTCAACCCAGGAGGAGCATTTTTCAAAATGTTTCAAAACGATCTAGAAGCCGATCGTAAGCAAAACTGTTTCATACAACCGATTTCCGCCAATTTTCCATAGTTACCAGTGGCATTTCCGAAATCACTGAAACAAGTATTCATTAAGTTCTAAGACAACATTGAAGCCGAAACCGGACGAAACTTGACACTGTGACTAAAAGAACATCGAATCCCATTTTTGACCCAGCAGCTGTAAGCCTCTCGAAACGTGTGAAGCACCACTGAAATAAATTTCAACAAGAAGACCTACTATTTTTGCCTAACACAAGTTGAAGGAGTTCTTTTTACCCGTTTTTTAGCAAATGGAGATTTTCTTTTTAAATTTTAGCATCAACTACACAAATATGCTTTGGTGGTTCTCATACATGTGCATTTTAGGACACAGATAATTACATACTAATATATTTAAATAAATGATATGAATCTTTCGTACTGATCGAAAAAAAGTTTTGATATTAGTTGGATTTGTGTCAACTATTATTTTGTAAATTTCCTTTTGGCGGATGGCTCGTAAAACTTGACGATAAGTCTCCGGATTTGCTTGCCTTATATACATTTCGGTTCTCATCTCCGCAGATGAGTGAATTAGGTCCTGCTGCTTGAAAAGTCCTGAAATAAAGACATTTTACAATACATGAACACTTGGAATATTCACAAAGAGAACTTTTTAAATTATTGCAAGCAAGATTAACTCGTTCGACTGGATTTTGCAATTCATGTTACGTAGCATGTCATTAGAAACAAATACATATAAATAATCTGAAAAACAAAAAAGTATTCCATACAAGAACCTACTTTTCGACCGATCGTTTCTATGGCAGCTATATGATACAATGGTCCGATCTTAATAGGATTTTGCATATGTATGAGGAGCACAATGAAACTTACAAATGCCGTATTTGGTCAAGATATCTAGATAAACAAAAAAGTATTCCATACAAGAACTTAATTTTTGACCGATTGTTCCTATAGCAGCTATATAATTTAGTTGTCCGATGTAAACAAGATTGTGCTTAAATATAGGGAGTATAATGAAACTTATAAATGCCAAATTTGGTCAAGATATCTAGATAAACAAAAAAGTATTCCATATAAGAACTTAATTTTTGACCGATCGTTCCTATAGCAGCTATATGATACAGTGGTCCGATCTTAATAGGATTTTGCATATATACGAGGAGCATGGTAAAACTAATAAATACCTAGTTCGATCAACATAGCATGATAAACAAAAAAGTTTTTTATATAAGAATCTACTTTTCGACCGATCGTTTCTATGGCAGCTATATGATTTAGTGGTCCGATCTTAATAGGATTTTGCATATATACGAGGAGCATAGTAAAACGAATAAATGCCGAGTTTGATCAACATAGCTTGATAAACAAAAAAGTTTTTTATATAAGAACCTACTTTTCGACCGATCGTTTCTATGGCAGCTATATAATTTAGTTGTCCGATGTAAACAAGATTGTGCTTAAATATAGGGAGCATAATGAAACTTGTAAATGCCGAATTTGGACAAGATATCTAGATAAACAAAAAAGTATTCCATACAAGAACTTAATTTTTGACCGATCGTTCCTATGGCAGCTATACGATATAGTGGTCCGATCTTAATAGGATTTTGCATATATACGAGGAGCATAATGAAACTTATAAATGCCGAATTTGGTCAAGGTATCTAGATAAACAAAAAAGTATTCCATACAAGAACTTAATTTTTGACCGATCGTTCCTATGGCAGCTATATGATACAGTGGTCCGATCTTAATAGGATTTTGCATATGTATGAGGAGCATAATGAAACTTATAAATGCCGGATTTGGTCAAGATATCTAGATAAACAAAAAAGTATTCCATACAAGAACCTACTTTTCGACCGATCGTTTCTATGGCAGCTATATGATATAGTGGTCCGATCCAGCTTGTTCCGACATATGTACTGCATGCACTAGACAGAAAGACTTCTGCAAAGTTTCATAACGATGGCTTTAAAAGTGAGAGACTAGTTCGCATAGAAACAGACAGACGGACAGACGGACTCGACTCGACTGTTGATACTGATCAAGAATATATATACTTTATGGGGTCGGAGATGTCGCCTTTTGTGCGTTACACATTTCACGACAACTAACTGAGCATAAAGATATTTGAATAGGGCAGTAGTTACCATAATCTTCTTCGTAGATAATGGCGACTTTTGTCCAATTGAGATACATCATTAGATCGCGATAGGCTAAATTCATAATGTTTTGGGACGGATACAGATTGATGGAGAACTCCTTGACACTGATTTCTAAGTCGATGCGAACTTCAATGTGCGGAATATCGAAGGCTTCGCAAATTGATTGGACATGAGCCGCCAGCAGTGGGTCGGTGGGGCCAAAGATGGCCTGGACTCCGGCTTCCAATTGCCGACAGACCTTTTTCGTAGTCCGGAAGGAGTCGTCGCGCGGCACATACTCAATATCGTAGACAAGCTGGGTGTTGGGCAGAAGTGATTTTTCTTTATTGATGCGGTAAATCGCATATTTAAACGCCGATTCAACGTTGCCTTCCCTTTCGTCTTCGGTGAATATAGCTCCTAAGAAATGGGTAAACAAAGGGTTAAATAAAAAAAGGGTTAAATTAACATATATGTATGTATGTAGCCTTACCGACTCGAATCACTGGAGGCAAGGCGTTCGCCACCAGCACCATGGATAGCAAAAACAAGTGTAGTATGGAGTATAGCCCGAAGGACGCCTTCAGGTGTCTTGGCTCCTTTGTCATTAAGAAGGTGTTTCGTTTCAATTTCAACTGTCCGCAAAAAAAACAGCAATCGTTAACATTATCTAAGCATATCGTATACTCGTCTTGCACATTCATTTCACAGTCACAGTGTCTGATTGTTGCACATCTTCGATTTCAACAAAAATCGCAAGAAACAATTTAATCTGTATGTGTCTGATTGTTGCACATCTTCGATTTCAACAAAAATCGCAAGAAACAATTTAATCTGTATCTGTATCTGTATTTGTATCTGTATCTGTATCTGTTGTACGCAATTCCCTTTGTTGTTCTTTTTTTGAAATTGAAATGCACTTTTTGCGTGTGTTTCGTATCATGAAATGAAATCAATGCACTCTCTGTTTATTCAATTTATACAGCATGAACTCCGCAAGTACGATATATACAGCCACAAATCTTCAATTGTCAGATTATATTTTATTAGGCAAGCTTTCACATGGCTCGAAGCTTTCACCTAAATTCGCAGCACGCATGCGCCTAGAATTTTGCCCTAGAGCTTTGCCGACTACAGTTTATGAAACCTGTTCCTTACATCTGTCATTTACATTAATCCAATTAGATATCTTGAGTTTGAAATCAATTTATTAAACTTCAGTTCAAAATAAAACTCAATGTGCATTGTTCTTTAACCTTTGACCTTCCTGTTAGTATTCCATGCAACATTTTTGCTGTATGTGAAATTGGCATTTACATGCATAAATATAATCTAATTTAAGCTTAGTATAAACCAAGTTAACAGTACTTGGTAATCGTGAATGCAAACGCATAAACGTGCATATGTATGTACATACATATGTAGACGTGTTATTGTATTTCGTTATTTGTACATACGTACATATGTATGCACCTATATATTCAATAATTCTCTCCTATGGAATATTGGTTCAAGTTCAAGCTATTGATTGCACAGTTCAGCCAGTACAGAGCGTGCACTCTACATTGGCGGTAACATTCCCCAAAGTCCGCTTAAGATGGGTGAAAACGTGAAAGTTATTGTGCGCTGTCGGCCCATGAATCGAAAGGAAATTGACAACAAGTCAGATGTATGTTAAAAGTACTTACATACACTCTAACAAGCTAATGCACACATTTATTTTGTGACCACTCGTATAAATAATTTCAACATATTCATGGCACACATCATGCATGCATGGCTGCATGCACATATGACATATCAATATAAATATGCATGCATGTCTGCATGCACATCTGGGCATATCTATATATACATGCATACATGTCTGAATGTAAATATTTAATTATTGCCCAAAAAGCAGATTTTAAATAAAAATAATAATGATAAAAAAAGTTACAGATAGCATATATATATATATATATATACATGCGTACATGTTTGCATATGACATATCTATATAAATATGCATGCATGTCTGCATGCACAGATGACATATCTATATGTACATACGTACATGTCTGCATGTACATATTTAATTATTGCCCAAAAAGCGGAAAGATTTTAAATAAAAATAATAATAATGATAAAGAAAAAAAGTTGCAGATGACATATATATATACATGCGTACATGTCTGCATGCACAGATGACATATCTATATAAATATGCATGCATGTCTGCATGCACCGATGACATATCTATATATACATGGGTACATGTCTGCATATACATATTTAATTATAGCCCAAAAAGCGGACAGATTTTAAATAAAAATAATAATAATGATAAAAAAAAGTTACAGATGACATATATATATACATCCGTACATGTCTGCATGCACAGATAACATATCAATATAAATATGCATGCATGTTTGCATGAACGGGTGACATATCTATATATACATGCGTACATGTCTGCATGTATATATTTAATTATTGCCCAAAAAGCGGACAGATCTTAAATAAAAATAATAATAATTATAAAAAAAAGTTACAGATGACATATGCTTGTCTGCATGCACATATGACATATCAATATAAATATGCATGCATGTCTGCATGAACATCTGTGCATATATATATACATGCGTACATGTCTGCATGTACATATTTAATTATTGCCCAAAAAGCGGACAGATTTTAAATAAAAATAATAATGATAAAATAAGTTACAGATGACATATATATATACATGCGTACATGTCTACATGCACATATGACATGTCTATATACATATGCATGCATGCACAGATGACATGTCTATATACATATGCATGCATGCCTGCATGCACAGATGACATATCTAGTTCCATACTATAGTTTTTAAAGCTAGCAGTCCTCGATAGACCCGCTTTCTATGTTTTCTAGGTTTTTGGCTGCAAACAAAACAAAAACATTTGCTACAATACCTCGGCGTAAAGTTGGTTTCGTGAATCTACTTTTTCACATCGATGCAACAACTTTTTTGGTTCGAGCCTTGATTCTCAAGTATTCCACAATTTTTAATAGAATACTTCAGTTGATTACAAATTAATTTATTTTCTTCGTTGGCATCAATAGTCGAGTCGTTCCAGCCGGGTCCGTGTGTCCGTCAATCCGTCCGTTCCGTATATATTAACGCATCGATCTCAGTACCTGTAAAGTCCCTATATATCAAGTCAACATGGTTTCTTACACACATATCCAGACTATTTCACTAATTCTTTCTTCCAAAATGGAACAAAAAAATTTAGAGACATTTAATTGCCATATCTATGTATCTATGCACTTTATTGGGTTGGAGATACTTTCGGCTGCACAAAAAGATATAGCTGATGTAGTCTAATAAGAATTAAGGTGTGTTATCATAGAATAATTGGGTTTGTCTTGAATTGAATTCGTTAAAGTCTATTGTGGAAATTGGCGACTACGTTGTGTCTGTAGCCAATCCCTTGGCTCGAACTGCTCCGAGGAAATCATTTACATTTGACAGCGTGTATGATGGTCTATCAAAAACCGAGACAATCTACAATGATATGTGCTACTCCTTGGTCGAAAGCACCTTGGAGGGCTATAACGGAACAATTTTTGCATATGGCCAGACTGGATGCGGCAAAACGCACACAATGCAGGTGAGTCAACGATATACATATACCTGGCTTCGCAAATGTTTTAACTACAGAACATTTTTTATTGTTGACAGGGAGAAGGATATTCGGACGCTGCGGAAAACAATGGAATCATACAAAGGTGTTTCGATCATATATTTGAAACGATCTCCATAGCGACGAGCGTTAGGTACCTGGCCTTGGTCAGCTATTTGGAGATTTACAATGAAAATATCAGAGACCTCCTGAGTGCAAACGAGCCGAATAGTATTAGAAACCATCCGCTCAAAGATGTGCCCGGCGTAGGCGTCACAGTTCCCACACTAACTACTCAGGCTGTTATGAACGCAATCGATTGTTATAACTGGTTGAGTGTCGGCAACAAGAACCGCGTTACCGGAGCCACATTAATGAACGAGAAGAGTTCAAGATCACATACTATATTCACAATAAGTCTCGAACAAATCCAAGAATCCTCTCCAGACAATACAACAACCCCGTCAAATCAAACTATCGGCGGCATACGGCGAGGCAAACTAAACCTGGTCGATCTGGCTGGCTCCGAAAGGCAGTCGAAAACAGGCGCTTTTGGCGATCGATTGAAGGAGGCGACAAAGATCAATTTGTCACTCTCAGCATTGGGAAATGTCATATCAGCACTGGTCGATGGCAAAACCAAGCATGTGCCATACAGGGACTCGAAGCTAACGCGGCTCCTACAGGTATCCACTTGAATACTTATCGATGTAGACAATAAGTGCTAGTCTAGTCGGGAGTGCCCGACTAGGGATTACTTTGATCCCTAATCAAATGTTCTTTACCTATTAGTAGGAAGAGTTCTACTACTACTAGTAAAACTAAATTAAAAAAAATACTAGAAAGAAGGTCTGTCTTCGGCACGCCGAAGATTTAATACCCTTGCAGACCCAACCTTTTCATAATGCTCTGCTTCGCCCGTATCAAAGAAGCACAGGGAGAATAGTTAATGCCGAGTATGGATAAGATATCTTAAAAAACAAAAAAGTTTTCCATACATCAACTTATTTTTCGACCGATCGTTCCTATGGCAGCTACTTGATATAGTGGTCCGATCCAGCTTGTTCTAACATATGTACTGCGTGCAGCAGAAAGAGGGACTTCTGCAAAGTTTCATAAAGATAGCTTTAAAACTGAGAGACTAGTTCGAAAAGAAACAGACAGACGGACATGGCTATATCAACTCGACTGTTGATACTGATCAAGAATATATATACTTTATGGGGTCCGAGACAAAATTATAATACCCTCTGCAAGGGTATAAGAAGAAGTTACTTCCCTCTGCCGTTGTCGAACTCGCAACAACTTTCAATTGACAGAGCTACTTCCCATGTCTCTATATATAAAACTGTCTGTCCTGACTGGCTGATTGACTGACTGATTGACTGATCAACGCACAGCCATAAGAGCTGGGTAGCTGAAATTTTTACTGTAGTTATCTTATATGATGAAGGTGCACGTTAGGTTGGGGTTATGGAAAATTCCACCAGCAAGTGTGGAAGAATCGCGAAAAACTTTTGTATGAAAGTTTTACCAAGCTATTTCCATCCGATCGGCCTCAAATTTATTTTCAAAGGTCTTTGTTCAAATTCATTTGAGGGCTGTTTCACACTTTTCGAGAAATCCATTCCTCCTTGGTAAAAATGTGGGTCAAAGATTTGTTGTTCATTTCCAAAGATCTATATGAAAAATCATTTGAGACGTGTTTCACACTTTTCGCAGAATCCAAACTTCTTTGGTAGAAATGCGATTCAAAGATTTTTTTTGGGCGAAGTTTTAAGTTGTGCCCGATTTGTTTCAAACTGATTTTCAGAGCTCTACATGGGAACTTAAGGAAAATCTGTTTCAGTGATTTGAGAAATTCCACCCGCAACAGTGATTAGACAGATTGGCTGAAAACGTTTGTATGAAAATTGTTTGCGCATTTTTAAAGCCACGGACAAGGCCGGGTTATACCCACTAGTATATTTATATGGTGACACGTGGATTGCCAATATAACCCACGTTTTCTTTAAAAACTTATGTGTTTCTTAGCCGATCTTGATGCAATTTTCTGCGGTATATCATTTTGAGCTATTGAATTGTCGCTAATTGTCAAAATGCCAACAGCTTAGCATTTATTGGCTTAAATTGGTAGTTGATTCGTTTATATATACATATATTTTAGACTTTTCGGGATGGGGAAGTGGGAAGATAATTGACCTGTACTAATACTATTCTAGAAGCTACATGCCAAATTCGCCGATTCTAGATCTATAAACCTAAGAGATATGTCCAGATCGGTTGCTTGAAAACGGACGAGTTACCAATCCGAGAAATTAGGAGGACCTTCGTTCTGAGATCGCCGCGGGGACATGGGTCGGAGATGCTTCCTTCCTTCCATTATAGCCCTTTTCACCCATCTGGATCTGTCTGAACTTAGAAAAGTTGTGTATAAAAGTAAAAGTGGGATAATATATCAACAAACAAGAAATAAACGGCTTCAAACTCATTTTCAAAGATGATTTCGATAAAGTGATTCTCTCCCGATTTGATGATAAATCCGAGTCAAAGGTTCTAAGAGCAAAGTTTAAGCTTAGCATTAAAAAAAAACATAAAGAGAACGAGAGATTTTGAATAAATTCTAGTCTATACAAATATTTTCATAGATTTTGTTTGTATGTTATTAATCTTAAAAATTGAATTCATATTTATTTGATTGGAACATCCTCAGGATTCGCTGGGAGGCAACACAAAAACCCTGATGGTGGCCTGCATCTCGCCAGCTGATAGCAACTACGACGAGACGCTGTCGACGCTGCGATACGCGTGTCGGGCAAAGAATATATCGAATGTGCCGACCATAAACGAGGACCCCAAAGATGCCCAGCTGCGACAATACCAGGAGGAGATCCTCAACTTGAAGCGAATGCTCGATGAAAGTGCTGTGCACCACAAGTTCGTTGAGGACAATAATAAAGAGAGGGAATTATGGCTGGAGGAAGCCAGATCACAGATGCGCCAGCAGATGATGGCCGAGATGAGGGACCGTAAGGAAACGCCTGGCGAGGCGGCTAAGCCACAACAGGAACAGGAACCGGAACGGGAGGATTTGCAGTTGCATGCCCGAAAACGAATTGATTTGATAAAACATGCTCTGATCGGCGGCGAAAGAGTTGATGATCTGCAATTGCGAGAGCGTCACAGGATGCGCAAATTGGAGGCCAAGCGACACCTGAGCGCCATTGCCCGTGCCCTGGGCAGAGTGGAGAGCGAGGACCGGGATCTCCTGCAGGGCCATTATGCTAGCATTCAGCAGGAAATCAACATTAAAAACGAACGCATTAAGAAGTGCAGCCAAAAGATCAAAATGCTTGAAAGAGAAGTGGCCGATCTAAATTCCGAGTTTCAATTGGATCGCGAGGATTATTTGGATGAGATTCGTTTTTTGGGTCGGAATCTAAAATTTTATCAGCTTCTCATACACAAAGCGCAGCCTATTCTTCGGAAAAGCGGCAGAAATTGGTAAAAAAAAAACTCTTCGGCAAACCGAATATAAATACACTTCAGAGTGATTTCTCCTATTTAACAATTGATCAGCGAACGATCCTTCTTTTATATAAAAATATACATACAAAATGTTTTTTTTTTTTAGGAATCCAGAACAAATTTTGGAGAATTCGTTTTGGAATGATGATCTCAAAACCTGGAAATTACCCAATGATATTGAAAATAATTTAAAATTACCTCCTGCCGATCTTAGAGTGGGATTTCAGAAAAAAAATGTTTTCGAAAGCAAGGAATTGGATCCATATCTAGGAACTGCGGATGAAACAGACTCTACAGAATCTAAAGATAGTACTGTAAGTATATTTGTATAATTATAACTGATCATCTGATCATTACAATGAAGTTTTTTTGGTTTTCTATTTGGAAGCTTATTGCTAAGGAAACACCGGAAACGTATAAGATAAATATACTGAAGAATTACTTTCGGCCAAATCGCAAGATCAACGATCAATGGCTTCAACGAACTAAAAGCTCCCAAGCGTATATCCATGGTAAATATAATACAAAATACAAAAGGTTTAAGCACAAATATCATTTATGTGTACTTATGCATTCCTTCAGATTTTAAACTACGCAGAAGTACTCCTCTGCCGATTAATGAGCTACAATCCTCCTTTCTTTATAAAAATTCACATTTTAAACATGATTACGCAGACTTTCCAAATAAAAAGGCTTGGAACGATACGGCTGATTAAATGATTCAAGCTGAAATGCAATCAAGTATTTTGTACAATTTTAATAAAAAAAACATCTCGAATTACAATAAACCTACTTCAAAATAATGTGAAATTTGCTTGATATGCGTATTTTTTTATAATTAAATGCGCTTAATTTTGTATTTGTATTGATTTAGAGACCGTGATTCATTTTCAAATAGAAGTTGAGTTCAAGATAGTACGGAGAGAATTAAATATTCCCCGGCTGGAAACTGGGTGAAAAGGTAATATTTTAAATGTTTCCTGTAGTGCGAGCGAAATTCAAACCGTCGTACTATATGTCGTTCTATCAGACAACGAATATGGATCTCCAAATCTCTTGCACTCTGGGAAAGTGATCGGAGTTTTGGAGGAGGCGAAGAAAAACGAAGTCGACAGTTGACCTGATCTACATTACGTTAGATATTTACACTAATTAAAGGACAAAAATTTACGACAAGCTTGTTTAGGAAATCGTAAGAACATGGAAAAAAATTCATTTGCGTTCCATTTAATGACACTCTTTTTAGATAAAAATAAATGTTTCTTATAATATAACTTAGGTACGTAGCTACATATATACTTACTATGGTTTTGTTATTATTTTAAATATACATATAATATATCCTAACAATACGCTAATCGAAGGGTTGAGTTTTTAAAATAAACTAACATTTTAGTCGGCATACATTACAAAAGGGGCATGGGTATCTGACATAGTTGTATCACGCAATTCTACTTTTATTAAATTTGTAGAACTCTCCCCGCTGGGACTTAGAGGTTCGTTGCTGGGGCAAGTGGCATGGCGCGGATTACCTGTATTTCGCCTGAAATCATAGATTATCATTGCTGTTATTATTTGTATTTTGAATTAAGCTTACTTACTTGGCTTTCGCATGTGTTAAAATATGTGATTTTAAATTTGTAGACTGAGCGAACTTTTTGTTGCATGCATCGAACGGGCACACGAACGGCCTGTCTCCAGTATGTATTCTCACATGTGTTCTATATTTAACAAAAAAATAAACAAAAAACGTACGATACAAAAGACGCTTCGATATTTAGATAGGCTTTTGATTTACCTCAAATTAAAGTCCAGTGAAAATCGTTTCCCGCAGCCTTCGAAAGTACATTGAAATGGCTTTTCGCCCGTGTGAACTAGCTGATGCCTCTTTAGTTTAGAGCTTTCTACAAATGCCTTTCCACATTCTGCACAGACGTGAACACGGGGACCGTGTGTATGCAAGTGCTTGCGCATTGCGGACGAGTCCCGAAAGTATTTATGACATCCCTTATGAGGGCAAGCAATCTTTTTATCGTTCGCAAACTGCGAAAAATCGGATGCATCGGTACCATTTGCCACAGTGTCAGTTGATGGCGCTGCTTAAAAATAAAACGAAATAATCGTATTACACAGGAGATACCAAAACATTGTCTATAAGTGTATATAGTATATATGTTATATCGCTACCTTGACGAACCACATTAAAGGGTACCGATCCTGTTGCAGCTGTTACATCATTCATTATATCACAATCAATGTCATTTGGCACTAATGATTGATTCTCCACGGTTAGAAGCGATTCTTCGTTAATAAGCCGACATCCCTGCGACATAACTGCAAACGATGTGTGCGTTTCGCAATTTAAATTTCTTTTAGAGTTGCTGCTGCTGCTGTTGCCGTTGCCTTTATCCGTTGACCCAGTTGTCCCAGTTAATGGAACAATCATGTGAGGCTGAAGTTGAAGGAATTGCTCTTGCTGTTGCTGGAAAAACAACTGTTGCTGATGTAATACTGTGTCATTTTTCTTAATCTGTTCTGGGCTCAATGGCTTGTTTGTTGCCGCATTGTGGCCACTTTCATTTCCATTCAAATAGTCGGCTTCCTCTGCATTTTGATCAGAACTGGAATACTCATCGTCCGATGTCCCAGAGGCCCACATAGTTACACTAAACTCCCCCTCCATAGTTTTGATTTGAACTAATTTTTGCTCCCATCGTCTCGACTTTCCATTGGCCGACATCAATGAAATGTTCTTTCTGTCCATTGCCTCCGAATCATTCGAAGGCTCTTTAGCGCTCTCGTGTTGACGCTGCTGCAGCTGCTGCATGCAATTCACCAAGTCTTGCGTGACGTCTTTTTCAGTTTCCTCGATAAATTGATTCGTTGTTTGCAGTTCCAAGTTGTTAGCGTTTGTTTTTGCTTGCCTGCAAAAGTTGTTGAGTTATTTCTTAAAATAAAAGCCGAGTTCTTGAACTTCTACTTACATTTTGGTTGATAGGCAAATATTTTTTGCCGTCTTCAACAATGATTTACCATCAATGTTTATGCTGTTGTGTGCTTCCGACTGAACATATGAGTCATTCTGTGAAACAAGCACCATCCTGCCGCTCTGACCAATGTCCTCTGAGCCTAAAACTGACAAAATGCATAATGCAATTATATAAAACATATTTATCTGAAAATAAAAGCCGTTTCTCAATATAACAGCCAAATAAACCTCTGCACGCTGAGGCTTATATATATGTATATTCATATATGCTGTTGCACTGTTGCCCCTCGGGAGCAGAAACAATTTCTGGCATTGTCTATTCGACAATAAATTTATATATTATACTTACTGTTACTTATATTTTGCACATTCAGAGTGCGCAGCTCGTCGGATTTGGACATTTCTTCCTCATCGTTTTGAACTAATATCCCATAATGTTCATAGGCAAAGTTATTTGGATCCATTACTGTTTCAATTATTGTACATCGCAGGTTATGCCAAAATATGCTACATACAAAGTTGTGTGTTTTATGATCTATGCAAAGTATTCACATACATATGCTATGCAGAGGATAATGAAGTTACTTTTTAGGCGACTTTCTGAGAGGTTCCGTTGCACTCAGACGCCGAGCTAGATTTCAATTAATTTCACGCTTACACACGATTTCCTAGTAAATTTGTACACTTGATTTGCCGTCACATGCACATATGTAAAGTTATTTATTTTGAGATCAAGAGTTAAGCGTAGGGTCCATCCAAAGGCAATGAAATGGAGTTTTCATGAAGCCCGATGCCAGCCGTATCCGTATAACATTGAAGACGTGTGATCAATGTTTTTTGTTTTGGAACGGATGCTTAAACTATATTTTGTGTGCTAGCACTAAATAAAACAAAAATTTGTAAAATATTGTTTATGAGAAAAACAATTAGAAGCTTTTTGGATTACAAAAATAATTTAAAAGGAACTAAGCAGAACAAAAATGGATGCGATGAATAACTGGCGATGTGACCAAAATTTGCAAACAATAAAATACCAAATTTCAATACAATAAACAGTCTATACACTGTAGACTCAATGAATGACGATGGAAAATACATCGTTTCTTTTTTTATAGTAATTGATATTTTTTCTACATCATATTTTAATTTATTATCTTAATACCAACAAATAAACGATATATTTCCATTGAGAAGTATATGTATTTAAGTATAAATATATTTTATACATTAGTATTTCTAAATAGTTATATATTTTTTAATATTGTTCTTATAGAGTTTTCTAGTTGTTATTCACAAGCGTATATTTCAACTACTAATTTTCTTACAGGAAAAAGTGGTACATATTTGTGCAATAATTGTTTGTTATATTTGCTTGTTTGGCTTCACGTAACGCGGCAGTAAACGATGTTTTTGTATTCTTCTCAGCATCATTCTTAATTTTTTTGTTTTTTAATATTATTTAATATTTAAACTATTCTTTATCTGTCAAAAGTCATAGCATCCAACCGCGGCTTTTCCGCGGTGAAATTATTTAGTCACTTATTCACAACAAAAAAAGATTTGTGAAAGAATTATTCATATTTAATATCTTTTCATAAGTACGTAAATTATATAGCAGCATAAAACTGATTTGGTGAACGATACAAGATTATAAAAAATACAATTCTAATATATCATAAACAAAAACATGTTATGGTATTTATTGTTTTTTATTTTAAGCATCCCGTGTAAGTAGTCGTGCATTTATCGAAAATCGTTTGGTGTAAGACAACCCTGAGGCAGTTTTCAGGCATTTATCAACACTGCTGACAGTTTCCTTCTTTTGACAGCGTAGTCAACGTGATTCGACCTTTTCCGGTTTAGGCGTTTACGATGGCGGTCGGCAAAAATAAGGGTCTCTCGAAAGGCGGCAAAAAAGGTGGAAAAAAGAAGGTGGTCGATCCATTCTCGCGCAAGGATTGGTACGATGTCAAAGCACCAAACATGTTTCAAACCAGGCAGATTGGCAAGACCCTAGTGAACCGCACTCAGGGCCAAAGAATTGCCTCTGACTACCTGAAAGGTCGTGTTTTTGAAGTGTCGCTAGCCGATTTGCAAAAAGATATTGACCCCGAGCGCTCATTCCGCAAATTCCGTCTGATTGCTGAAGATGTGCAGGATCGCAACGTGCTCTGCAATTTCCACGGCATGGACTTGACAACCGACAAGTACAGGTGAGTGCGTTAACATTTTCTTTGACGCGGCCATGTGTTTATACATACATACATACATATGTATGTATGTATGCATGTATGTATGTGTGTGTGTGTGTTTGGGCTATGTGAGTGTTACAACGTGTGCGCCTTTCACAAACAGATCAATGGTCAAGAAATGGCAAACTCTCATCGAGGCCATCGTGGAGGCCAAGACCGTCGATGGATACCTCTTGCGCGTCTTCTGTATTGGATTTACGTCCAAGGACCAGCAATCGCAGCGTAAGACATGCTATGCCCAGCAGTCGCAGGTCCGTAAGATCCGCGCCCGCATGACGGACATCATCACCAACGAGGTCAGCGGCGCTGATCTGAAGCAGCTGGTTAACAAACTGGCTTTGGACTCAATTGCCAAGGATATTGAGAAGAGCTGTCAGCGCATCTACCCATTGCACGATGTGTACATTCGCAAGGTGAAGGTACTCAAGAAGCCACGTTTCGATGTATCCAAACTTCTGGAGCTACATGGCGATGGAGGCGGCAAGACCACAGAGGCCGTAGTTTCCGCCGAGGGAGCCGTAATTGATCGCCCCGAGGGCTATGAGCCTCCCGTTCAGGAAGCTGTTTAAACTTGATTTGGACAAAGTGCGCATACATGGAAAACCAAATGCATTCAGAGACTCTGTCTTTCAATATGAACAACAAAATAAATATAAAAAAGTAACATTTTACTTTATACTGGTTTGGTGGGTATTCTCGGGGTATTATGTTTCTTTCTCTTTACAGGAACCCCATGCAACTCCTTCAGACCCAAAACGGTGAGTAATATTTAATATTTCGATATGTTTGCGTTTGACATTCAATGATGTTCTATTTTTCGTCTCTGACAACTTTGTTGAAAGAAAAAAAATCAAGCTGAGTGCCAAATTAAGCCTATTTTTTTATTTTTTGATTAAATACCAATATTTATTTATATAAATCTGTATACTTGCAGGAATTGCCGAATTGCAGCAGGAAATAATGAAAAATGGTAAGCTGATATAATATATAAATATTTATATAATTTAATGATGAATTTTTATTTGCTACTCTTGAACAATTTAATTGATGAAAATTACACCTTTGCAACTGAACTTAATTACTCAAATCATTGTTTTTTCGCTTTATACATTGGGATATTAATTCTTAATCTATTTATTTTATTTCAGATACATTGCGCATTATAGGAAATAACTCATAATGTTCCTTTTGAAGTTGAGAGAGGTAAGTTTCTTTATTTGCATAAAAATTTTCGTTTATATAGTAAATTTCCATTATTGATGAATTTTTATTTGCTACTCTTGAACACTGTAATTGATGAAAATTACACCTTTGCAACTGAACTTATTGCAGTAATGCTCTAATGGAGTAAAAATCTTCTTTATTTAAATTAATTCATGATTTTCCTCGTTTCAGAATAATCTTTGAATGGTTTATTTTCCTGCCTTTATGATCCGCAGATGATCGTCAATTCAATATTAAAAGAAACAGGAATATAAAAAGATGATCACTTATCCGGAAAATTGATTAATAGACGTCCCAGGCCGTTAAACAATTATCTCAAGGTTCGTTTGTTTTTATATATAAAATAATTGAATATCGATTTTACTATGATGACAAACTTACCCAGCTCGCTTCGATCTACCATGAAGAGAACTGTTCCTAATCCAACGCAAAATTATTAACTTCTGATGTTATTTACTTTAAATTTGTTATTAACAATAGTGCTGCTGATCTTATTTTAATCATAACTTATCTCTTTGCAGTGTATGGCAATGTGATCGATTAAGAGGACAACTGATTTTGGATGCATATACTACAAAGGTTCGCAAAACATATGCTTATATATGAATACATTTTAATGCTAGAATATATGATGATTTATCTACGGATTCCCCATCATTTAAACTATAAATGAAAAAGCAATCCACTGAAATTAAAATATTTATAAATGCAAAGAATAGTCCCTTTTTTTTACTCATAGCTAGTCAAATTAATCTATACAGTTCTTTTTAATTTAAATTGAAGAAATTCAAACATATAATCACCTGTTTGTTCTATACAATGACTCAAAAACAGTTATTATTATTTCGTAAGATAAATGTATTTGTTAAACGTAGTTATGTGCCGCTTGGTTACTAGAAGAGAGAAGTAGAATTATGATTTATTTATAATATACGAGGCCTAAACTAAACTAAACTCTTAAACTTTTTAAGATCAATATTAAATGAATCTAAATTTTTCTTCAGGCAGATGACCATATACAGGAAATTAATTGATGGATATCTAACGCCGTTCAACAATTATCTCAAGGTTCGTTGACATATAAAGCAATTCAATATTGATTATTACTGTGATGACAAACTTACCCAGCTCGCTTCGATCTACCATGAAGAGAACTGTTCCTAATCCAACGCAAAATCAATTAACTTCTGATGTTATTTACTGTATAAATTCTATTATTATAAAACAAATGTAATCTTAGTTTGATTATAACTTATCTCTTTGCAGTGAATGGCAATGTGAATGATTAAGAGGACAACTAATTTTGGCGATGCATTTGCTACAAAGGTTCGAAAAAAATATTGCTTATATATAATATATTTTAATGTTAGAAAATAAGTACATTTTAATGCTAGAATATGATGATTTATCTACGGATTCCCCATCATTTAAACTATAAATGAAAAAGTAATCCACTGAAATTTAAAAATTTATAAAAGCAAAAAATAGTACGTTTTATACTCATAGCTAGTCAAATTAATCTGTACAGTTCTTTTTAACTTAAATTGAAGAAATTTAAACATTTATTTGTATGTGAGGATTAAGAAACATTTATTGTTAATTCTTTAGCTAATGTATTTGTTTAAACTGAGTTTGATTGCTTATTAGAAGATAGATAAAAATATATCTGAGATTCTTTGTGATTAACATACATAGACATTTAAACTTTTTAAGATTAATATTTAATGAAATTACCTGTTTCTTTAGGTAGATGACCGTATACAGGATAGATATCCAAGGCCGTCCAACAATTATCTTCAAGGTTCGTTAACATATATAAAGCAATTCAATATTGATTATTACTGTGATGACAAACTTACCCAGCTCGCTTAGATCTACCATGAAGAGAACTGTTCCTAATCCAACGCAAAATTTATTAACTTCTGATGTTATTTACTTTACTTGTGTAATTTTTAATAAATGTAATCTTATTTTAATCATACAATTATCTCTTTACAGTGTATGACCATGTGAATGATTAAGAGGACAACTGATTTTTGATGCACATACTATAAAGGTTCGATAAAAATATTGCTTATATATAAGTACATTTTAATGCTAGAAAATATGATGATTTATCTACGGATTCCCCATCATTTAAACTATAAATGAAAAAGCAATCCACTGAAACTTAAATATTTATAAATGAAAAGAATAGAATCAGTTTGTTTTTCAATATTTACTTAAGATAAGTATTTACCTAAGATTATTTATGTTTAATATACAGAGCCAAAAGTAAACTAGACATTTGAATACTTTAAGATTTATATTAAACGAAGCTTCCATTTTCTTCAGGCAGATGATCGTATACAGGATGAATATTCAAGGACGTTCAACAATTATCTCAAGGTTCGTTGACATATTTAAAGCAATTCAATATTGATTATTACTGTGATGACAAACTTACCCAGCTCGCTTCGATCTACCATGAAGAGAACTGTTCCTAATCCAACGCAAAATTATTCACATCTGATTTTATTTACTGTATAAGTACTATTATTAAAAAAATATATATGCTATCTTATTTTAATCATACCCTTATTATCTCTTTACAGTTTATGGCAATGTGAATGATTAAGAGGACAGCTTCAAACTAAGGTTTTTGGAATAACCTAATATAATCTACAGATATATTTATCCTTACGGGTGGAGGACATACAGAACCATTATTCTTTTCTTAATTGGGGTAGATGGACAGACATGCTTTGAGGTTAAAGCTAAATCTAGCAAAGTAAGTTAATAAAAAGTTAATAATAATTTATCTTTTTATGATGAACTTTTATTAAAATTGAAATCCCATGTGAATGGTTTAATTTAAGATAGTAGAACTGATTATGCCACGCAAATTTAAAAAATCAAAATTATTTACATAAAATTGTAACAGTATTTTTTGTTTTGTAGAATAATTACCTCTTCCCGGGATTGTTTACCTAACCAAAGGTAAGTTCATTTAAAATATGTGCAACCCGCGATGTTCGATATCTACCAGGAAGAGAACTGTTCCTCGTCCAACGCAATATAATTATTTCCAAGTTATTCTTAATTTTAATGAATACATTTATAAAAGCACATGATTTATAACGGAAAATTCAATAAATAATTCTTTTAAATATTTCTACTGTACTTAATTTCCCAACTGGCTGATAAGTGGTTTAGCATTATTTAAATTTTGGCAAAAAAAAATGATTGTTTTATCGTCTGGTTAGAAAATCATGGATTCGTGCGTGTTGCATCCAAAAACAGGTCTGAAATTACGGAAAAGTATATTTCATCCGGTATGTTTCAAACGTTCCAAATAAAATGTTAACAGAGACGTATTTCATTTATTTTTGTATTTGTTGGTCCCCGTTTTAAGCAGACAAAATATTTGTGCCGTTACGCATCTTTTATTAATTTGCATGCCAAATTAAAAGAAACAACTCGTTTTTATCTAACATTCATATATAAACTAAGCATACATATGTATGTCGTTGGCGATATATTTTAGCCTGTGACGAATGAATGACGAATACAGAATTTGAATTTATTTGACGTGAATAAAGAGCAGTACCATCAAAATGTTAGATTAAACAACTAAAAAAAAGGGGTAGGACATTTTGATAAGGCCGCTGTGAAGCATTGAAAAATATCGATGTGTAGTTTGGATATCAAATTAGTATATCGATAACATACATCCAAGCATCAGCTGTTCTTATATTTTGTAGCGAGTAAAAGACTCGCCGATCTGAGCAATATGAGTGGGATTCCTGATTTAGATTTCGTCGATCAGCTCGATAATATATGTGCTCGGAAAGAGCAACTCCATGGTTGAATTTGATTTCATTTTGCTTGCTTGTGTGTTTGTTCTCTTCAGAAAAAAGTACGCGGTGTTTGTTTACCCCTGTTAAAGTCTAATTTAATAAAAGGTTTGGCAATGTTAAAATTACCGCTATAACATAATAAAAAAAAAATCTGCAAGTGAACTAGACAAATATTTTTCACACTTGTATTTTTCACAATTTTGTCAGTGTTCATAAATTAAAATCAGGTTCTGGAATCCCACTACTTATATTAGTACTCGTTTTGGTAAAAAAAATAAGGATATATCGAGAAAAGTTCGTTTTTAAATTAATCTTATCGATACTTAACTCCCAAGCTACAGCTGTTTTGCTTTATGCTGAGTAGAGCACTAACACTTGAGCTGTTTTTGTAACAGCGCCCTTTTGAAATGTGTCTACAGCGGTTTCTGTTAACAACAGTATTCAGTTGTGTTACGGAAGCATCGGAGCTCTGTTAATTTTTCAGTTTTTGTTGCGCGAGGTTTGGAGAGCGGTTGTGTGATATTTTCAAGCGTTTTTAATTATAAATTTACCGCATTTTAAATACAATTGGCACAAAAATTGTGTAGCAGTAACTCTTTATTGATATTACATTGATAATGTTCAAGAAAAAATAGGTTCTATATGTAAAAGATCGCGCCGTCGGGTCAAATTTATGCTGCTTAACGAAATTAAGATACATATATCACTGGCGTATGTATATGTATATGTAAATCAACAAATACTGATGCATACATATGACTGTATCTGTATCTGTTCACATATGTGTCTGCCTTTGTATGTGTAACGTGTTGCTTTGCGATCGCGATCGTCATCGTCTGCATTCGCTTGTGTTTATTTGTGTGTATGTGTTTCTGTGTGCGTGTGTGTGTGTGTGTGTAGTGGTAGCGGCAAGTGCGTGTGACGAATACAAGTTGGCAAGAATAAAAAAAAATTGAATATGTGCAAATGAATCAAATAAAATAAAATAATTAATAATGTATGCTATAAA
Source organism: Drosophila borealis (assembly GCA_035045885.1). NCBI lineage: Eukaryota > Metazoa > Arthropoda > Insecta > Diptera > Drosophilidae > Drosophila > Drosophila borealis. The sequence continues at coordinate 1,025,102 of JAWNOR010000354.1, read as the reverse complement.
AGATGTTAGCATAAATAATGTATATCCAATATTGCTTTAAATATTACAATTAACGTATGCATGTACAATTATATGTATATATGTATATGTATATGAATACATACATATCTTTATCAGAGTGCACGTACATGTATGTATGTATATATTTGCAAAGTATCAAATGAGTGCCAATTTTTTAGTGAGGATTGTCGCCAATTCTAATCTTCTCGGGCCAGTGTCGAATCGTTAAACCTAAAACCAAGCGAAATATTCCAAAAACTTAAAGACGGAATAAGTGCAGTTTTTCTGTTTTACCGTCGGGCAATTGAAAAATGCAATATTTTGCGTTCTTTGAGAAAGTACGCATAAACAACCTAACAAATTGTAAGTATATGTAGCTGTATTGCATTTGTGTAAATGCATGTGTATCTGTACGTGTATTTAAATACGGTACCCTTAAAGATTGGTTTTCAAGTTGACGGCACGAAAATCATAACGTAAATTCCTCGAATTCACGCAAAAACACAAATACTTGAACACACACACACACACACACACACACACAGACTGATGTTTGTTTATATGTGTGTATATACATAAATAGGTTTATTTGCTGAAAATACGAAACATTTTTCGTATTCTCTTCTTTTTGTTTTGTTACGCTCGTTTTTTTTCTACCTGTTGATATCCTACAATCACGTCTCTAAATAGAAACTCGTTGTGTCATTAGTTTTATGCCGCCACTGTTGTTGTTTTTGTCGTCGTCGTCGTCGTGGTTTTTGGTTCGCTTGTTACCTTGAACTAATAGTTAGCCCTATTCCCTGCTGCGAGTACACACACACACACGCACACGCTGACAATCACAATCTGTTGCGAGGCCCGCACCTCACCAGGTACATATCTTGTATATATATATATGTATGTATGATGCCCGTTCGAACTTCACATAGCCCTACGCAGAGTCACAACACACTGAGATACTCTCGGACGTTTCGAAATGCTCAAGTATGCATGCATGTGTGTGTGTGTGTAAATATGTGCATATGTATGTATATCTTTCATACGTTTGTTCGTATTCCATTGGCTGCTTTCTGCATGTGAATTTGGTCTCTTCGAAAGAGAGAGTGGCGGCGGGTAGGGTAGGGCAGGGTAGGGTAGGGCAGGGGAGGGCACTCAACACAACAACACTCTTGTTCTAGGAAGACCTCTTCTCGATCTCGATCGGACGGTCGGTCGGTTGGACTGAGACCTTTTTAATTTTACTTTTAATTAGTAGGAAACAATATGACATATCGATTTATCCACATACATATATATCCATAAAAATATACACGAGTGTACGATGATCGCACTACCTGCTTGAAGGTGGATATGTTTATTGTGACCCATTAATACTGAATATATACTGAAAAGCTGGTTTATATTCACGCATATCCCTAAAAAAAAAAAGCGGGAAAATGAAGTAAATCTTCGGCGCGCCTAAGACATAATACCCATGCATACATACATATGTGTGTATTGTGACGTGTTTAAGTGTTAAGTTTGATCAAAATATCTTAGAAAACAGAATATTTTGCTATATAAAACGCATTTTTCGTCTGGTTCGATATGGTTCTTATGTTAGCATCATAGTTTAATTTGTAAATTCCTGGTCCTTGGTCAAGATATCTTCATAAACAAAAGCCACATAAGAACTTAATTCTCTACCGATCGTTCCTATGGCACTTTTATGATATAATGGTCTGAACTTAGCGGGATATGCGGAGCACAGTTATGATAATTAATAAATGCCGAGTTCGCTCAAGATGTCTTGATAAACAAAAATGTTTTCCATACCAAAATCAACTTTTCGACCGATCGATCCTATGGAATGTATATGATATAGTGGTCCGATCGGGCTGGAACCAACAAGTGTACGGACTTATAGAGATGAGATTAGTTCGCATAGAGGCAGACGGACGGACGGCGAGACAGACGAACATGGCTATAACAATATACTTATATATACTCTATGGGCCGGACTGTGCTCTAGTCGAGGCTGCCCGACTAGAAGGCACCCTGTATTTTCACACATAACTTCCCTATCCTGCGGCACCACAGATATTTATATATAGAATATATTTTAAGGAAACCAAAATAATAACTTCTACGTGTGATATACGAGAATATACAACAAAATAAAGCCCTCACAAGTCCTCACAAAGAATGTTTTCAAAAGCGTCTATTTCTGAGAATACATTTCTAGTTTTTGGAAATAGAGCGCATCATTTTTAGAAGAAAGGAAGTGGAATTTTTTAATGCCTTTTCAACGATTTAAGGTGTCTTGTGAAAAACTTAAACTTATTAATATATTTTAAGCTTACACCTTTTTAGAGGAAAGAATTTTAGAAGAGTGGTTTCTTTTATTATCTCGTACTCATTAAGATGTAGAAAATGGTATACTAAAAATGTATACAAATGTATATCCCCATTAAGTATATACATACATATATATTCTTGATCAGGTTGGGGGGGGGGGGGGGGGGGGGGTTGCGTGGCCAACCGAAAATTGATATTTATTTATCGTTTTGGCGAATAGTATGCACATATATATTTTAAAGCTTATTGAACTTTATCAGATCGAGCTGATCGCCAGGTTCCTGGCTGACCCCATCAGAGAGAGATAGAGAGAGAGTGAGAGAGAGAGAGAGGGAGAGAGAGAGAGAGAGTTACATACAGGCGGACTACCTATAAATACCTGACTGTATTACGTATTATGTCCTCCTTCGCCTTCATTGTAAATATCCCCAGCTACCATATTTCGCAGTCTTCGCTTGGTAGAGATCAGAAGATAATGATCGATTCCAGCTCCGAAAATAAAACAAATTGAACTAAAAGATATATCCCCGTAGTCCGCTAATGTTAAGATTTGTCTCGTGTGTAAAGAGCGTACGGAAACTAAAATATTGATGAGTTTCCTCCAGATAATTTTAATTTTCGACCGATCGATCATATATACTGTTTGCAAAAGAAAGACGCAACTAGGCAAAGATTCATAAGCTTTAGCTAATCGAAGATTAGCTGTCGAAGATTCTTCCTTCTATGCGTTACAATTTAGAAGATACAAGTTGGAAAATTTTTCCAGTTATACGGGAAAAATACAACGTATGCAGAAGACGGCCGCAGATGAAAGATGTCAAATCTAAATTTTATTTAACTTAATTGTCTAAGCAAAAGGTGAGCATAATAGAGTACATGCCGAAAAGTATGTTTTATGGCACCTATAGGGTATGAATAGTGTCTGCTTTTAATAAGAAGTTGGTGGCATTTTGGCCAACAGGATATATATATGTCCCATCTATTCAGCTATAAAAGTGACAGAGCACTTCGATATGGATCCCTGAACTCATCTCATCGTCCTCACATATATTGCTTAGCCACGCCCATTCGGGAAAGGCAATTGCTAATATCCAAATTTCTGAACTGCGGACATTGCAGTTAACCAAAAATTAAAGATACTTGATCTATATATAGTATTCTAGAAGGTACTTGGCAAATTGTCGATTCTAGCCATTAAAACCAACGTGATATGTTTCGTTATCGATTTTAATAGGCAAAGTTATCAATTTGAATCGGCAAGTTATCGAAAGTAAAATTGCACTTTTTATCCATTTTCAATGGGTTCATGGTATATCTGGACTTCCAAACGCATTTCCCTTAAAACAGCCGAGCCGGACTCGAAACATATATTTGTCCATAAGATTTTTGACCTTTTGAGAACCATTCTCCCAAAGCATAAATATTTTGGGCGCATCAATTGATTTTCTTAACATATAAATGTAGGATTAGCAAGTAAGAGAGCTCTACTTCTATCAAGTCCAAATGCAGCTCGTTCTAAGGGGGGGGGGGGGGGGGGGGTATAAAATTAAAGATACTTGATCTATATATAGTATTCTAGAAGGTATTTGGCAAATTGTCGATTCTAGTCATTAAAACCAACGTGATATGTTTCGTTATCGATTTGAATAGGCAAGTTATCGATTTGAATCGGCAAGTTATCGAAAGTAAAATTGCACTTTTTATCCATTTTCAATGGGTTCAGGGTATAAAAGGCAAGGATGTGTAAAACCAAGTTGATCTAGTCCCTTTCGATTGTCTGTTAATCGGTTTGCACACGTCAATCACAGACTTTTGGAGCTTCAAATTAATTGGAGGTTCTCTTTGAGAACGTAAATAAAGTTCATTCTAAATCTTCAATAACTTCTTTCGTTTCCTTGAAATCATTAATTATCTACATTCAACCCGCTTTCTTATACCCTTGTTACCCATTAAAAATGGGTAAACAGGGTATTATGTGTTTGTGCAAATGTATGTAACAGGCAGAAGGAAGCATCTCCGACCCCATAAAGTATGTATATATTCTTGATCAGCATCAACAGCCGAGTCTATCTAGCCATGTCCGCCTGTCTGTCTGTCCTCAGAACCTATAAAAGCTAGAGACTTGATATTTTGGATGTAGGTCCTCATAGTCCCCGCGCAGATCGAGTTTGTTTCCGATAGTCGATAACTTGCCCCGTTTCCAAGTAATCGATAAAAATCGATATCGGAATCCTGTTTCTTGAGCAATTTCGGCAAATAATATTAGCTAGAGTCACCAAACTTGATATGTAGCTTCTAGAATATTATATATACATATATATCAAGTATCTTTAATTTTATATACCTATCGCCTGTTGGAAGAAGAGGGTTCAGTGTATCTCCCAGTCGGGAGCTCCCGACTAGAACCTCTTACTTGTTTTTTCATAAAAAGTGTAACCTATGCAAAAGGTGACAGCCCCGATCTTATAGAGCATATTGGTAGTCGTTGTACGCAAACTAGTTTCTCAGTTTCTAAAAGCTATTGTTCTGAAACTAAGCACAGATCTGCATTTCTGTGTAGTCCGGCTCGGACATCTATATAAAAATCTCATTTTGTACTTAAGATATTTTGCCAAACTCGACTTTTATTCATATCTCTAAACTCTACATAAAAGCTAAGTCCCAACAATATCGGACCATATATCATATAGCTGCCATTTCCGGGCGATGTTTTATGTTGAAGTTGAATTAACGAATGTTTATTTTTCTACTTCAATCTTAAGAACTGAACGGAATTGAAAAGCAGAGTAAATATAGTAGGAATTAATTTAAAAATTAAGTTTTCGCGGTCGGGAAATGGGTGAAAAAGGGTTTTTACCATCTTTGATCTTTATGGTTTTGTAAGCTTGGATGGAAAATGAGTGAAAATTGAGTGAAAATTGAGTGAAAGAACATTTATTTTTCGGCCTTAAGATGCTCACCGGATCTTTGAACTTCTTTCCAAACATTTATGTAAAATATTACTCTTGACGCGGAGATTAAGATAGTAGAGGAAGACTTACATTTAAAATGTGTGATAGAAATGGTTCAAAAAAAGTTTCACTATTATCCTTTGATAGCTCGCTCAAAATATAAAAATATACTCTTTCCACATTCGCGATGTTGAGTACATTTAACATTTGATGGGATGGTTCTCGTATATTATCTTCGGATAATTCGTAAAAATGTTGATATCTTCGACACACATAGATACAAAATTAAAAACTAATGTGAATAGGTTTTTAAGTATTGCACAACCTCTGCCTAAAAAGTAAAACGTTTTGACATGGAATACACTTTAAAAATTACACAAATCCAACACGAAATTGATTAAAGACTAAACTTAAATATCTATACTTATGCCTTATATGACCATAATATAAATGCTTTAAATGTTGTTTCACGTTTAACTTGCAGATATAACTTTGTGAAAAGGAACTTGATGTTTGCGATTCGGCATTAGTTGTTCAAATCTGTTGGATTCGCTTGGAGCGACATGGACGGCAAATCTTTCGAACAGGATACCCACATAAGGTCAAATGGAGCGGAGTTAAGAACACGCGAGGCGATATTTAAATAATTTAGGTAACACCCAAGTAGTGCCAACATCCTGAAGAGTTAAACCATGCCGCATACACATACGCGTCATGGATCATCCGGGGATGATTTAGGCAGCACGGACGAAGTAAAAATATTTAAGGATGAAGGCGATCGCGAGGATGAGAAAATATCATCCGAGAACCTTTTAGTCGAAGAAAAATCAAGCCTCATTGATTTAACAGAGAGTGAGGTATGATATGAATGCCATTATATAAAACAAACTTTCGTATCCTCAATTAAAGGTGGCTGCTTTCAAATTCTAATTCTTTTTCAACTAACTTTTCACGACGAAACAAGCCTTCCATACAAAACTGTCTAAAACTAACCCGGCTATTTGGGATTCTGTAATCTTTACCACACCTTTAATCGCGACTTATCGGAATTTATACATACATACATATATTTTTAATTTTAATTCAACATATTTGAGATTCACTTTGAAACCAGTTCGTTGAGTATATCTCAGTCCTAAGTATATATACTCGAGTACATCCCAGTTACAGGAAATTTTACAATTTATTGGCACGAACTTTTAAATTATATTTTTTCTCGGTCGATCCTATATTTTCGGTGGAAGACTACTGATAAGCTCTTCTAAAGATCCATCAATACATACTTTGTCGACGCCTTTATGTCTTTTATAAAATTTAAAGTTAAAAGCCAGAAGGAAGCATCTCCGATCCCATACAGCGTATATATTCCTGGTCGAGTCGTCTGTCTGCCTGACGATATCGTAATATGGACTTGGAGCATATCTTTTAGGTTTCAGGAGCTTGAAATCACAAAATTTGTATTTTTAAATGCCACTCCCCCTCCTCCTCACGCAATATCCAATAATAACAAGCAAGAGGTTCTAGTCGGGAGCTCCCGACTAGGGGATACCCTGAAACCTCTTCTTCCAACAGGCGACAGGTATAAAATGAAAGATACTTGATATATATACTATTCTAGAAGCTATGTGTCAAGTTTGGCGACTCTAGCTCATATTATTCACCAAAATTGCTCAAAAAACAGGATTTCGATATCGATTTTTATCGATTACTTGGAAACGGGACAAGTTATCGAATATCGGAAACAAACTCGATCTGCGCGAGGAGGACCTACAGCTAAAATTTCAAGTCTCTAGCTCTTATAGGTTCCGAGATCCTTGCGTTAATACATACGGACAGACGGAGATGCTTACATACATTTGCACAAATACATTATACCCTCTTTACCCATTTTCAATGGGATCAGGGTATAAAAAAGACTCCAATTAAAACAGCATATGATGAATTTGATGCATATTTTATGGCATTTCTAAATACAACGCAGAAAAACTTATCACTTGGAAGATTAGAGACAACGTGGCCAAGACACGTGGAACAACTTCTGTTTACACACGCACACATTCATTCATTCATATGCGTGTCGTATTTGAATTCTATAAATAGAATTCCCTTTTTTTCTATAAAAGTTCAATTTTTCGTATAGCCTTAAGCTAGAGGAAAACTAATTTTTCTTTTTTTAAATTTATTTAACTAAAATTGCTCGCTTTGTCAATTTTTAATGGGCTAAAAAAAACAGTGCATTTGGTATTCGTGCAGGGTATCCTCTAGTCGGGCACTCTTGATTGCTTAAACTGTTTTTGGGCAGCGATTGTCTACGGCAAATTCCATTACAACAAGGCAAAACGGCCCAATTCGGCACGCCGACGATTAAATACCCTTACAGACATTTGGCTTGCGGCAAAGCAGATATGTATGTGAAATATGTGGAAAATAGTGAACATATGTATATACTGCCTGGCTATAACTTGATACTGATCAATAATATATATGTATATTTTCTATGGGGAGTAGTTATCTCCTTCAACAGGAATTTACACATTTGTTTTAACACACACAATATATTGTGAATAATTACTCATCAAAAAAAAAACTAAATAACTATCTTTTCTTCACCTAGGAAAAGGGCAGCAAGACAGTGACGAGGCCGGATCACAGTCCCGTATTTAGTAAGTACATTATAAAATTAAAACTTTAATCTTTAACTCAAATTTTACATACATATATACTTAAAAGAAAAAAATTCTTTAATTTAAAGAAAAGAAAGTTCGAGTATAAAGAATACTAATAGTAATAGATGAGCGTAAATAAGTTGTTTAATTGAATTAAGTAGTTGCGTACAGGGTATGTGACCAACTACGTAAGCTCGCAGCCGAGTGCAGGGCATATCCTAGTTGGACGGCGGACACTCTCGATTCAAAATTCTCGTGCATGCATACGTATGTATGTACATGTGTATGTATGTATGTATATGCACGTATGTAAGTGCATACATATGCCTCTGCGCCTGTGCATGTAAGTATGTATGCATGTATGAGTATGCGTATGCGTTATGTGCTGTTTTTATAAACAAACTAAAAAAGACGGCAAAAAACATGTGCTCACATTTGAAGGCAAAGCCGTAGTTGGCGTGGGGCAGATAAATAACCGGCTGCTGCAGTCGCCGTCGCCGTCACCGTTGCCGTCGCCGTCGCGGTCGCCGCTGACTGTAACTTTAGCATCCGTTCCATAGTGCTAACAAGGTGATGCAGATCGGCTCGTCGCTACTTCATTTCTTGTTTTTGTGTTTTCTGTTTTCTGTTGCTTTCTTTCGGCCGTCAGCGGTTTATGTACCCTGTCTCTGTGTGAGTACATGCACATGCACATGTACATACATATATGTGTGTGTGTGTATATGCGCGCGCGTGTGTCTGTGTGGAAGTTCTCTTAAAAAGATCGAGTAAACAAATAAAGCGAGTGTGTATTTGTTTTGGGTATATGTTTTTATATACATACATATGTATGTACTTGCTTGAGATCGTATGTGTGTGTGTTTCTGAAAGTTTATTTGTGTGTGGGACATGAAGCCAAATGCAACACACACACACACACAAGCATATACGCATATCTTCATACGATCGTTCGAAATTCAATTTGTTTGCGGTTCATAATCTTTTCAAAATCATATACCAATAATAATTCGTGTTCTAGTCCGACCTACCACAAACTGTCGCCCCTTCTTCCCGCTACGTCCACAACTCATGTCTCCAATAGAACAGCCTGTACCACGTGTTCTCTAATCAACAACCTTCCCCTAATCAAATCTATACTTCCAGTATACCTTTTATTTTTATCCCCAACTCGCTTTTCTCTCTATTTGATATTATATATTTTTCTACACTAGTTATCTATTTTCTTTATCTTTCTCTAATAGCTTAGTATTTTCTCCATTTTCATTGTTATTAGACAATGTTGTATTTTGATCAGGCTTTTAACTTTTATTGTTCCATTATAATTCTCAAAAACAAGCTCGTTTTGTCGACTGTTAATAAAAATAAAAAATGAATGAAATGAATACAGACTTAATAACTTCTTAATAACTAAAAGAAGTTGCATGAATTTCTGTTTAGTTTATTATTGCCCGGTTTTGCCCGTGCAAAATATACATATTTAATTAAATTTTGAGTTGTGTGTTTTTTTTCATGAAAAATTACGCATTTCCGTGCAAACATTTCTACTATAGCAGAAGGAGTTTTTTAAACATAGTCGTTCTTAAAAGTAAAATATATTTGTTTTTTCCGAGAATTACATTCCAAAAACTGAAATACTCTTAATCTGCGAATGCTTTGCAGTACAAATATACATACATAAATTATAGCAGAAAAAAATTCTCTCTTTTAAGTACATTTATTATCAACTAAACCCAAAAAATTATTCTTTTTTCGTTTGTAAAAACACTTTATTGACATACTGTACATATCTATTTTTATGCTTATCTCGATTTATGCTTAAAAAACCAAGTCTCCATGCGGTATTTATTGATAATATGGAAATGGTAGAATATTTTGAACAAAATAATTTTATTGATTTGCGAATCATACACGAGTCTCTAGCTTTTAAAGAAGAAGAATACTATTATACTTTATAGGATCCGATTTAATTTTATCTTCAGGCTGGAGCAGTAACATTACTAATCCCATTTAGGACAAGTTGAAAGAGTATAGGAAGTCAGATGACAATTTTATGATTACAATTATTGTTTAACGCCTAGAGCAGAACACCTCCAAATATTGAAACTTTCGACGTGTGCCCTTGAAAATTATCAATTGATTTAGTGAGGTTTATAAACAAGTGTTTTTTTTTGCTTAACTTTTGCACAAGGATCTACTGGAAAGAAATATTAGGAAAACCGCTCCGAACCGGTTGTTAGCCATGCCTAAGAAATATTATATTGTACATATGTATGTATATGTATGTGCATTCGACATACTTATGTTTGGGTAGTAAATGGCGATAAAAAGTAAATACATACATATGTAAATTCATATGCACATACATACACACATGCATATGCACGTATGTATGTATGTTTGTATGTATGTATGTATGTGTTTTAGTAGTCTGCGAATACGACGGGCCTGCGTTGTGCTAAACATAACTTGTTAACAACGCGTTGTCGTCTCTGTCTCCGCTTTAAAGCCCATAACAAAACAGTTAACGAGCTTTTTACCTTTACTTCTTTGACCATTGAAGGAGATTCTGCGGAACAATGTTCATTCCAAGCGTTCAAAAAAAATGACTACGAGGCGTAATCAGCCATGGGCTTAGGCGATCCCAGATTTAAAGGGGCTCCTAAAGGGCTAAACGTCTCCCCTGCGGGGGCTCTAATAAAACATTGATTTTCTACAAATACATACATGTACATATGTTCTACGAACATTCATATATCCATATACATATATACATACATTCATAAAAAAGCTTAAGCTGTATCCTTAAAACATGCGACGGCACTGTAAGATTCTAGGCATGTTTCTCAGCACTGAGTGCATTTAAAACAAAGGTTTATGTAAATACATGTTAACACACACACACACACACACATACTTATACATATATCAAAAGTATATATATATAATAATGTACTATTGAGGACAAACGCAGATTCTGACATATATACATATATGTATATACATATGTATATACTACAATGGAAGCTCCCATTGTCCAGTTATGTGAGATGTCCGCTTATGGGAGATGGCCGCTTATGAACAAGATACAATTTTTGTATATTTTATTCGTTTTAATGTAGTTAAAAATTGGAAAACATTTTTTTTATTTTTGCCCATATTTCCATACATATTTTTTAAGAAAAAGTCACTTTATCTCTGCCATTTCACACACCGACAAATAGTTTTTTTTTTAAAACAGAAAATTTGATATTTTTCCTTAATAGATTAAAATATATTGCTTGAATCCATTTCATTGCAGTTGAGTTGAGTTGAGCAAAAAATCCCCAAAAAATATATGTATGTAGCATGAATATATGAATTTTTTCACCAATTCCATTGATATCAATACAAACGCTTTATAGCTTTTGTCCGCTTATAAGGGATGATTTGTGCAATATTATGAATTTGCTCTGTTACGGCTGATTTCCGCTACGAAAGCTTTCACTGTATGTATATGATTTATTACCGTTGTAATACATATTTATACATAAATACCAAAAAGTGATCATATCGATATATGTATGTATGTATGTAACATAGTTGTGCAAGGGCTCGATCGTAGGCTGCGATAAAATCTGCACATCAATAATTTGAACAATAGCGTCTAATGCATAACCGCAGATAAAACAATTCACCGGAATGTTCATAATTTTGAGGTGAAAATCAATACGTCGATAGTTGTAAATTCAAACAATATTGAGGTAGATTTACCACTGTGCGGCGATCAGTTTGATTTCTTAAGTATACAAAATATGAATGTGTGTAAGCATGCGTACATACATACATACATACAAACGTAAAGATATGTAGGCATATGCATGTGTGTTTGTAAAATTGTATACTTACATACATATCCCTTCTTCTGCTTGCATGCATACAAGCATTAATGTTATGTTGTTCGTGTGTGCATACATACATACATACATATACCCAAATACGTCTGTGGTAGTATTGTGTATCCTTGGAAATTAATGAGTTTTCGTAGAATCGACGGTCTCGTTCCGTTCGTGCTGCCGTTGCCGATGCCGATGCCGACGCTGACGGCGCTGCCGGTGTTGAAATTGTTAGTGTGCTGTTGATGTTTGGCGTTCTCGCTAGTTGGCAGACGCTTGTTGTCTCGAGAACGCGTGGATTATTTTGTTACCCATTACTTTTCGTACCTTCTTTGCTGCTTCTGCTTCTGCTCTGCTGCTGCTGCCTCCTCTGCTGCTGCTGCTGCCGGTCTGCTGCTGGGCTGCTGTGTGTGTGTTTGCCTTAGCTAATTCTCATTCCGTGCTTACGGCTTCCTTCTCCTTCACATTTTGATTTAAGATATATATTTTGTTTTGTTTTTGTGTACTTCTCGTTTTTATCACCATTTTAGGGTATTTTAGCGAGTCTTTTTTGTGCTTGTTTTTCTAACAAGCTGTGAATTATTTAATGATACGACTCGGGTATTCTTCTTCGATGTTAACATCATCTCGTGTCTTTATACATGTTTGTATGTATATGTACATACATATACACTTCTATCCGTTTGGCTCTGATCACCGCACACAAACATACATACATACATACATACATATCCATCCACATATCCACTAACAACATACACATGTACATATGTATGTATGTATGTACATGCAAATATAATAGGTTAATAGATGCCAACTCTGACCCAGGCCCTCCAAAAGAGATTCGCACATACACATGTACATATGTATGTATATGTACATACATACATATGTATGTATGCATGTCCCTACTATAATGTATATGTATATAATTCTCAAATTCGCGGACTTATTCCGATCAAATCAAATAGGGTTTAAAAAAAGGGTACAAAAAACCCACAAGCTTACACGGGAATGAGTTCTTATACATATGTATGTACATATTTATATAGAACGATCATGATAAAAAAAACAATATTATCAAATGCATAAAGATTTTCATTTGAAGCTTTTGTGTACAGTGGGCCTATCTACAATACCCATATACATACATACATATGCCCACATATTTTTGTAGCGATCCTGTGCATACATACATACATATGTACATACGTACATGTGTACAAATGAATGACAACTATGTATGTCATCACAGAGCACTTGAAATTTGTTTTGTACAGTGAACACGAACTAACGAGCACTCCAGTTCACCCCTCTTGGGCGGACACTTTTGATCAAACAATTATTATTTTTATTTTGCCGAACAATTATATAATTATTTTTACGGCAGTTAACTCTGTTAGCCGGATAATGTTGATAATTCTGTGCTCAAGGCAAAAAATGTGCTTTAAACCAAATAAAGATGATCGAGAGCAGATTGTCTGAGTACGGATACTGAAGACAACCATAATATGGATACTGGATATACACTTAAAAAGAGACAATTGATTAAATTGTGTTCGGATATGCAAAATTGACTTTTGGAGGGAATATGTACATTACGTCTTAAGTTCAGAAATCTATACTGAAAATATTGTTTGTCTCTTTAGAAATGTGCTAAGTATATTCATCTTTTATACTATGTTACAATAATTACTTAGTTTGTACAAATGTTAACGTATTATTCATCTATAAAGTGGATCTCCCTCTAAAATGCCCTCTCTCTCTGTCGCTCTCTCTCTCTCGGTCCGCTCAAGAGAGTTTCCACTGTAATCAAAATAAATTTACTAGGTTGTCTGCCTGGCATTATTAATCGTTAAGCCACAAGAGCAGCTCGTTATATTCATACATACATGGATTCATATGCACACATACATACACATGTACATATATACTGACTTAAGCGTGTGCGTAAATACATGAGTGTATGCACGTCTTCTCATTTAAATTAAATTGGTCTTGGTCATTCCCAGTTCTAATACCCTATACTCATTGACCTTAGAGCATATAGAGCTAGTAGATACAAAATATGGTATATAGGTTTCTGTTTGAAAGATCAGGAATATTTAATTTTTATATGCACACATTTGGATTGTCATATTATAGTATTTGGAATAGGTACAGGGTATCTCCTCTCGACTATAGCACTTTTGATTATTTGTATTAGATTAATAAAAGAGAGAGCGAGAGAGAGAGAGAGATATTTTTGTATAAGTGAGAATATGTCTGTCGCCAAGCTAACTTAAATGCTTTGATAATTGTTTTTTAAGTAGAAGGAACACTAATTGATATAGACAGTAAAAACAATTTAAAACTACTAATTAAGTTTAGAGCACAAATAGTTAGCTAGGTAAATATGTATGTATGTATGTATGCGGACCGAAGTCTTTATGCGGGGAACTGATCCCACATTAACGCCTCGACGCAATTTGCCTTTCTCTTCAATAATTGATACCAGCAAATCAATCTTAATGATACCTACATATGTATGTGATAATGTGCTCCACATAAATCGAATCTCTTCCTCATTATGGAAAGTTCATTCTTTCATAATGTTGATGGTTCGATAGTTGAGAGATTCTTATTGCACAAATACACAGACTATATCTCTGAAAATGAGGTTTTCAATTTAAAAGTATAAATTATAAATATATTATTAATATTTTCTTGTTCGTACAGAACTATTAACAAGCAGAACGAAAAAATTCTCACAAGTGGAATACGAGCTTTATAATTTATTTCCGATCTAATAAAGTATATGTTTTATTTAGAATAACGATATCTGTCTGATCTAGACGTCATCCGTCCGTTCGTCTGCAAGAACTTGTCGATCTTTGGAACAATTAAAAATGATTAATTTTAACTACATACAGCTGTGAAAAAAATAATAGCACCTCCACTACAAGCAATTTTTAAATAGTCGCCCTACTCACATTTTTAACGTTAAGGAAACATTAAGCACATTTTTAGAAAGGGACGACTCTTACAAATCTGGGAGTAAAAAATGAATCATCCTTATTCATAACGTTTTTAAGTGGCTTTTTTCTTAAAATCCCCAAAAAAAATATATATAGACCGAAATTTGAAGAACGGTACCACTTTTTTTGTTTATGGGGAATACTAAACAATATAAAAAAATAAAGATTTAAAAAAATCGCAACAGTAATCGCATTTATTTTTATCAAGTACAAAATGTGTTGTAGTGGTGCTTTTATTTTTTTCGCAACTGTATGTATTCTTGTAATTCACATGCAGACCCGCTTAATAATTTTTGATAGCTTTCCTCATTTTCAAGTATCGATAAGTGATCGATATCGATTAATAGTGCAAGATATATCCAGT
Organism: Drosophila borealis; assembly: GCA_035045885.1. Taxonomy (NCBI): domain Eukaryota; kingdom Metazoa; phylum Arthropoda; class Insecta; order Diptera; family Drosophilidae; genus Drosophila; species Drosophila borealis. Next base: position 1,009,895 of record JAWNOR010000354.1, on the reverse strand, counting down.
TTGGCTTGGAGGTTCTCGTTTACTAAACACAGATAGGAATCTTTCACTTTTCGGTTACCGCATTTCCCCCGTCTTCCCAGAAACGTATATATTTAACTTTTGCATGTCAAAATAGACATTACATTTTTATCGATTAAATATAACATTTATGAAAATCGATTTATCGAATTTGAGTCCTGGTTTTAAAGCCATAGCTCTTAGGTTATTAACAGTCGTACAATTATTTCATCAACTTCATTCTATCTTATTTTAGATAAACTCGAGCCTCATACACCTACATTCAATATGGGATATCTCGTGTCACCGTACTCGTATGCTAATGGTGCGCCCGGCGGACTGCCGGTAACTATGGTAAGTTTTCTTTATACATATTTGTATATCTATTTTTTGCTGAACCTACACATACATACGACGTGAGAGACGGGCAGACAGCCGGACATGGCTAGATCGACTCGACTGTTGATATTGGCGCCGGATATGCTTCGTTCTGCCTGTTACATACATTTGCACAAGAGCATAATACCCTTTTTTTTTTATCAATTTTTCTTTCAAAGATCTGCATACAAGAACTTAGTTTCAGCTGATAGACTATGCATAGTTATAATTGCCCTCTACTAGAGAGGCGCAATTTGAAAGCGGAGCGAAATCATCCAGATTCAAATTCAAATCCATCTGATATAAATACTCTTTTATTTTGAATGCTTTCAATGTTCAATAAACAAAGAAACAGTTCTCTAAGTAGAGCTCTCGTCTAGAAGAATTCCTATAACACTTTCTGACCTGCCTTAGCATCAATTTGAACTTACATATGTATATAATATATATCTATATATAAAACTGTTTGTGATCAACTTAAGACGGAGTTTCGGGAAATTCGGGAAACCCGCATGTGTGGAAAAATCGCAAAAATCCTTTATATGTAACTTTTTGTTTACCATCCCATCAAACTCAAAAGGTTGAAAGGTCTTTGTTCCAAATAATTTGAGGGTCGTTTCGCACTATTTGGAAAATTCTTGCTTCGTGGAAATGGGGCTTTAAGATTTGGTGGGTGACCCTTTGCGGTTAAATTCATTTCCAAGGATCTTAAAAATCATTTGAGACGTGTTTTTCACTTTTCGCTGAATCAAAACTTCTTTTGTGGAAAGTGCGATTCAATGATTTTTTGTTGCGAAGTTGTAAGTTTTGACAGATTTGCAACAAATGTATTTTCAAATCTCTATATAATGACTATCTGTTTCAGCGATTTAGAATATTTGCCGATAAAACTTAACTTAACTTTTTGGTTTATTTTCGGTTCCAAACTCATTTTCAAAGATTTTTATCAGAATTTATTTGACACGCCTTCGCAAAGTTCACCGCTATTGGATTGAAAATGCGGGTCTGTAAACGCAAGTTTTTAATTCGGAGTGGAGATTAAAATGGTACGGGTAGATTTAAACGGGCGTGTACTTAGTGGTAAGGAAATATCTAAAATGTTTGGCAAGGCCGGGCAATAACCGCTAGTATCTATATAAATACAAAACAAGTAAGAGGTTCTAGTCGGGAGCTCCCGACTAAGGGATACCCTGAACCCTCTTCTCCCAACGCCAAGTACAGCTCGCATTACGCGCTCCTTTGCTTTAGTAGTAATGAAGAAAAATTAAAATAAAAAAAATTTCGCTTGGTTCGAACTCGCAACTAACCGCACTACTTGCCGCCGCCTCTACCTTTTCTTTCGAGTTTCTTAACCGATCTTGATGAAATTTTCTACAGTACATCAGATTGTCTTAGAGAATATTCGTGTATTATCAAAAAGTCAATTTCATTTAAATTGTGGCTTATATTGTGGGCAGCAGAAATTGGTTTATTTACTTGATGATAGCTATGAGGTAGTAGCGGGGAGGTGGTGATAGGTTTGAAATGAAAGATACTTGATATATATATATACTATTCTAGAAGCTACATGTCAAGTTTGGTGACTCTAGCTCATATTATTCACCAAAATTGCTCAAAAAACAGGAATTCTATATCGATTTTTATCGATTACTTGGAAACGGGGCAAGTTATCGAATATCGGAAACAAACCCGATCTGCGCGGGAACTAGGGGTCTCTAGCTCTCATAGGTTCTGAGATCCTTGCGTTCATACATACGGACAGACGGACGGACGGACAGACAGACGAACGGACAGACAGACAGACTAGGCTAGATCGACTCGGCTGTTGATGCTGATCAAGAATATATATACTTTATGGGGTCGGAGATGCTTCCTTCTGCCTGTTACATACATTTGCATAAATACATTATACCCTTTTTATCAATTTTTAATGGGTTCAGGGTATACAAAAAATGTATCCAAAAAGTTCAATATTGTTGACCCGAGAATCTTTATTCAACATTTGATATCTCTGGAGAATCAAATAATTTATATATCAAGGATGGAATTCGATTATCATTGATTTCCCGGAATACAACTCTGCCAGATCGTAATAATGTAAAATTTCATTTAAACTTCAAATAATCCAAACATTTTTCACTCACCATTTGGATTCCTATACAGCTTTTATCAAGTCCACACTGGATTTGCGTGGTTTACATACCCAAAAACCATAAATCAAAAGACGAAGACTTTTCGCTGTAAGAGCATTAAGAAACATGAATACAGACATAAATGCTTGGGGCGGGGCTGGGGAGGAAGCAAATCAATTCCCTTAATAAGTATAATCTGACAGGTAGAATACATTGTATTCTTCTTGTCTCTTTCGTGTTTTGTACATGCAAGTATTGCATAAAGGAAGGTTAAGGGTCACTTTATTTTCATAGGCTTATCCATATCGATAATAATTTTTATCAAAACAAATCTATTCTGTGCGGTAAATGGACGAGAATTCATACACTTAGTGTAAATGTAAATGGACGATAGAAAACTACTTGTTAATTTAATTTGAGGTTTGTAGAAATTGTTAGCATTTATTAAATGACACTTTTCAGCGCTACTCTCGATAATTATAGATGTAAGAAAAATGCGTGGAAGCCAGGGGAGCGCTGCTTTTTATATGGGCGGATCGCTTTATCAGCACGTACTAACACAATAAAATGTCAAGGGTTGACAATATAACTCGAAATGTAGTGCAACGAAATGGTAATTACTTTTAAGGTTTTTTCGATAGGCTATTAGGGGTGGTTTTTCATACTGTGACGATTTATCTCAGCCCATCGAAAATGGGTAAAAAGGGTATAATAATTTCGTGCAGAAGGCGGGAAGAAGCCGGCAAAAGGAAGCATCTCCGATCCATGAACGCGTCGGTCGCAAAATTCTATATGAGCTTAAGACTTGAAATTAAATTGAACGTAGGTCCTCCCGCGCAGTACGAGATTGTTTCTGATAGTCGATAGGTTGCTCCGTTTTCAAGAAACCGATAAAAATCGATATCGAATTCCTGGTTTTTGTACAAATCTCATAGGTTTTGAGAGCTACAGTCACCAACCCTGAAACATAGCTTCTAGCTAGTATATACAGATGAGATCAATATCTCAATATCTATTAATCAGATAAATACTCAATTGGAACTGCCCACCAATTAAAGCCACACTTTTAATGCCTCAGCCCTTATGAGCATATACGAATGTTCTAGAGCGCAAAAAGGTCTATTGCTGAAAATTTGATTAAGATCGGCGAAGAAACACAGAAGTTATTTAAGAAAATATCCAAAATGTGAATTCTGGTTTCGTGTATGTTATACCAGAGTCTAAATAACCAACACACAGGATGTCGATATCGATTTTTTCGATTTCATTCAAACGGGACTTGTTATCGATGATGATATAAAATGTAAGCACCGCCTATAAGAATACCAGCGGATATTCCCTGGCCTTCCCTTTGACAGTTTTGTGTGAAACTAACTATGAAGTCCATCACAGCACAAGAAACCAAAAGCTGGAATGGGCGGATTCCATGTTAGTAGTGTGGTGACAATCTTGAAGCGGGTTTCATCCAAGTATTTTGCGAAAAACGCGTTAAGTACATTTTCACAAAGAGCTTTGAAACTAAGTTTGAACCTGGTCGCTGGATGCTAAACAAAATTTCCACACTTGCAGGTGAAAATTCCAAAAATGCTGGATTTCATATTTAGTAAGTTTTTATGAAGAGCTTTAAATAGGACGAAACCTGAAACTTCCCCTCAAAAAAATCATGGATTTTCTGTTACATACGTCTTAAATATAGTTGATTTTCCCCTAACATCTTTGAAAATGAGTTCGAAGTCGATCGAATGTTGAAAAGAAAACGTTCAAAAAACTGTTTTCTACCAATATACCACAGTTTCGGGTAGAAAAATTACTGAAACACACATTTATTAAATTCTTAAAGAATTAAAACATAAAATAAAAAATGAAAAAAATCCATTGAATCGCATTTTCTTTTGGGTTGGCATCGCGTGTTAGCTCATTTCCAAAGATCTTTGTGAAATTCGGAAAATGGGGGTCAAAGGTTAAATAGTCGAAGATTTTAATTCTTTCCAGTCAAGTTCAAAATGAATTTTAAAGCTCTGGTATCCAACTCATGTTCAACGAACTTTTGTGGAAATTCATTAAATAAGAAATCAACAACTTTTGGCTGGAAAATGCGGAACGAATGTTTATTTTCCTGCTGCAAGATTCTTTCTCAGTACGCAAAAACGATAATTTCATATTTTAGATATTTATTCAAATCTCATTTTAAAATATCTATGTATATACCTTTAGACGCAGAATAAAAGACAGGTGTAGATAATAATCGGGATGGGAAATAAATGTCTTAAGTTTGAATCAAAAACAAAATTGGACCACGCAAAGGGCGGGGAATACTATTAGTATATATCTATACTTGTTGAGCATGTCCTTAAAAAGCAAACAAAAAAAGGAACAAAAAATAATTCAATTTACTAAATACGGAAAACCCGTGGTTGCAGGACTATTGACAAAAGCAGACGAAGCGTTCGGATTGGGAACGGATATATATTAGGTTAACTGAACTGAAGCCAATTGAAGGTAGTGTCAATTTAATTTCTGTCATATTTGCACGCCGTATTATTGAGTAAACCGAATCGTCAAGCAGAATGGGGAAAAAAAAAATACAAAAATACACAGAGACCAGAAAACTATATATGTATGGATTCAGAGGGCCAGCTTGCCTAATGCTCCTTTTACGACAGCACGGCTGGGTAATTTTAGCTCACGGGTTGGGTTGGGGGGAGTTTATCAAACATTAGTTTTGTCAGACGTTCTGTCGGGGTCCTATTTCAGACAATGATAACAAAGGAAGGTTAAGTACAATACCTTGAGCAAACATCCTCAACGATAAAGGGACATTTTCAGAAGTCACAGGTTCAGCCTCGCTTGAGATGACAACTTGCAGTTAAGAACTTGGCGTTTTAAATGGCCAGAAGAACAGATGCATTAAATGAGTAATAATGCTAGATGGATATATTATATATATAAAATATGTATAAGATATGAATATAGATCATTATCTTAGTTAACCTAACTGCTATCGAAACGATTTGTCCATGATAAATCGCTAAAAAAAGAAATATGCTATTCAAATGTGTGTAAATACCAGAGTCCAAGATTATGCTGTTTCTTTCAGTTTTGAGGGGATCTGTGTAACTCTGATATATGCTCTAAAACGGGTGTTGATTGATTTATATTGATCTCAGGGAAGCCGGACCAGTTATGGGCGAATACAATTAGAACTAACTGTTATAACAAAGACAATATAAACACTAAGATGAGTAACGCAATACAACAAAATGCAACTATGCAGCTTGATTTTCTGAAAATTGAGAACGAAATCGAAACCAGTATCATTGCGCTCTATCAACTGAAAGAGCAAAAAACTATAAATGGAACGTACTCTCAGCTTCGGCTCTATCAGGTACGAACGAATCGACGCTGAGCGCTATCGACCGGCTTTGCTGAGAGCAGGCTGGCGACTAATTTCATTGCTCGTGCCCGCATCAGCAAGCCGCGACTTCGTCATTCGTTCGTCTGGCTTTTGGAGAGCGAAGAGCCAGTCGGCTGGCATTTCGTTTGAACTGGGAAAAGCCAGATGAGAAGCCAGGCTAAAAATTTTGCGTGGCATTCAAATGTATGTAGCTTTGTGTTTATATTGTCCTTGGTTATGATATGGATCTGTACTATTCATGCCAAACATGCCGAGAAAGAAAACCTCGAGAAGGTTTCGTAAAACGTAGCCTTTTTCCGCATGTTTTTTACTTTATATTATACTTTCATTTGCTTATTTTATTAGACGCACACTATTTAAATATATACAATTTGTTGAAATAATTGTATTTATATGGTATTATAATCATTATTTTTCTTATATGACGGAGGCATCGCCGACTCCATAGTTTATTTTAAATTCTTGGCCAACATAAGCTTTGTCGATCTAGCTGCTCGTGTGTCCTTTTGTGTGGGTTGTGGAGACCTTTTTTGTTTTTGCTTCGAAACCTCGCATTTGCCCTAAACTACCATTTTCCATAAATATTTTACATTCATACCGTAAACGGAGAAGGTATTTAAAAATTCATTTTTCAAAAGGCAGAGCAGGGGCAAGAAGAACCGAACCACAACCGTTCGCGGGACTGCCTGGCTTTAAGCATCTGCGTAAAATCGATAATCACTTTGGACTCGGTGCAACCGACTGCCGAATACTCTATTCACAATCTAATAACAGTTTAAATCGATCGGGAAATCTAATGAGAGCTGTGGGAGATATAGGTTTAGGATTGTGGCCATTTCGTGACTCTCTCGTGTTTTGCCTGGACTTTAACTTGGAATGCAAATTTTGAACAGCCGATATACAATTTTTCGATTCTTTTGAATCTGGCCCTAAATATGGAACCAAAATGTATTTATGTTCCAAGGCCCAAGCGTTTATATTAAAAAAGTTATTCTCTTGCTGTCTGTTCCTGTATATTGAATTACGCCAATTTAGATATTAAGCTCTTCTGATTTTCGAGATGTCCTTCAATGTCTCAAAAGCGGAAACAGAGAAACATCATATATTCGAGAAAAGTGATTCAACTTGTGCTGAGAATATATATGAAATTACAAATCGCTGAGTCGATGGAGTTCTTCGTGTAGATCAAGAATATATGTATATTCTTTGTGAAATCGGAGCTGCCTATTTTTGTCTGTTATTAGATATATATTATAATGTTCTTTTTTATACCCTGAACCCATTGAAAATGTGTAAAAATGTGTATTATGTATTTGTGCAAATGTACGTAACAGGCAGAAGGCAGCATCTCCGACCCCATAAAGTATATATATATTCTTGATCAGCACCAACAGCCGAGTCGATCTAGCCATGTCCGTCCGTCCCTCTGTCCGTATACATGAACGCAAGGATCTCAGAACCTATAAGAGCTAGAGAAATTTTAGCTGAAGGTCCTCCTAGTCCCCGCGCAGATCGAGTTTGTTTCCGATAGTCGATAACTTGCCCCGTTTCCAAGTAATCGATAAAAATCGATATCGAAAACCTGTTTTTTGAGCAATTTTGGTAAATAAAAAGAACTAGAGTCGCCAAACTTGACATGTAGCTTCTAGAAGAGCATATATGTATATATCAAGTATATTTCATTTTATACCTATCGCCTGTTGGAAGAAGAGGATTCAGGGTATCCCGTAGTCGGAAGCTCCCGACTAGAACCTCTTACTTGTTACTCCATTGAAATGTATCAAAACTTTGTGTATTCTTCTGGCGACATTTTGCCAAAGTAGTTGCTATCGAATATGCTCAATACAAAATTGTGATGAGACCCTTTTCTTCACTTGAAGGTCGAATACTCGGATTGCGAGCCCAATCTTAATCTCAAACGGAACCTCGTTCTTTGTTATTAGCTAGAATAAACTTAATTTTAATGGAGTTTTATGTTTGTGTTTAGCAATGTATCAAATACTTATGCATAGATAATCCATGTAATTATGTGTTTAACCAAATCGATTTTGCTCCTAAAGAGATTACAGAAGAGCTAAAAGGAATTCAAAATTTAAAAAAGAAAACAAGGAACAACATCCCGTTGCGATTGCTTCGCATTTTATATGTATATATATTTGGTGCATTAAAAAAAAATACTTCAATTGAAATCTCTTTAATCAACGTCTAGAGCGCAGTGCAACACCCCCAAAGCATGGAACGCATTTTGCTCCACCCTCTTGGGCCGTATCTGATGTCGGCAGCTATCGGTTCGCTGTGCTTTGGTGGTAGAACTTTCAGGCTTTCTCTCTTTCTCTCACTCTCCCACTCTCTCTCTCTTTCTGACTAACGTTTGCAAACATAATCAACGGACTTACATCCACTACAAACACACACACACAGAGAGAGGGACCCTTTCCGAATCCAGGAAGCAATCTAAAAAGCGCGCCGACTACCACAACTACAAATCCTAAACAGGAGCAACAAGCAACCCCCCAAAATGCCGAGTGCTCAATGTGCCTGGTTTGCCTTTTTAATGAGAGAGACACACAAAAAACAACCCCCAAATCTTCCGCTGCAGTTCACTTTTAGACAATGGCGTCCAATTTCATTCTTACAGCATCCTCTAAATAAATTCATTTTCTCTGATGAGTTCCATTTCCTTGCCTCGATTTAAAAATACCAAAAAAAATAAAAATAATTTTACCTGCCGGATTGACCTTAAGAATATATTTAATGTGCCCACAAGAAAAGTAGCTTATATGTATGTCTCCCAGCTTAGCTAGATGGTTCATAAAACTTTTAAAGTAAGGGAATTAAATTTGAAAATCCTCTATAAAAAAGATTTATATTAATATTCGGTATTCATTTCGGGTTTATTCGGGTTAACAGGACACATAAGAACTTATCTTTAGCTTACAATAACATGATCGAGAACGTAGATTCTTGATCAAGATTGGAGTTATGTATAGCTCAAAGATGCCTCCAAGATGTAAATGTGTGTTGTATGTGCCGCAAGTTACATTCTGTATGTAACATTCAGAATGTGTATATATACTAAAATCTATATGTACTAGCGAGTATTGCCCGGCCTTGGCCGTGTCAAGTTTTGTGCTACAAAAATTAGATATACTCACACATTGGCACATTTGAAAGTCTCAAATGGAATTTCTAAAATCGTTGAAACACGTATTCCTTAAGTTCTTTTGTAGGGCCTTGAATGTCATTTTGAGGCCAAGCGGACGAAACTTAAAGCTGCCCTCAACAAATCTCTGCGAAAAGTGTGAAACACGTCTCAAATGATTTTTCATATAGATCCTTGGAAATGAATTTGAGCGCAAAACGGCACCCACCAAATCGTTGACCTTCAATTTCCACCAAGGAAGAATGGATTTCTCGAAAAGTGTGAAACAGCCCTCAAATGAATTTTCGCAACTATCTTTGAAAATGAGTTTGAGAACGATCGAATGGTAAACAAAAAAGTTACGTTTTCACGATTTTTCCACGCATGCGAGTGGAATTTAAATTTAATTTGAATATCGATTTTAAAAGAAAGTATCTTTTCGAGCGGTATTACTCTGATCCAGAATATTTCGATCATAAAAAATCCTCAGTAATATATTTTGTCAGGTGCTTTGATTTATTGTCGAATAACTTTTGTCTTAGTTGTTCGATCGCCATGAAATTTGAAGGGCATTCAAATGGTATCAAACAAAAATGATGTATTCGATGGGTGCACACCCTATTTTATCTGTAATGCACCCTATTTTATCCATTTTCAATGGATACAGATTATAGGGCAAAACAACCGCATTGCAAATGACGCAAAAAAAAAAGAAAAAAAAAAAGAAACGGCAAACAGACGTTGAATCAACACACATGCGTTTATCGCCAGCTCCATGGGCGGTGGCGGTGGGTGGCTTAGCCAAAGGGGGGAGGGAGGGGCAGTGGTACCGTCGAGAAGGAGAGGAGGGGGTGGGGGGAGGGGAGCGCTTGAAACAGTGGGAAAGCCGCGCGGCGTTGGCGGCACTTTTTATATTCGTTTAGCGGCGGCAACATCAAAGGCATATTTTCGGTTTCGCTGACTCGCTTGCTTTGTAGCCGCTGCTGCTTGTTATTATTATTATTGTTGTTGTTTTCGTTTTCGTTTTCGTTGTTGCTGTTGTTGTTTGCATGTTGTTATTGTAGTTTTTTATTCATCAAGCCACAACAAGTACGACGGCGACAACAACATCAGTGATAATACGAAGCAAACTTACAAATATGCATACATGTATGTAGGTATGTGTGTGTGTATGTGTGTGTGTATACGAACACACGAGTGTGTTGAACGTACACATGGGTAGGGGGGGGGGAGGGGTGCGTGTGTGTGTGTGTGCGGGGTAAGGCAATGGTTTTTATGTGTGCTCGCATATGTTTTATAATTATGGAGCGTTGAATAAAATATATAAAAAGTTTCAAGAACTCAAAGCTACAGATTACCAAATCTTATTTATTCCCATACATAATATATATGTAAAAATATATAAATTTGATCGTAATCAATTTATGTGCGATTGCGTCAGACTAATTGAACACCTATTAGTTTTTTTTTTGAACTCTTTACATGGTTCGTTCAAATATTACATATATCCGAGTCCATTTGTCAATATGTTGAAATTGCCTTGAAATTTGAAAACATATATTCTCCCATACTATACGCAAAGCGAGCTTATTAGTTTCTGTCACGCTTTCATCCCATATGCCAGATATCGAATAAAAATTGATTTTGGGACTTGATTTTAAAAGCATATCTGGAAAACTATAAAATCTAGACACTATAAAATATAGAAATATTTCACTTTCTACGCTTGTTCCCGCCAAAATAATTATTTTTAAAGCCATTTATAAAATATTCTATAGTACAATAAGATCTAGTGTTAAAAGTTTCATCAAGATCGGTTAAGAAACACAAAAGTTATTAAAGAATGTGTGTTTTGGCTGCGCACATGGTTGGCGACAGCTAGCGCAAATTGCAAGAATTTCTGTATACGTGCACACACACACACACACACACACACACACACACACACACACATGCAGGCGCGCCCGACTAGAGTCTCTTACTTGTTTTAAATTCAAATTTGATTATGTTTTTAGTCGAAAAGTTATTAGACTACATTTGTATGCCTGCATAACAATAATAATATGTTATCAGTTGTTACAAAAATATATATAATATATAGTATGATACCAACGAATCAAGCAGCTGCTGTGATGTAATGGGTCGCCCGGCTGTTTACCAGTTGTCCGCTTTTCTGTTGGAGTTCCAGTCACTCTTTATTTGCTTTTTGCCGCATTGCTCCTGTTGGGAGGTTAACGTAGGCGCACGAAGGTCAACGAAAGTTCAACGACCTTTCGTCTCTGTATGAATAGTAATTCTGACGCAATGTTCTGAAAATGTATGAGTACGAGGAGCTAAATCGTTCTTGTCAGAGATGCTGAGATGATGAGGAACGTTTATTGTCTCTCAGTCAGCTACCATAATAACGATTCTACTTCTTGATGAATCCACGTGCATTTTCAGATTGGATAAATTCCGATTGTTTTTTAAGAGGTTTCTCTCTTTTCGCATAGGTATTTGTTTTGTTGGAATCTAGTTGTGTTTAAGACCTGAAATTTTCATAATCCTGCTATATGTTGTATTCGGCAACTTGGACACTTTGTCTAGCGCCTCTTTATACTCTTTTAGAGGCTATAGTCAATTTGTCATGAAATGTGTAACACGTAGAAGGAAACATCTCCAACACCAAAATGGTATATATATAAAACTAGCGGGTATAACCCGGCCTTGCCCGTGGCACGTATGTTATAAAATCAATGTTCTGAAACAAATTTGAAATGAATTTGAAACTGATCGGACGGTAAACAAATAACTTTCATACAAACGTTTTCCGCCAATTTACCACTGTTGCGAGTGGAATTTCCCAAATCACTGAAATATGTATTTATTAAGTTCTTATGTAGAGCTTTGAAAATAAGTTTGAAGCAAATCGGACACAACCTAAAACTTCGCCCAAAAAATCTTTAAATCGCATTCCCCCGAAGAACTTTGAATTCTGCGAAAAGTGTGAAACACGTATCAAATGATTTTTCTTATAGATCTCTGGATATGAATTTGAGCGTGAAACGTCAACCACCAAATCTTTGACCTCCATTTCCACCAAGGAGGAACGGATTTTCCTAAAAGTGTGAAACTCCCCTCAAATGAATTTGAACAAAGATCTTTGAAAGTTTGAGGCTGATCGGATGGTAAACAAAAAAGTTACATACAAACGTTTTTCGCGATTTTTCCACCCTTGCGGGTGGAATTGCCCGAAACGCCGTCTTAACGTGCACCTTCATCACATTAGGTAGCTACAGTGAATCTTCATAGCTCTTACGGTTTGGGCTGTGCGTTGATTTCCAATCAGTCAGTCAGGACAAACAGTTATATATATAGAGATATATATTCTAGATCAAATCAACAGCCGAGTTGATAATATCTCATCTCCGTCTGTCTGGATCTCTCAGTTTTAGAGCTACAACTTTGCCAAAATATATCTCAGCCAAAATATTTGGCATTCATTGCGAAACTATGCTTCTCGCATATATATACAGAACCTTATCAGCATCAGTGCACTATATCATAATGCTGCCATAGGAACAATCGGATGAAAAGTTGGCAAAATATTCGGTTTTCTAAGAAATTATCATCAAACTCGGCATTTACGTACTTCTTTTTAATTGTATTGTTTGTATTTGTATTTAAATAATTTATTTATTTTTTATTTTTTGTAATTACAACGCTTTGAATAGATCTGGAATTCCATCTGATTACATTGTTATTTATTTCTAGGCAAATAAAATTGGATTACCTCCCTTCTTCTGTCACAACGGAGATCCGCTTTCAACACCACCGCCTGCACATTGTGGAATTCCTCCCTATCAGCTGGATCCTAAAGCAATAGGTAAGTCAACATTTGACATGTACGGTCCCTGGATACCCTGTAACCATTTAATGAGTGAATCGGGTATTGAAAAGTAAAAGTAAAATACCAGACACACTTAAATAAACATATTCGTGACGAGAACTCGCCCTCTATTCTAAAGCAAGATTGTAGGGTATATGCGGCGAAGATTAAATACCCTTTCCGAGATATAAATGTGTGTTCGTGTACGAAATCTTTTAATTTCTAAAAAAGTAATATGATATTGTAGTAAGAGTAGTAATATGATAAGAGTAGTAATTTTCCAACTGAATCGAGTCTCGTTTATGCTCAAGGCTGCAGGGTATAATAAGTATCCTTGCCATACTAAGACCGAAAGCATTTAAGTTCGAAGAAGACTCTGCCAATAATCCAATTGAACGCTTTTCGCCTATTAAAATGCAAATGTAGTCGTCGAAGTCGTGAATCCAAAATAACATGAATATGATAATCACTTGGCAATTGTGTGGAAAATTGCAATCATTGTCTCAAGTATTTTCCTAAATAGCTAGAATGGAATATCAATTTCTTTTTTTAAATAAATAAATTGTATATATATAACTGTCTTCGATTGTGACCATTCTGTTAAGAGTTTAATGAGCTTTAATTTGAATTTTGAGGGAATTGCGGAAAGTATATAAATATAACTTATTGCTGGGGTCATCATTGAAATCCTTTTCTGTGTTTACAACATCATTGAATTATTGCACGATTTGATTGCAACAGAATGATTCTAATTGAGCCACAACTTGTTGCATCATCTTTTTATGCCCTGAAATCCCTCAGATCGGTTAGATAAGGGTATACAGAATTTTACGAAAGAAAGCGCAATTTGAAATATATACAGCTGTGAAAAAAATAATAGCACCACTACTACAAGCAATTTTTTAAATAGTCGCCCTGCTCACATTTTTAACGTTAAGGAAACGTTAAGCACATTTTTAGAAAGGGACGACTCTTACAAATCTGGGAGTAAAAAAGGAATCATCCTGATTCATAACGTTTTTAAGTTATTTAAGGAACTTTACTGAAATTGATCGCTGTTCGCTGTTTTTGGGGGCTTTTTTCTTAAAATCCCCCAAAAAAATATATAGACCGACATTTGAAGAACGGTTAAACGTTTTTGTTTATGGGGCATACTAAACAATATAAAAAAATAAAGATTTAAAAAAATCGCAACAGTAATCGCATTTTTTTTTATCAAGTACAAAATGTGTTGTAGTGGTGCTATTATTTTTTTCGCAACTGTATGTATTCTTTGATTCTTTGATTTGATACTGCGTTTCGAAAGCATTAATCAAATATAATAAGAGCCAAATACACCAATTTTGGTATGCGGGCTCTCGTATCTTATATATGTACATACTAGCGGATATTACCCGTCCTTGCCCGTGGCCAAGTTTTGTGCAAGAAGTTTACGATATTACTCATTCAATCAGTTTCCGTCCGTGTCAAATGTTCGCGTTTTATGGAAGGGTATTATAATTTTGTCGTGAAATGTTTAACGCATGGAAGGAGATATCTCCGACCGGATAAAGTATATATATTCTTCATTAGTATCAACATCCGAGTTGATATAGCCATGTCCGTCTCTCTGTTCCAATGCGAACTAGTCTCTCAGTTTTAAAGCACCCCGTACATATGTCGGAGCCGGCTGGATCGGACTACTATATCATATAGTTGTCATAGGAATAATCGGTCGAAAAATAGGTTCTTGTATGAAAAACTTTTCTGTTAATCTAGATATCTTGACCAAACTCTGCATTTATTATTTGTACTTTTTTTCCTACATTTATGCAAAATCTTATTTACATCGGACTACCTAATCATATAGTTTCCATAGGAACGATCGGTCAAAAATTAAGTTGTATGAAAAACTTGTTGTTGTTGTTCAAGATGTCTTAACCATACTCGGCATTATGAAAAGGTTGGGCCTGTAAGGGTGTTGAATCTTCGGCGTGCCGAAGATAGCTCTTTTTTCTCGTTATGTAGTGAAAATAAGTTTGAGGTCGATCGGACGAGGAAGCTTGGATTCTGCGTGTAAAACACGTCTGAAAACAATTTTCATAAAACCCACCAAATCTTTGACTCCCATTTAAAGCAATGAGGAAAAATAAACACGCCCCAGATGAATTTTCGCAAAGATAGTTGAGAATAAGAACCGAATGTTAAGCAAAAAAACTTTCATACGAACGTTTTTCACAGCCTCGAGTGGAAGCTAGAAGCTGGAAACTTGAACTTGGGGATTTATTTCCGAGTAAGACATAGTTTTAAAATTTGTTTAGCGAAAATATACACCTATAAACAATACTTGGTACTTAGACTACGGACGAAAGATCGAGAATTATATTGGTTGAGTCCACAAATAGAAAGCACATTGCGATACCCTGTAAACATAGTTTGAGAGCGAGTTTTTAGGACCAAACTCTCGATGTTGGCAACCCAATTGAAATTGAGGGCAACATCCCAACTCATTGTTACTCATTATTATGCGTGTAGTTTATCAGTCATGGTTGAATGCGATAAGCCGCTTAAAAGCGTCCAAGTCGAGCATGTCTGACTAGAAAATACCCTGTTCGGCAGGGATTAACTGCCGTAAAGATGGCATTTGCGCTTGTGTGTAAATGTGTTAAGGGTATTCCGCTAATAAGTATTTTGTGTGTGTTTTATTTAAGGATATATCTATACGAATATTTCTAATCGAAATTCAAATTGGTTGGCAAGTCTCACAGTCATTTATCGAGTCGAGTTTGATTTTTGGGCCTGTAGAGCGTCCGCCCGTTCTCTTTCAGCCTGTTGCATAAATTTGCCTAAGTACATTATGCCCCTTTGCCAATCGAGTTTGATTGAACAAAGGGTATACCCTTTATATAGAACAATTAGTGGATCTGAGTCCGAAACCGAAACCGAAACAAGCAACAGCGGAGTAACCCAACCGCAAGCTATTGACTTTCTCACCCTTCACCTCGAATGCGAAATTCAAACAAATTATGAAATAATAATTGCACATGATGCGATGATTTCTTTTTTTTTTTTGGTCGTGTCGTGTGTATGCTCGATTACAGCTTCCATTCTTTGTGCCAAATTTGCCCCTTGTCGTTTCTGCCCGAAGAGGGCTTCGCGGTGGTTGGCCGCTTGAGGAGGGCTCTGCTAATGGTCGACTGGTCGGATCTAATGGGAACCAGCAGCGTAAATAAAAGGCATGCACTTAAGAGCTGCTTGCGGATTACATGGCATTATGATCCTTAACAATGCTGCCGCACTAATAATTGAATAACACAATCAAATCCCAGCTAGCCCCCTGCCTGCCCGCCTCGCCGAGTCTCGCTCCTGATCAACTTCAGTTTGGGGGGTAGCTACCAAATAATGAAAACCGCTCTCTATAAACGTGATGTTATGTAAAGCGGCGGGTTTGTTTATTATTATTATTATTTCTTAGAATCTTTATGTTTATCCGCATAGCACAAGTTTTAATTGCAATAAGTTGCTGTATAATATAAATCTCCAAAAAACAATCAAATACTTCAATTTATTATATACTAGCTGGTATAACCCGGCCTTGCCCGTGGCACGTATGTTATAAAATCAATGTTCTTAAACAAATTTGAAATGATTTTGAAACTGATCGGACGGTGAACAAATAACTTTCATACAGAAGTTTTCCGCCAATTTACCACTGTTGCGAGTGGAATTTCCCAAATCGCTGTAACACGTATTCATTATATTCTTATGTAGAGCTTTGAAAATAAGTTTGAAGCAAATCGGACACAATTTAAAACTTCGTACAAAAAATCTTTGAGCCGCATTCCACCCGAAAAAGTTTTGATTCTGCAAAAAGTGTGAAACACGTCTCAAATGATTTTTCTTATAGATCTCTGGAAATGAATTTGAGCGCGAAACGTCACCCACCAAATCTTTGACCTCCATTTCCACCAAGAAGGAACGGATTTTCCTAAAAGTGTGAAACACCCCTCAAATGAATTTGAACAAAGATCTTTGAAAATAAGTTTGAGGCTGATCGGATGGTAAACAAAAAAGTTACATACAAACGTTTTTCACGATTTTTCCACACTTGCGGGTGGAATTTCCCGAAACCCCGTCTTAACGTGCACCTACATCACAAAGGGTAGCTACAGTGAAAATTTCAGCTTCCTAGCTCTTACGGTTTGGGCTGTGCGTTGATCACCAATCAGTCAGTCAGTCAGTCAGGACAAACAGTTTTATATATAGAGATTATCATACAGAATTGAAATTCCAAAATTCCGAATACAATTACGCTTCTATATATATCTATATTTGATCAGGAATAGAGCTCATTATGAGGTCGAAGATGACTTCCTTCCAAGAGGCATATTCATCATTTTGTACTATTACTTGCAATACCCTATTCAAATGTGAAAAATAGTTACAAATTCGTGATATAAGCTAAATAACTGGATGGAAATCGATTTTAAACGATTTTCAGAAAATGGCGAACGTTCGCTTGATCAAAATATAATTTACCTGAGTTAGGCAAGGTAAGGTTCAAGGTATACCTGTCTTATTTGGTGCCTCCGGATATTGCAGTCTCAGTGGTTGGATATATTTCTATATATACTCTATGTGCTTGCAAATATGTACTACATATCTCCTTTATACATTTGCCCTGTTTTTTATCCCGATTGTCAACGAGAGCAGCGCATTATTCATTTATTTTTATACCCTGAACCCATTGAAAATGTGTAAAAGGGGTATTATGTATTTGTGCAAATGTTTGTGACAGGCAGAAGAAAACATCTCCGACCCCATAAAGTACATATATTCTTGATCAGCATCAATAGCCGAGTCCATATGTAGGAACACAAGGATCTCAGATCTGTAGATCGTCCTGGTCCCCGCGCAGATCGAGTTTGTTTCCGATAGTCGATAACTTGCCTCGTTTCCAAGTAATCGATAAAAATCGATATCGAAATTCTGTTTTTTGAGCAATTTTGGTAAACAATATGAGCTAGAGTCAGCAAACTTGACACATAGCTTCTAGAATAGTATATATATATCAAGTATCTTTCATTTTATATATCTATCGCCTGTCGGAAGAAGAAGAGGGTTCAGGGTATCCCCTAGTCGGGAGCTCCCTACTAGAACCTCTTACTTGTTTTATAATCATTTTTAGGTCGATGATAAAAGTTAATTGACAAAATTGGAAATTTATTATTATTATTATATTCTTAAATTTAATAAACTATCTATATATGAATTTTAATTTAATAATTAATTTTAAATTTTTTTATTATTTATTTTTATTGAAAGTTGCATTTAATTTAAATTTTATTTATTTTTATTCGATTTATCATTCGGTAAATCGATGAAAAATGAGAACAGAAGCTTGCACGGGTGAATGTTATAGTTTCTTCAGATTTGATTTTTGGTTATAATGCATTCATAACAAGTAAGAGTGCTCCTGTCGGGAGTGCCCGACTATGAGATACCCTGTACCTTCTTTTACCAACACCAAACACATTACTAAAAAAAACAAAAAACATAACGAGTAAAAGTGCTCCTGTCGGGAGTGCCCGACTAGGAGATACCCTGTACATTCTTCTACCAACACCAACACCAACACCACACATTACTAAAAAAAAAGTCGGAGTCGAACTTGCAACTCCCTCGCCTTATACCTCACAGCCGATCTTGATCTTGAATGCTCAGCAGTAAATCTTATTAGACTATTCGCATATTCTTAAGAAGAAAGAGAAAGAAAAGAAAATTGCAGGGTGTAGATATACATATAAATTGCATAATAGTAACTATACATCATTCCCTTAGTTATGCTTCGCTTGGTAGAGATCAGAAGGCATCGATCGATTCCAGCGCAAAATAAAACATATATGAGAGAATAAAAGAAGGGTGTAGATACTTGATTTGTGTATAATATTCTAGAAGGAACCTGTCAAGTTTGGTGACTCTAGTCCATGAAAATCTTAAAGATTTGCTCAAACAGCAGGATTTCGATATGGATTTGATTGATTCAATTATCGATTACATGGCTACTGATATTGAACAATAATTTATGTACTTTATGGGATCGTAAATACTTACTTCTGGCTGTTACATACATTTGCACAAAATCATATAACCCTTTTCACCCATTTTCAATGGGTGCAGGGTACAAAAATTAATGATCTGTTTCGAACTTATTGTCAAAATCCACTCCGTTGGATTGAAAATTGAGACCCAAGTCAAAGGGGAGAGTTTTATTATCTTCCGTCCGATCGGCATCAATCTGAGCTTAGATAAAAAATAAATACCCTTTTCGTCGATTTAATATTAGATTTCTCACACACACGCCAAGTGGATGGGAAAGGGATGTTAAGAGTTAAGATGAGAACTTGGCCGGGTAAAATACTCTCTACAATAATTATGTTATAATTGCCTTCGTCATTTTGGGTTTGCAAACCAAATGTGTTTGGAATGAATTTTCGAGTGGGTAAAAAATAATTGATCTGCAATAGGTTGGGACTTTACTTCAACTGTGGAAGCATTCGTTTTATAGCCTAATTGCACTTTGCTCACGTAACGTGACATTTTCATGCTTCACATATTGGTGTTCCATTGGCAAGTGTTGTCGGTTGTCGGTAACATGTGACTGGCAAAAGTACCGTTCCTTTAAACAAACAGCTGATCGGTTTGATTTGATTAACCTAAGCATCAGAAAGTTTTCCTTTCAAAAGCCAAATAATACGGCCCCGGAGTAGGTGCTGCACTTAATGGACTTTAACTTGAAATGTTAAAAACTGTGGGATTAGTACAATTTTATAATTATAATTTAAATCTAATAGCCTCTGCCCACTGAACACATTTCTGAAAATGACACATTTTTGCCCATAAGAAAACACATTTCAGACATTTTTCAAAAATGTCACTTTTTTAAAAAATGTGTAAATTCGCCCCGAACATTTCGTGTATTTTGCGATGATTAATCGAGATTTCTATCGATGTTGTGAAAAATGTGAAAGTATCATAACCATAAACAGCTGATATATCAACAAAGGCAAGCGTTAACTTTAAATTATAATTTGAAATTTTAATATTCCCACAGTTTTTTTACATTTAAAGTTGGTCAAATCCCGCAAAGAGTCCATTAAATGGAGCCCCTACTTCGGGGCCGTATTATTTGACTTTTAGAAGGAAATCTGTGCGGCGCCTATGTAAATTAAGGCAACTCGATCAGCTGTTTATTTAAATAAGCGGTACTTTTTGCACTCACATGTTACCGAAAACCGGTGGAACACCAATATGTAAAACTTGAAAATGTGACATTTTTAAGCCCAGTGGAGAAAGGCTATAAATCAGCTGTTTTTAGTAATGAAACTTTCATCTTTTTCATAACATCGAAATGAATTCCGATAAATCATCGCAAATCGAATTTTTCGGGGCGAATTCACACATTTCTTGAAAATGTCACATTTTTAAAAAAAATGTGTTTTGTTATGGGAAAACGTACAGGGCTCATTTTTCAAAAATGTGACATTTTCAAGAAATGTGGACAGTGGAATAAGGCTATTAGTAATAATTGAGATCGTCGCGTGCAATTTTAGAGACAGACGGACGGACGGATAAGGCTAGATGAAGAGTTCTATCCGGGATATCTTCTATTAAAATGTCACTTAATAGAGATGGATGGATGGGCATCTCATATCTCGGAGAAGCACGGCAGCATTGAGTAACAAGCTGGCCACACACACACAAACACACACCACACATACATGTACATATTTCAAAAGGAATACCAAATAGCGTAAACTGTATTTGGACATAATCTGTTTGTGTTACAATATAAACGCCTAATTGCCGGACTATTAGTATGTGCTGAAAAGGGGGCGTTTATTCTATTCAATACCCGAATGTTGTGACCGCCCCCTGCCAGCACGGCACGGTACGGCAGGGCACGGCTCGGCACGGTTCGGTACGGCGGGGCACTCTAAAAAAAGGACTACGCGCATGGCTCGTGGTGGTGGTGGCGGGTTATTATCAACCCTGTTGACCCTGAGTCCACAGTTCGTTCTGTTGTTCGACGGGATCGGGATCGGGATCGGGATTGGAATCGGAATCGTCATCTCGGCACATGTCTCTTTAGATGCCCCGGTAATGATATGCGCAGCTTAAGTATTACTCACAGTACAAATGGCCGCATTGACAATAGCAAGGAAGGGGAAGGGGAATGGGAATGGCAACGGGAATGGGAATGGGAACGGGAACGGGAACGGGTATGAGTCTGGCTTTCCTCATTTTAAAGCAATAAGCTTTAATACGACATTTGCAGTGACAGACGGGGTTGACACTGTGACGCTGGCGAATTGCTGAGGATTAAGTTACATCTCCACCTACAGACTGTCGAATACCCTTTCCTTATTAATTGCAGTGTACAGTAAAAAGTTGCAATTAAATAACGTCCATTCACGATAAAAGTCAGCAACTAATAAAAGAATTTAAAATTAAAAAAATTAAAAAAAAAAGAATGCAATCGAAAAATGTTAGACTTTATTATTTAGATTATTATTTACCAACAATGTGATTTATTTGATAGGAAAAAAAACAAATACCATGCCATAAAACAAATACAATTAAGCATGAGAGTAATTACAATGAATTAAATATAATTGTGTGTCTTGTGCCACAGTTTAAAATCGTTGCATGGACGTATCGAATCGAATATTCGTTGCTGTCCACAGTGCAAAGTGTATCAATTAAGGGTTGGACGGCGGCGAGGAAAGGATATCGGTATCACTAATACGGGCCAGACTCATTCAACTCGAAATCGAAAATAAAAAACGCCTAATGAATAAAAACATGTTGCACGACCACATAATAATGACATCCTTTTTGCGCTAGATACCGTGTCTCCCTCTCCTCTCCCTCTCCCTCTACCCCTCCCCCCTCTGGATGCGGCACACGCACTCGCCCGCGGGTGATTGCTGTGGCAATGCCATCGCTTCACCCGCCCTTTAGCCGCCCCTTAGCCGCCCTTCACCCTTTCCCATTTTTTGATACATCTTGGTTTAGTACAATAAAACTTGAAAATGACAACGACGCTGAGAAGTTTATTGTTAAGGGAAACAACAACAACAACAAGGACAACAACAACAAGGACAACTTCAACGGCCCGTGAAATAGATGCGACAACAAATTTTCAATTAAAATGAATACAACATAGGAATAGAATAGAAATACAAATCGCTAAATAATCCCATATTTACGCATCTACTCCAGGCCCAAAAGAATAAAGAATAAAAGGGGCGCCCTTCCCTGCCCTTCCCTTCCCTTCCCCCGCCCATGTGAACCTGCCTATTATCGTTGAAACTGATGCAACCAAATTTGCAGAGATAAACAAATGTTCACAAATATTTTAAACACATAAGTATAGAAAGTAGAAGGATTTATCATCCCACGGGATGAGGCCTGCTAGCTTACATTATGCATATCCAATAAATTGTACACATATCATCTATATATATATATATATATATATACAACTAAGAGATGGAGATGAAGATGATGAAGGCGCATGCCAAGATTGGATTTTGGGAAATCATGAAAAATAGTTGTGTGTCTAAGATCTGATACTGATATTCAGACTTTTGGAATATCTATACTCCCTTCTTTGAATTTTGTATGAAAATTCATTTGAGATGTGCTTCACACTTTTTGCAGAATAATTACAATGCTTACTTAATGAATTTGTGTTTCAGGGATTTTTGAAATTCCACCCGCAAGAGTGGTAAATTGGCGGAAATAGGTTGTATGAAAGATTTTCGCTCTTGGCTCAAAATCATTTTCAAGTTCGCAAAATTCACCCCTTTTGGATGATTCGCGTGAAATCCGTTCGCAAAGACTCGTATGAAAATGTATCTATGTTGAAAACGCTGCAAAAACTTGAAACTCTATTCTTTACTATTGGATCGGCTTCAAACTCAATTTTGAATGAAAAATGCGGATCGAAGGTTAATTGAGAGAAAATTTATAAAAATCATCACCAGAAGATTAACGTGGCCGGAACACTTTAATGCCAACTTTTGGTTTATATTTTTGGACTTCAAACATATTTTCAAATATTTATGTAAAGTTGAATCCAAGATAATACGGCTAGATTTAAACATAAGGGATATCAATTCATGATCATTATCTACTGACTCGATCTTTATGATCATTATCGACTGATTTCAACTGACCTATCTCTATATATATCTCTATATATAAAACTAATTGTGCTGACTGACTGACTGACGGACTGACTGACTGATTGATGATCAACGCACTGTAGTTACCTTATGTATTGTTAAGACGGGGTTTCGGGCAATTCCGCCCGCAAGTGTGGAAAAACCGCGAAAAACGTTTGTATGCAACTTTTTTGCTTACTATCCGATCGGTTATAAACTCATTTTCAAAGATTTTGGTTCAAATTCTTTTCAAGGGTTTTTCGAAAAATCCATTGCTCCTTGGTGAAAATGGGGGTCAGACGTGTTTCACATTTTTCGCAAAATCAAAGCTTCCTCGGCGGAAAATGCGATTCACTGATTTTTGCTAGATGAAGTTTTAAGTTTTGTCCGATTTGCTTTACAAATTAATGCATACTTTTTTCAGCGATCCGCAATTGTGGAAATTAGGCGAAGAAACTTAACTTAACTTTTTGGTTTATTATCGGTTTCAAACTTATTTTCAAAGATCTTTATCAGAATTTATTTGACACGCCTTCGCAAAGTTCACCTTAATTGAATGGACAATGCGGGTCACAGGTTTAATAAACTCACATTTTTTATTCGACCTCCGGATTCTTACCGGGCGGAAATCTCTGGTTTCAACTTTCGCTTCTTTAATCGATGCACTTTAAACAGATGCACTTTTAAATAGAATTGGAGATCAAGATGGTACGGGTAGATTTCAATTTTCCACGGGCGTGGGAAGGTAATATCTAAAATTTGTAGCACAAAACGTTCCACGGGCAAGGACGGGCAATACCGGCTAGTATATGTATGCATATATATATATATATATATATATATACTAGCGGGTATAACCCGGATTTTGAAACTTATCGGACGGTAAACAAAAAACTTTCATACAACCGTTTTCCGCCAATTTACCACTCTTGCGGGTGGAATTTCCCAAATCGCTGAAAAACGTATTCATTAAGTTCTTAAGTAGAGCTTTGAAAATAAGTTTGAAGCAAATCGGACACAACTTAAAACTTCGCCCAAAAAATCGTTAAGTCGCATTTCACCCGAAAAAGTTTGGATTCTGCGAAAAGTGTTAAACACGTCTCAAGTGATTTTTCTTATAGAATTTGAGCGCGAAACGTCACCCACCAAATCTTTGACCTCCATTTCCACCAAGAAGGAACGGATTTTTCTAAAAGTGTGAAACACCCCTCAAATGAATTTGAACAAAGATCTTTGAAAATGAGTTTGAGGCCGATCGGAGGGTAAACAAAAAAGTTACATACAAACGTTTTTCGCGATTTTTCCACACTTGCGGGTGGAAATGCCCGAAACCCCTTCGTAACAATACATAAGGTAACTACAGTGAATTTCAGCTTCCTATCTCTTACGGTTTGCGCTGTGCGTTGATCATCAATCAGTCAGTCAGTCAGTCAGGACAAACAGTTTTATATATGGAGGTAAAATGTATATATAATTGCCATTGCTTCTTTAATCGATGGGCTATGTTATATATATCTTTTGAGGTAAGGTAACATGTCGAGAATCGTATTTCGTATAGAAATCTGTTTTCCGATTTTCTCATATTAACACTTGGGTAATATAACCGCCAAATTCAAAAAACTTGTCTAAATGGTATGAATTTCGTTTGAAATGTTCTTAGTTCTCATATTTAATTGATGGCCTTAATTATAGTAATTGTATATATATATTCTTTTTAGGTCTTACTCGTCCTGCCTTATATCCATTTGCTGCCACCCAATATCCTTATCCGATGCTAAGTCCTGACATGTCTCAAGTAGCCTCATGGTAAGTTGATTAATTAAGCTATTTAAATATTATTACTAAATGCAAACTAAATTAAATGTCTTTGCATTGGAATTTCTCCGGATGAAGCGGCTGAGAGATGCCTTGTTTTTCGAAAATTGTTTGCAACTCCTCACTTTCCGATATACAAATTTTATTATATATTTTCCGGTGATGAAAATTTCCGGAGTAGACTTTTTTGCACATAGAATACTCGTACGTTTTTTGATGTTATCTGAAAGAGACAGTATCAAAAAATTGAATATGTCAAATCTTGAAGCAGTAGAGAAATTCTCAAAAAACGGAATACCGAATTGAATTTGAACTGCACGTCTATTTGATAATATGTTTAAATCCATGAATCAAACAAATTTTGCCAAAGATCTCTGAAAATGATTCGGAAGGCGATCGGTTGGTAAACAAAAAAAAACATTCATACATTCGATTTCCGCCGATTTACCACTCTTGCGGGTGGAAATTCAAAACATTGCTGAAACACGTGCTGCTCATTTAGTTCTTAGGTTGAGTATTGAAATTGAGTTTGCAGCAAATCGGAAGACTGGATTCTGATTAGAAAAGTTTGAAGCACATCTGAAATGAATATTCATAAAGATTCAAAGAAGGAGGTGTAGATTTTCCAATAGTGTGAATTGGTTACAAAAAAATGTTTCACACAACCATGTTTCGCCATATTTTCACACTTGTGGGCAGAATTTCCCAAAACCCAATATTGGCATGCACCTCCAACAAAAAAGGTAACTACAGAAACAGTTTTATATATAGAGATGATCAGCATTCAAGTTAGATTCCGATTGGTTACATTTTCTACATTGAAACACATTTTTATACCCTGCAATGTATGTAACAGGCAGAAGAGAACATCTCCGACCCCATAAAGTATATATATATTCTTGATCAGCATCAACAGCCGAGTCGATCTAGCCATGTCCGTTCGTCCGTCCGTCTGTCCGTCCGTATGTATGAATGCAAGGATCTCAGAACCTATAAGAGCTAGAGACTTGAAATTTTGGATGTAGGTCCTCCTAGTCCCCGCGCAGATCGAGTTTGTTTCCGATAGTCGATAACTTGCCCCTTTTCAAGTAATCGATAAAAATTGATATCGAAATACTGTTTTTTGAGCAATTTTGGTAAATAATAAGAGCAAGAGTCGCTAAACTTGACATGTAGCTTCTAGAATATTTATATATATCAAGTATCTTTCATTTTATAGAGGGTTCAGGGTATCCCCCAGTCGGGAGCTCCCGACTAGAACCTCTTACTTGTTTTAAACTATAATCTTTGTTTTTTAAAAAAGCTCCTCATGGGGATAACCAATGAATTGTGACGTTTTCCCTGGACACAGAAACAACATTAAGTTGACATATTGCATATTATTTCTAATAGGGAAACTTCGAATAATTATAATGATTTGGTTGTGTTTGGGGGGAAGAGGAGTTGGGGGGAGTGCATGGTATTAGCCTGAGTCGCAGAGCGGAAGGTCCAGTGGATAAAAGCGCTTCAGAGCTCAAACAGATTTATGGCTAGGTTGTTGGGCCTAGATTAGATTAAGTGTTTAGTTGTTTAGTTGAGGCGGCTATCTTCACCTGAATCACCTGTCAAATCCTGTGCAATCCCTGTGCAGCTTTGGGAATATGTATTCGTTGTTTTCTTTCAATTGATACACATTGTTATATTTAACGTTAATTCTTTTCAGGCACACGCCGTCGGTTTACTCAGCGTCTAGTTTTAGAACACCCTATCCCTCGTCATTACCAATTAATACAACGCTGCCGAGGTGATTATGAAATGAAATATTTGAAGCGCATTGATTAACAACAATTGATTTATATTATTTATTTGAATTGCAGCGATTTCCCATTTCGATTCTCACCGAGTCTGTTGCCTTCCGTTCATGCGACATCTCACCACGTTCTAAATTCCCATCCATCGATTGTGGCGTCCAGTTCCAAACAGGATTGCGGCGTACAGGATTCCACAACGAACAATCGATATTCAAGGTAAAAATCAATTGAACAATTATAGATAAGTTTCGGTCCTTTCTTCCGATTCCCCGACAGATATTCTTTAATTGGATAAGTTTTGATTTTGCAATCTCCTTTTTTGAGATGAGTTAAACGTTCTTGAACGTCCTAAACATCTGATACTATATGTATGTAATATATAATATGTTTATGTATCTGCCGTAGGAACTTTAGTTCGTAAATTGCATTCTTATACAAATATTTTGATGCTGAAGATATCTTAGCTGGACGATATAGGACTAGTATATCAAATTGGTTCGCATTTATTTAGGCAATAATTATTTTATATCTCATTTTTCAATATAAGTATATTTCCTGTATGTTGCTTAAGTTAACGAAAACTTAACTTTATACTACTTATACTTATACTTATACGACCTATTCTAGCTTGATTTCGTATTGACGTTATTAATAAATTAATATTATTATTATTTTTTGTTGTATTTTGTGATCTCCTATCGAATGTTTTCACACTTGGTTATTAAGACTTCTGTACCGCTAGCCCAATGTTTTATTGGGTGGGCGCTTTCAAGACGCCATATTTAATTTACCCACAACCCACTTGAACGCACACACGTATAAGTATACACATATATATGTATACACACACAGTACAGAAATGTCCAGTTTCCTATTGGCCCACTCCAAAGTGCGCGTCTGCGCATTAGAAAACATCCCCTAAGGGACTTTGCCCTGCAACTAATATTGAAAGAGAAGTCGGAATGAAACGAAGCGATTGTCAAATTTCCCCACTATATTGCCTTTATTCTATTTTATTTAAATTCTGTTTCTAATTTAGTTGCACTCCAAATTCGTAAGACTATTCCTTATTTGAATCGACAAATAATGTCGGAGTATGCATAGGATATGTACTAAATGGACGCCTAATTAGAAGTAACAAAAATAAATTTAAAAAAAGTAAATAAATAAATAATTAGCTTTAATTTATGTTTTTCAAGTTGCTACTTTCGTTATGAATATGTTTAAATATTTACTTACTTATAAAAGTACTAAAATTAGTGGGAAATTTTGAAATTGTATCCCCGCACTTCAAGCGCATAAAATCCTTTTAATAGAGGGCGCCATTGTCAACAGCTGCGCAACCGCTCCCAGTAGCGAACACCAATTTTGTACTCTAAAGCAGCATATCGATAATACTTCATTGCGATAGTTTGCTAAATGACTCCCAATTTCGATACTAAAATCTGTTAACTTATTCTTGCTGAGGCCGCTCAAAATGTGAAATATTTCAAGTCTTGTATTCTGCGTCCATGTTAAATGAGCAAAATCAAATCGTATACCAATTAACCAATGTATGGAAAAAAAAAGAAATGGCGACCAATTAAGGTAATATATGATTGAGACGACGATCTCCAAAAACATTAGAACTAGAATGTGTGATCAATAAATATCTTTTTGATCAAGATTGAGCTTTCCATAGTGTGTCGACATCTTGTTGAATACAGGGTATCGACAAGACATGCTGCTTTGTTAAAAGAATTTAATTGACGGCATATACCCGGTTGGTTGTTGATGGTTTTAAATGTAGTTATAATTAATGCCATTTATAATAGTAGAAAAATCAACTGCTCGGCCAGCCCGACGTATTGCGTTTTGCTCTAGTCCCAACGAACTAATAAGTTGCATTTCGAAATTTTCGCGAGAGAACGTTCGATGCGTTTTCTCTCACCGCGCATTGGCCCACGCCGGCCTCTCTCTCCGAGAAGAGAGAGCGACAGAGAGAGAGAGAGAGAGAGAGAGAAGTGATGAAAAACGCGATGGAGTAGTCGAATACGACTGTAAATTGTTAGCTTAAAAGCCCCCAAAGTCGGAAGTAATTCGTCAAATTGCTGGGCAGACAGTTAAGCAAAAATCAAAGAAATCTGCAAAAATCAAATACCTGATGTCCGAGACTCGCATTATTCCGTTAAATCAGTGAAATTTCGATACATTTAAGAAGCGTTTGCTCTGTCACAACTCGCAACTTTGGGAGCAACTACTGTGCTAAAGCTGCATTTGATGCATATGTACATATATCCCATAAATAAAATGTCTCTATAAATTCAAGTGCGATAATGTGCCAAAAATGTTTAACAAAAAACCAAAATAGAAATCAATTCAATTTGCAATTTGCTGTGTCGTGTTTGTGGAAAATAGTTGAAAATAGAAAATAATGTTCGCCCATAATTAGAGAAAATGTATCTACATAAAATTACCATACACATATATGTATATTCATCTAAATTGCGTTTAAAGCATCCAGCCATAAATCAGCTCAGCAATACACACAGACAACAAGGGGGGAGGGGGAGGGGATACTTGATGCGAACCCAAAAGAGAACTGTATTCAAATACCATCAAAACAACTCAATTCAATTCAGTCGAATCGCAGCATTTGTGAATGTGCCAACCCATAATGAGAATAAATATATAAATATAAACAAGAGCAAGAGCAAAGCAGTTAATCGGCAGGTTGAAAATTGGACCAGAATGCAATTGAAATAGTTGAATTGTTGAATTTTGATAAAAGATACTCGCATGTGTACATACACATATCAAATGTGTGCATATTCTCTTATTCAAATCCGCAACAGGCAGGCAACAGGGTTATGCTTGTTATGGTTAGTGCGCCTGTCTGTTGCCTCAATAACGGAGCGGAGTCCTAGTCCACTCTGAGAACGATGCCGCCGACTGCCCAATACCCTGTTGACAACAGCCAAGGCAGCCAAGACAGCAGAAAGACAAGCTCTTTAAATGTGCTTCCTAAACCTTACAACTTTGGCCAAATATGCAAATATTTGTCAAATATTTCGACCGAAATATATAATTGCAATAAAAACCAATCGACTCTCTTTTCCATTGTGAACAGTGTGTAGTAAGAGCTAAAGTTTGAGTGCTCGTGAGAGAGCTTTATTTAAAAAAAATAAAAAGAAAAAGAAAAGCATCCCAATGAGAAGAATATAGATTTACTAACTACTCACTCGAGGAAATTACTTCAGTAAATCTCAATAGCGGCAGAGTGTGGTGTAGGTCAAGAATGAAAAATCATCATCGGCATCACAGCAGGTCAAAGTGCAATCTATACAAATACTGTTATTGTCCACAAATTTGGCTCTCCAATAGAGTTAGTTTTTTTTTATGTTTGTTGTGCAAGAATCCGAGAGAATCCAAATAGAATATGCACATCGCAAGCAGATACCCTGTACTTGTGTTGCGAGCTGTGAGCGGGTGAGATGGGATATATGTATGTATTGTAACATTTGTAACTGAGCTACATAGAGTAGGGTATTCGGATGTTTAACGGTATTCGAATACATGCGAATGTGACAAATGTTGCTAGGACTTTCTTTACTTATTTAACATTTGCGTGCATATTTTTGAGTTTAGTTTTGTGAACTCTAAAAACGTATAAAACTTTGATGCCGATTCTCTGCTAATCGAAATAAAAAATCAAGAGTATACTTGAAATAAAGTGAAGTATCGAAAAAAACAAAAAAAAAATCAAATGTCTCGACGCGGATCGGAGTTATTAAACTCTGAAGTGAATGTGAACGTATTTGAAGTCCTTTAACGGCATCGACAGCAGCTCGAAAGACTATGACCTCCGGCTAATTCGAATAGCTGCATTGCCAGAATTGGAAGTGTTATGGATACTACTAAAAGTGCCAGGAATACCAACGGCAACGACAAAAAAAGCAGCATAGATGACACTCCCGAGGCGTTATCACCAATAAGAGAGTCGAATAGTTATAGACAAATACAGCTAAATGGCAATGAAAGCGCCGATGAGAATAGGGAACCAAAGGACTTTTCCATACCCGTTAACAATATAATGGAAACGATCTCGCAATCGTCATCATCGACAACAACAACAACAACAACAACAACAGGCCCGAATGCACAATTCATTGATCATATACAGAGTGCGAGTGAGGCAGCCACAAAGGCCACAAACAACTCCGATCTGATGGAGCACATATTCAATGCACCCGCAAGCAATGCAGTGCTGCCGACTGCAACATCCACATTGATGTCCGAAATTCTACTACGGCAGCAGCACGACATGCTCCAGCACTGGCCAAAGCTGGAGGAGCCTCAGCGCAATTGGGATCGCGACCAATTGGATACGAGCTGTAATCGTGATGCATTACTCGCTCGCATATACACCAATAATGTGCTCTCCCAGCAAAAGAGCACACAACGGCAGCAGCAGCAGCAACAGCAGCAACAGCAGCAGCAGCAGCGACAGTTGCTGGCAACACAATTGCTTTATGCACAGTTTCTGCATCAGCCGCATTTGTCATTGGAGGTCGATCAGGATCGAGAGCGCAGGCTGCATATATTGGAGTTTTCTGGCTTGCGCAAATCTTCCCTTAGTAATGAGCCAAAGGCAACACCAACATCAGCATCATTATCAATTGGCTTGCCGCACGACAGCAACAACAATAATCGAACACAAAGCGATATCGATCAGAGTGTTCGATATGATCACGATCACAGCCGGAGAGATAAAACAGATGCACACAATTCCAACTCCAACTCGAACTCCAACTCGAACTCCAACTCCAACTCGAACTCCAACTCGAACTCATCGACTAAAGCCAGATGCAAGTTAAGCAAACGGACTCAATGCGCTTCAAGCTCGAAGGGTCACTTTTTGCGCGAGCAGAAGAACGTGTTGTTCGATATAAAGAAGGGCCTAGAGCAATTGACGTTGCTTTGCGGTCAATTTCAGGATAATCTAAGTATGCCACTCGAAAGGCCAGACAGACTTGATGATGACAATACGAACAGCTCTGCCCTTGAGGCAACCGTACAGCGCGAATTGGAAAACAATCGAATCAAAATCGAGGGAATGCTGGTGCAAGTAAGGAGTCTCTATCGCCAGTGGAGCAGTGCCGAGCTCTATTATCTACGGAGCCTGCAAAGACTAGGCCTTACGCCCGACAGCAAGACCGATTCGCCCACCCATGATGTTATGGCCCTTGCCGCGATTGCTTTGTCGGCCGAATGCGATTCGGGATCAAGAAACAAAGTCGATGCAGAAGTTGGCACAAAAAACAACAGCCATAGGCAAGAGAACAACTGCACAAGCAAACCCGAAGCACATTCATCAACCGAGAAACTCCGCACCCTGCAAGATATCGAAAATATTATCCTGCAGCAGGCAGCAGCCGCAGCAGCAGCAGCTGGACCAGGTTACGTGAACGGGCACAGCGAGAGTGCCGGGAGCAGTGATAGCGACGATGAAGAGGAGCTATCATCTGCGTCACCCGCATGCATTTGGCATCCAAGGAACAGCGTCGCGCATCCTCCAGCAGATGACGGTGACACCTGCAGCACGGCCGCCGAAGTTCTTTTGGAGTATACTTCGTTGTCCTCGGTGCAGGCGAAAATGAACGCCTTGCTGGCCAGCGGCAACAACCTGCCCCTGCCTGCACCTCCTGGTTCGAATGCCATCAATGCCATTGCCGAGAACTGTTCCATCTTGAATCTATCGCCGGGCACGCAGAGAGCAGCGATTAATCGAGAGTCTGCCGCATCGGATCCGGTGTACTTGGCCGATCTTCCGTTCCCTCCAACGCCAGCCACACCACCGACGAGCAGCAACAGCAGCTGTTCGACAGTTACGGGCCCGCTTGGCTGCACCGCGTACTCCTTGGGCACGAGTAAATATAATCATCGGCGCAAATCGAGATATGCGCGTCGCATCGAGACTCCCACATCCTCATCATCGGCCAGCAACTGCCAGCCGGAGTATTCCGGCAAGGAGCTCAATGGGGACGCGTACAAGGTTGTCGCTATCGCCAGTATGCCATCGACAACCGCCGGAGCCGGAGCCGTAGCAGGAGCCGTAGCCTCATCCTCAGCCGGAGGCGGAGGAGGAACCCTTCAAGATACATCCTCGGCAGTTGCGGCCGTTGCTGCGCTCCAGGAACGTGCCATTACGGACATGTTCAAGGCGCAGTTTAGCGCTTTGACAGTCGCAGCCGGAATTGCAACTGGTGGATGTGGAAGCGAATCGGGACTAGGAGCTGGCTCGGATACTCCATACGATTTAAGCATTGGAACCAGGCTAAAAAAAATGTAAATCTAACATTCGTTTTGGGTTACACAAAATAAAAAGTGCCTCGATTCTCTCCGAGGTTTCTCTCAAGAAAGTTATTTCAAAAAGTTTTCTGATCATTTTCCCATCATTTTCGATTCAGCTCGACTCAACTTTTGGTCGAAAACTGATCGGAGGTGTGATGAAAGTCATGACAAAATTATACTACCCTATACTAGAGTATTGAAGAGACAAACACGAAATTCATCCCTAAGGTTGTTGGGACTAAATTTGCAGTTTGCAATATTGATGGATTCTTATCCGATTTTCGTCGTTAAAATTGAAGAAAACAAATTAGATTTCTGCTGTACGATTATTACGATTTCTAGTGTTTATTTTGTATCTGTTAAAATGCTTGATTTTTATTTGTGGATTGATTGTGTGCTTGTTGTTGTTGATTAATTTCAGAAACTTGGATACCAAAAGCTCATCGAATTCGCAATCAAACGACTGTAAAGATAGTTCAAATGATAAAAAGAAGCCACATATCAAGAAGCCGCTGAACGCATTTATGCTCTACATGAAGGAGATGAGGGCCAAAGTTGTTGCCGAATGCACCCTCAAAGAGTCGGCGGCGATTAATCAAATACTGGGCCGACGGGTAAGCTAACACATAGTCCATCGTAATAGCACAGTCCCCTTAAACCTTTAACTTGGCTGCCAAGTCATGTTTTTTACCTCTGGTAACTCTCTCTCTCTCTCTCACTCTCCGGTTAAGTTTTATGATTGGGGTTTTCAATTCATATATACAAGCCTCGAACAAACCGGAACAGTTTTTAAATGCTGCGAATGCTACTTCAGCGCAAATAATCCTTGATTATGAAAAGGACAGTCTGACGGACTGACGAACTGAAAATAAGTACCAACTATTTGGAATTCGCACAAATCAAATTAACTAAACTAAACACCTTGACAAAAAACCAAAAAAAAACAAAAAAAAACTCTCTCGTTTTATATAAGTTAATGCTAACTGATTCCCAAACATTAATGATACTTTTGTAGTGGCACGAACTTTCCCGCGAAGAACAAAGCAAATATTACGAAAAAGCGCGACAAGAGCGCCAATTGCATATGGAGTTGTATCCGGGGTGGAGTGCACGAGATAACTACGGTTACGTGTCAAAAAAGAAAAAGCGTAAAAAAGACAGATCGACAGCGGATTCGGGAGGTATTGCACAAAATTGTCAAATTTGTAACACACTTATTCTTCTCTAACCGCATTCAACCTTTATTATTGTTTCTATTCGTTTTTCGTTTTCGTTTTCGATTTCGATTTGAACAAATTTCATTCAAAACATGCATACCGTACACAAACACAACTACAACTACAATAACATTAACATTAACAATAACATTAACATTAACATTAACAGTATCGATATCAATATCAATAACACAAGCACACATTTAAAATCAGCTGCTACTAACACAAAAACTAGAACTAACAAATTAAATTAAACATGTACCTACTATTAATGTAATTTGTGTAAATACTTAGAATTTAAATTTAACTCGTACCACGCATCAAAATAACTGAAAGAAAACCAAAAAAAAAAAACCCGACATTATTTAATAAACAATTCCAAAAAAAATCACATTTTTGAAACTAGACAGAATCTTAGATGTTTCGTAGTTAGCTTTAGATTTGTACTAAGCAGATTCCAATTTGAAAGTGTACTTTAAAAAGTGTACCTAAACTAGAAAGTAATTAAACATAACATGTTATAGAGTATAGAGTACCTTTAATTCTCTCTCTCTCTCGCTCTCTCTTCGGTAACCCGTAGCTTTTTGCTTGTATACACATTCTGGCATTTTTTTGTTTTCAGAATATATCATTTATCTATTTTGAAACTGTGAAAGTGTGCAAAAAAAAAAAAGGCGGCTAGATTTCGTCTAATTGGAATGTTCGCTATCGTCCTGTGTCAAATCCCATTGACCGTGGTTACTTTTCTGGGATTAGAGTTTCGATTCGATTTAATTCCCCTTTTTTCTTCCAGTAACAATTCAAATTCCCCTATTCTTAAACGAAAATTCAGAATTAAAAAAAAAAAACAATGAAAGCTTACGAAAGAATACGAAAATGTTGATAAAAGAAAGTCGATTAATTAGTGAAAATTTGAAAAGATATTGCAAAAACAAATCGTAGGCAAAGAGATTTGTTAACAAGAGAATAGTTTTGGAGCGTTACCTATGTTTCCTATGCAGGACACTTTCCATACCTTGTATGTGGTTCAATTGGCAAAATAATACACTCACACGAACACAATATACTTTGTATGTATTGAATTGGCAAGCACAAAGTGCAGAGAACAGGAAAATATGTAGAAAAAAAAAATTAAACAAAACCAAAACCAAAAAAAAAAACATTTCATTTTATTTAATGCTTTCATTTCCATAGATTCTTGAACACAAGAATCATATATAAAAAAACAAACCGAATAATCTATTATACATATAGTATATATATACATATGTATATATGTGAGGACTTGAAATTGGCGAATGCATGCACCCGAAACCGTCTACAAGATCGATCCGTCAAAGCTTTTCGAATAATAATACGATTCCGGCGAATACGATAAATACGATTCTCTCCGTCGGCTTTTGTCCACTGTGTGTGCTCTGATTGGCGGGCGGGTGCCCGAATACCATAATTAGCGTTAAAAAAAATACCAAAACTCATCTGATTGATTAATGTATATAATTGCATATTATCTCTCTTTATTTTTCATAATTTTGATTTGCGCATATCGCAACCAAATCTAACAAAAACAATTCGATTGATCGCCAAAATACCAAAATACCAAAATACCAAAATACCAAAATACGAAATTTGAAAAATGTGTCGAAATTCGCACCGATTGCACACAACAACAACAACAACAATTATTACACACTGTTTCTTTCGCGACACCTCGCATATATGTACATACATATACATATATGTACATACATGCATATGCATTCGATTCCCTCCACGCCTCCAGTGGCATGCCTTGGGGCGTGAGGAGCAGGCCAAGTATTACGAGCTGGCGCGACGGGAACGCCAGCTGCACATGCAGATGTATCCCGATTGGAGCTCACGCACGAACGCGTCACGCGGCAAGAAGCGGAAACGGAAGCAAGATGCGACCAGCGACGCAGGAGGTTAGAAACATTTTCTTAAACTTTTCTACGCTACATATTACATACATATGTACCATGTACTATGTACCATGTACTATGTACTATGTCATACCAATACAATACCAAATCAAAATCGAAACCAAAACTTAAACAGCCAGACATACGTTAAATGATTATCAAACGATTTAATCAGACTATTTCATCTTAATTCAAAACAATTGTTTGTTTCTCAATAAAAGACAAAAAGAAAAAAAAACACACACAACTTTGTGTAAGTAAAAAAAAGAAACACTTGTTGTTGCGATTGGAACGAAGTTGAAAAATATGAAAACATAGATCAAAATGATTGTTGAAACGAAACGAAAAATTCCCTCAACTTATTTATGACAATAATATGTAGATTTAGGAAATCTGTAGAAAATTCACCCAACTAAATGATATACCCTGTAAATAATTTGCATCCCCAACTACTTGCTTAACTCGAAACTGTTTACAGGCAGTTTTCCCTCTCGGCAAAGCCGAAACTATTTATTGTAATAATTCATTTAACCAAATAGTACACATATCATTCATCAACCATTGTCGTATGTATCTATATATATAAATATATATTGATGTATGTCTGATTGTCAATAAGTGATTACGATCAAAAATTACAATTATCTAGCTTTATAATACCATTGCCTGCTCGATATAACTTTCTATTGATATGACTCTTATGTGTGTGTGTGTGTGCGTGTGTAGTATCAGCATACAGTAAAATTATAAGTATTCAGCCAGTATAAGTGCCTTTACTACATACACTTATACTACACTCTCATGTATGAGGAATATAATTTCCATGTGTGTGTGGATACAGTATGCAGTATAAGTTAAAGTAATTATAAGAATAATGACTTAGACTACGTATAA
Organism: Drosophila borealis; assembly: GCA_035045885.1. NCBI lineage: Eukaryota > Metazoa > Arthropoda > Insecta > Diptera > Drosophilidae > Drosophila > Drosophila borealis. Next base: position 972,763 of record JAWNOR010000354.1, on the reverse strand, counting down.
GTAAACTTGCTACTTATGCTGTATTTGTATACGTGTACGTAGTATAAGTCAACTGAATACTTACACTGCTTACTTATACGCGCTATAAGCAATTATACGGTTATACTTATACTATATATTATACGATTATACTTATACTATAAATAAATACACAGTTGACTTATACTACATACTCACACACATACATCTAGTTATTAGTGCATGAGTAATTAAAATGCTTTGTATATGAATGTTGTGTGTTAAATCATACTAAATCCGTTATGCTGCCCAAATACAATTAAAGCAATCAACTAGTATTTATGTGTTAGCCAATGTGAGTTATATTAGCCAAATTTAATTCAAAGGAAAATAGAATGGAAACATGCTGCCTAATACTCTGTTCACAGACTAATACAAAAAACAAAAAACAAATATATATGTATATAGAAAATTGATTTTCTTGATAATGGGCCGAATGACTCCAGACTTCATAGAGACTAGGAAAACTTTGACACAGTAGCTAGGAAATATAAATTTTTATAAAGTTCGGCCATAAATCAATTTTAAAAGTAAAAGAAAAAAAAAACAGAACGACTCGTTTTCACTTCGTGAACAGATTAGAAAAAGTGGAAAACAAGTTTAATTTATAATTCGCGTTCTTCATGTGACTTTATCTCATCTTCATCATCATTTAGCTAATATTCCTTAAAGAATATGATGTGGAATGTAGTTAAATGGAAATCTCTATCTAGTTTAAGGCTTAACTTTCCATTATTAATTGTTAATTTATTATTTGTTCGTATCATGCTGCTCGTTGTGTATTGTCTAACTGTTCGTATTTAGCCAGAATTGTAATGAATGCTTAAACTACCTTTTTGCTGCTCAACTAACAACTCGATCATGTTCAATTATGGTGTCCTTTTTAATGCAACATTTTCCAAAAACCAATCTTAACTTCTTTTTCGTAGGCAACAACATGAAAAAGTGTCGAGCGCGATTCGGACTGGACCAGCAGAATCAATGGTGCAAGCCCTGCAGGTAGGTTACAAATTCTACAAAAGCATCTTTTAGGTTGACAGCTTGTTTAAGATATTACATACTGCGTTTATGATACGATAAGATAACATAATCAATCCATCCATCAGTTGTTCACATTGCAAATTGTACACAAATTGTGCCCAGACTTGCTTAAATGGCCTTAAAATAGGTACATAAACATAAGCGCAGTAGCATGACTGTACCAAATACTTATATCGAAGACATGCATAGGTACACGCATATTAGAGTTGTAATTAGCCTAAAATTGAGTGAAAGCTGAATATCTGATTGATGCATATTTTAAATATATATTTTATGCAATATATTTGATATACTATTCATTCACTATTTAAAAGATAGTTTGGGTATGTGACAGACAGAATGAACGTAATGTAATGTATATATAAATGCAGCTAATGTATATATATGCAGATCATTATTCCAGTTCCAACAGTCGTTCGTTCAACAATCGGATTTACTCCTTTGTCGTCTTTGCAATGATTCTCTTGGCCTAATTCGATTGCTCTAATAATATATTAATATATTAGTGGAAATAGCTAACAGTCAGCAATGCAATCGTAACAGCTGACGTTCAGCTCTAATAGAAACAATACAACTCTAATATAAATGTACATATGCTTGTGTATGTACATTTGGACGACGGAATAACAAATATTGTCTCATCAATTGAAATCTGTACACATCAATAATCTACATAAGTTCCATTAAGTATATCTATCTATCACACATTATTCTACACTCACCTAAATACACACATATTATTCGATACCTGACTCTAGATAATAATTAACAGTAATGACAACTATTAATTAACAATGGGCATTGTGGCCACAATCTATGTGGCCGAGATACTATTCAATGTATTTGCATGCAACTTAATGCTCCTCTTTTCCATCTACAATGCCCCCAACACCCCCCCCCCCCCCCTTGCCCCTGCCCTTGCCCTTGCCCTTGCCCTTGCCTTTGCCCTTGCCTGCAACCTGCACAGGATATCACAGATTTTATGATTTAAAGTGGATAATTCCTCAGCGATAACAAATCTAGTAAAAATAATTTGAAAACAAAATCTGTTCTTCATTCGAAGTCACTTGTTTTTCTCCTCTTCTTCTTCTTGCCTTCTGAATAAGCTTTTGTCGATTGGATAAACAAATTAATACTCTACTGAAACCTTGCTTATCAGTTGTACCATTTCCCATTGAATATATAGTATAGGCAGAAACTCGAACATATATATTTTGAAAAAGGTGATTTTTGTCATTTTTATTAATCAATACTTATAAAGTATCTTTTTGAACTAGTATCAATAATAACTTACTCAAGCAAAGCGCTAGTTCAGCAATTGAAAAAAATCGCTTAGGAAAAAACCAAAAATTTGTCAGAAGTGCCCGACTAAGGATTACCCTGAATCCTTCCTTCTTCTTCTTCTTCTTCTTCTTCTTCTTACCTTTTTAATGTTTAAAGGAATACACAAGTGTTATTAGCACTATTTCTACCAAAGGTGTCAAACAGACAAAGTCAATTTTCTTAGTTGAATAATTTGTTCTAAATTGACATTTTGATGATAATTTATAAATTTATTGTTTATTTAGTGGTCGCATAATCCTCGACAAGGAAAATCAAAAGTGAACAATTTTGAAAACTTGTTTCTCTCTTATTAGCTAAGGTGTCAAAAAAAAACACCTTTTGGATGAAATAAGTATTCACGAAACCTATTTTAAAAAAAATGAATTACCTAAAAGGTTATAATTTTTTTTGCAAATGTATAATTTATATATAATATAATTTATATATAATATATAATTTATATAATTCATAACTGGTCCCGTTGCCAATCATTTTTATCGAAATCCTGTTTTGAGCAAATCTCTTAGGTTTTAAGATCTAGTATTCCACACTAAGAGGACCTCTGTTTAAAATTTCAAGCCTCTAGATCTTGTATTCGACTCGACTTCCGATGCTGACCAAGAATTTGTATACCCTTTGGAGATACTTTATTCGGCCTCTTTGACGCTTTTCACCCATTTTAGATGAGTTCAGGGTATAAATTTTTGGTTCTTGTCGAATTTATATTTTTATTCCTGAGAACAACAAGTTTTCCCAAGAGTGAGAGTTTGCGCGGGTGCGTTTTTTGTGCATGTTCTTAGATATTTAAATGGAATCTGATCGACTGCAACTCTTGCCTAGATAATTTCTACTTTGTATACCCTGCGCCCATTGAAAATGGGTAAAAGGGGCATAATGTATTTGTGCAAATGTATGTAACAGGCAGAAGGAAGCATCTCCGACCCCATAAAGTACATATATTCTTGATCAGCATCAATAGCCGAGTCCATCTAGCCATGTCCATTCGTTCCTCCATCAGTCCTCCGTCCGTATGTAGGAGCACAAGGATCTCAGATCTGTAGATCGTCCTGGTGCCTGCGTAGATCGAGTTTGTTTCCGATAGTCGATAACTTGCCCCGTTTCCAAGTAATCGATAAAAATCGATATCGAAATCCTGTTTTATGCGCAATTTTGGTAAATAATAAGAGCAATAGCCACCAAACTTGACATGTAGCTTCTAGAATAGTATATATATGTATGTATATACCAAGCATCTTTCATTTTATAGCTACCACCAGCTCCCCGCATCTGCCTTATAGCCATGAATTCAGTTAAAACACCAATTCATGCTGCCCACCAATATAAGCCACAATTGAAATGCAATTGACTTTTTGATAGTACACAAATATTCTATAGTACAATAAGATGCTGAGCTCGACTTTGGGGCGGCAAGCGCAAATTCCAAGAATTTCTATACACATGTACACACACACACACACACACACACACATTCAGGCGCGTCTGCTTTGAATTCTATCAACAGCATTGCAATTGCGATTTTATTGTTTTCTGTGCTGCTATTTTAATTCTTCTATTTCCTCGTTAAGGCTCAATGAACGGTGTGGCTGTTGGGCAGAGGCGGCGGAAAGTAGGGCGCTGGGTTACGAGTTCGAATCCTGCCAAGGAAAATGTTTTATTTTTTGGCTGGTGTGGCTGTTGCGTAGAGTCGGTGCATGTAATGCGGTCAGTTACGAGTTCGAACCCGGCTAAGGGCACGTTCTTTTTTTAAATTTTAATTTATCTCTCTACTTAAGCAAACGATTGGCGTTGGAATAAGAGAGTTCAGGGTATCCCTTAGTCGGGAGCTCCCGATTAGAATCTCTTGCTTGTTAGTAGAGTGTTCGCTCTTTTTTTTGAATACGAATCGCATATAAGAAGTCATTCCGGCCTCTATAAAGTATACATGTTTCTAATATCAACCGTGGATTCGATATCCGTCTGTTTCTATGCAAGCTAATCTCTTGGTTTCCGCATATATGTCGGATCGGACCTCTATATACATATATAGCTGCTGTAGGAAAGATTGGTCGAAAATTTGATTCTTGTATGAAAACATTTCCTGACCAGGCCCGAATCCTTGTGAAAATGGCATTACTATAACATACAGCATACTATAACACACAGCTCTATAGGAAGAATCGGTCATAAGTTTATTTTAACCAAGTTCGGCGAAAGTTACGTACAATTGTCAAATGTCTATCAAATTATTTAGAGACCTTTTTTATGTCCGATTACAAAAACGTGGCGATCCGCATAGATTTTGAGCATGCAATTATCTACCCGCAACTTTTAGTCGCAATCCCATCCAGATCCCAACTTTGCCTTGAAAGTGTAGAAACATTTGGGAATATTTATAATACAATATTTATGTTTCTTATTATTTGCTATCAGATGACAACAATGAACAGTAACACATTAACCTACATATAAATGCATCGTTTAATGTGAAGCCCAAATTTTAAACTTAATTTTGAACTTCCACTCTGATTCAATTGGGCTCACTTTGAATCATTTATATGCACACATAGAAATAGATTCTGTAATGACATTAAACTGGCAATCCATTTCTTTTCCTATACTCTCAACTTGTTGGCGGTAATTTTGTATGATTATGAAGTGTGAGACGCAAAGAAGGACATCTCCGTCTCCTTAAATTATATACACTCAAGATCCGATCAACAGCCAAGTTCTATAACTTTGCATAGGTCCGACTTTCTGTCGCGGAATCGGCCGAAAAGTTGTTCCTACTATATTATATAGCTGCCATAGGAAGCATCGGTCAAAAATAGTTTCTTACAAAATATGTCAAAATTGTTTTTCGAAAATATTTTCATTCATTATATGTCAAAATTGTTTTTCGAAGATATTTTCATTCATTATATGTCAAAATTGTTTTTCGAAGATATTCTCATCAAAACTCGGCACTTACGAGCTTCTACAAGGATTTTAAATCCCAACTATTTCGATTATTGTTAAAAAATTGTCTCAATCTCTTGTCTCTTATTTAATTTTTTGTTTATTTGAATTATGTGCATAATTGTTGCTTTGTCTATTTCCAAAAAGAAAATATCGACCTATCAATTCTATTTTTTACACTGAATTTTTTATGGTTTTTAAGATGAGACATCTTGAATTGTTGCGAATCGTTTCCGGATTGAATAGAATTTGTTGGTTTGTTCGATTACTTCTGGCATTAGGACTGAATAAAAAATAAAAAAAATTATTCAAAATACACACACACACACACATACAAGCACATACACATACAAACAAATATGCCTTTGTTTACTTTTTTTGTTGTTGAGTTAACAAATTGCTGACGAATATTACGAAAATTACCGTTCTTTTCATATTGCCTAACCAAATAACATATTGGACTTTCTTAATTCAGTCCCAGTGTGGGTTTGGGCGTCAACAGTACCGTTGCAGGCGGAATTGTGAGCGGCCCAGGTGTGAATAGCATAAGTGTCGGCATGCTGACACCTGGCATGGTTACGGGGGCAACTGTCATGCTGCCCAATTCGTCATCGAGTTCCTCATCGTCATCCACATCGTCTTCGCACACGCACACACACTTGCAAATGATGCCCAGCAATACCGGAAATGGAACGGCACCAACTCTCAATAATGGAGGTGCAGGTGGAGGTGGTGCAGGTGGAGGTGGAGGTGGGGGAGGGGGTGGTGCAACTGGGGCTGCCGCGAGCAGCCAGCAACTGTCACCGCAGGCGCCCCCGACCTATGTAAATTTGTAAAAAAAAAAAAACAAAACAAAAAAAAAGAAAAAGGACGGCGATAATAAGCAGGCAGCAGATCTCCCACGGACAACGAATCTGCGTCCGCATCCGCATCCGCATCCTAGACTCCATTGCAGCCGCCCCTCCCCCCCAAACCAAAGAGGCGGGCCGGGCGTACGACTCAGCATAAATGCCAGTAAATAACGTATACGTTTAAATATACATACATATATGCCATGTACATAATTGAGTGATTTCTAATTTGCATTACGATTAACCAAGCAACATATTCAAATTATTATACTCTTTGCAAAAAGCTAGCATTAGGCCGCATTAGCATTCATTACTCATCATAGTATAATTATAACATTTTCTTTTGTTTATTTTCAAAAAATGTGTGCAAAAATCTCGAAGATATCAACATAACTAACATTCAAATTTGATCAAATCAGATCAATTATCCTTGCATATTGTTAATGACATATCTCATTATGCTTATGCACCTAATGCATAATGAATGTGTCCAAGCCAATCGGTTTGCATCAGGCTTAATCTGATGATGCAGTCAGAGAGTTTTCCTTTCGCCAATGATTTGTATCAAATATGAAGTTGATCTGGAACCTTAATGAACATTAAACGGACTTGCTTATAACATTTATTTTTTTTTCAAATTTAAGCTAATGTCTGCGTTTTTTCCAATGGACGTTTGAGTAAAGACTTTCTGATCTAGTCAATTTCTAATAAATTTTTGTAATAAATTGTTGAGTTTGAATAGCTGTGCTAATGCGGCATGCCATATGATGATGATGCTAGGGACTAGGCAATTATATTTCTAATACAATTTGTATATACGAATGAAACTTAGTTAATTCCATGTACATTAATACTATTGCTTACCTGTGTTGTAAGTGCTTGATAATAAAATTGAATGTACTGATTTAAATCGATATACGAATATCATTTTGAGCACATGTGGCTTTTGATCAAATTTGGATATTGATTGCAGGGAATATATTTTTTTGATAATTTAAATGTGTTGTACTTTAAACGAGCTCAATTTTTTACATTTTTGCTAGAGCTGTTTGTTATTGTTGTCGTTGCTGTTGTTGTTGTTGTTGTTGTTGCAGTTTGTTGCCTTTTAATTTGAGTTTGTGAACTTGGACGAAACTGGCTTTTCTTTTAAATGTTGTTTGATTGTTATGTTTATTGAACCACAGCCGTTAATGCCTCTTAACCTTTATTTAATATAACCGATGATTTATTACGTTTATTATTGTTATTTGCTGCGATGAACAAATTTAAGTGCATTGATTGCTGCTAATTCCACAATTTCAGTTAATTATTTATATACACTTCGAAATGTGTGCAGACAAATTATCATTATTATTATTATGCATGCCTAGCGGAACGTGGATTATCTCTCTAATTTATATGCTTATATATATAATACGTCTTGAAATATATTCTTTATTTACCGACCGATTATCAGCATAACTTTCCCATTGCCCAAAATCTAAAGACAGATTGGAACAGTTTTATATTTGTTGTTTTTAATTGCAAAAATCAAACATAAACCGATCCAAATAATAAATAAAGTGACCCCTAAAATTATTTGAATTTATCGATTTCCTTACTATATATTTTTATTTCTTTTGTATTTTATATAAATATATTATGTCAAATTGAGAACCATTCAGTTTGAATTGTTTTGTTTTTTTTTTATTCCATGTTTTTTTTTTTTTTATTATTTATTTATATGTGGTCGACAAAACGAGTGTCTTCCAATTATATATTATATTCATGTTAAGATAATTGAAAGTTTCCGATTTTGTTATGATACCTGCATGCAGAAATAACCCAGTTTTTAGTGTGTCCATCAATTGGAAGGGGTTAAATATAAAAGGTCAGTTACAGCTGAAAAATGATCCTTTTAAAATTGAAAAGTTTCTCTTCAATTAGATGTTTCGATTTCGGAGTGTGAATTGAAGAGTTCTGGAACGTTGATTTGTTGTTTTGTTTTGTTTCGTTTTGACCTATTTGAATAATTGAATGATTTTTATTTATAATTAGTACAGCATTAATTGGTAAATATCATTTATTTATCCATAAATAAATAAATAAATTAACAAGAGCTTATTATTATAATTATGATTGTATGGGTTTGTTATATAACCGAATAAATTTATCAATAATAATGAGTGGCAGGGAGTGAAAAGAAAAAAATGCGATATTGTGTTGGTTTGACCTTAAAAAAAGTCTGCTCTCAATCTGAATCGTGGTTAGTCAACAGATTTGGGCCGCGCTCTTGATTTGAAATTGAATTGAAATTGCACTTGAGATTCATTTAATATGTATGTAATATCTTTTCTGTTCAACTATGTTTTTGCACGATCATTAGCATTAGCATTAGCATTAGCATTAGCTTATTTATTATGAGACCGTACCCGTACCGTGTGCATGCACTTGGTCGTTTCTGCATATGTTGTGGAATGCCTTCATATATGTACTTATACCACAATTTATTAATTGATCAATTTTCATTTTTAAGCTAAACTAATAATGCATATGGTATGTGTGTGTTTTTTTTTTAATCCTGCAGGCGCAAAAAGAAGTGCATTCGCTACATGGAGGCATTGCATGGAAACGGATCGCTGGCCAACGGCAGCGGCAGCGGCATGGACGAGTCGGGCAATATGAGCCAGTTGAGCGACGACGAGGACGATGACGACGAACTGGGCGGCGGCAGCTGTGGCAGCGGGGATGAGACCGAGACGAACAAAATGGGCGACAACGAGGAGGACACGGACACAATGAGCCAGTCTCTGTCGAGCCCGGGCTGCCTGAGCGGCCTGTCCAGTGTCCAGAGTCCCTCGACAACGACCAGCCTGGCCAGTCCACTCAATATGAACATCCTAACTAGTCCGGCCACGCCCGCTCTGGCCCAACTGCCCGCAAGCAGCAATGCAGGCAGTCTCCCCCCCGAACAGGCAACGTCCAGCAGTCAGTCACGATCGGGATCTGGGACGGGTTCCAGCAGCGGATCAGCATGCAACAGCATTAGCAACACACCGAATACCTCTAGCACAGCGTCGCCAGTGACGTCTGCGACCGGAACAGCGCCGAGCTCAGCCAGCGCAGAGCGCGCCATGATGCTGGGCACACGCTTCAGCCATCTGGGCATGGGCCTTAATCCCGAGCAACTGTTCGCACAATCGCACCCACACCCAGGCAGCGGCGGCGGCAGCGGCAGCAGCACGCCCACATCTTTGGCAACGAATGGCTTCAACAGTTATACGGGCTCTGGAACAGCAGCGGCTGGTGCTGGCAGCATCAAGACAATAGCACCAACTCCTGCATCTGCAACTGGATCTGGAACTGGAACTGCATCGACGCCGTCGCCGGCGACAAGCTTGCATCGCAATCCGATTGGCGCCAATCCACGTGACATTAACAATCCGTTGAGTATCAATCAGTTGACCAAGCGGCGAGAGGATAATAACATTGTGATACTCGGCAACTGTGACCCGCAATCGGCTTCAGCTATTTTGCGCCATAATGCGGCACATAATCCATACGCGCATCCGCACCCGCATCCGCTACAGCATCCGCATCAGCATCCGCATCCGCATCATGCGCTCTTCAGCAGCAGCTTTAGTCAACACTTCCAACAACAGCTGAACAACCATTTGGCAGCCACAAGCAGCAGCAGCATAGGCAGCATCGGCAGCATCGGGTCAGTCGTGCAGCCCATGGACACGCCCGTCCTAAATAGTATGAAACGCCGGAATACATCCGATCCGCCGGCAGCGACCGCAAATACGGCAACAGCCAATGCAACCGAAACTGGAGCCATAAGCGTTTCGTAGCAGTCTGCCGGCAGTCCGGTCGCCTCCTCAGCCCGTCCCGATGGTGTCCTCCATGCTTTAGTCATTCGGATATGGAGCAGCCGCCGACCAGCTGCTGAAAAAGCTGCTGTTGGCCTGGCCCAACGTGCAATAAGAACCGTCTCTATCGCCATTTATCCCTCATCATCAGCATCTCCATCTCCAACGCCAACGCCATAGTTGTAACAAGTGTAACATGTGGCCATTATTGGATTAGTGCCAAAAGTACTCACTTCATATACAAATACATATACATACTTACATATATAACACATACATACTTATCGGACAGCATTTGAATTTAAGGTATAGCTGCCAGGAGATCTGGTTGGTGACAAAGTCTAGTTGAACTAACGTAGCTATCAAAATATAGATACATACATATTCGAGTGTGAATGTGCATACACACACACACACACGCACACACACACACATACATGCAAGCATAAATATATATTTGAATAATCGATTAGAAACTACTCTGGTTGATTCTCCGACTAGGCGAGAGCTCTCCAGCACCCAAATTCAATTCAACTTTCTGTTAACTCAATAGAAAAAAATGTGTTTTCCTCAAACTCACAGCAAACCATGAAACAACTTAGCTTACTCAAGGGAAATGCACGTTTTGGTAAATTCCACCCACGTGAAATTAGACCAAGAAACTCAAAACCATTTTCAAAGATCTTTGTTCAAATTCATTTGAGAGATGTTACTCACATTTTTTTAGAAACTCAAACCCCTTCTTGGTGGAATCGGGAATCTTACCTTCATTTAAATGATTCAAAAGACAGAAGTATAAGAAGAACTTACATTTCCAAACGATTTAACCAATCGAAAGAAAAACCAACTAAAAAAAAAATTTATTTTTGTAGTTCAATTTGTTTTTACTTATTTTTAAAACAACTCACATTTTGATTTCCATGAATAACTATAATAACAATGTTATAGAATATATATCAAATATCAAATACAGAAAGAAAAAAAAAAGAATAAGACAAATAGGGTTGATTTGCATAATTGTTTTTTTTAATAAAAATTGGTTATAAAGCACAGTATTATCGAACGATAGTTAAAGAATATAATCTATTCATGTATGTATGTGTGTATGTATGTATATCTGGCAGTGTGTGTGTGTGTGTATGTGTGTATAAAGAAGCAACTTAAGACAAAACGTACGAATTTATTAAAAATTGGACCTGATAGCTGTGTACTGTGTGTATGCATATCTAACTATATATAAATATATATATACATATATATATGCATAGTGTATAGTAATCTTCAAACGTACGTATATATATATATATATATATATATATATATATATATATATATATATATATGACTATATACTGCATACTATGTCTACTATATTTATAAAATTTAATGGGCAAAAATATTATTCTTCGATTCTTTTACAAAACAAGTTCTGGTTTGGTAATTTAAAAACAGATTAAAAAACAGCATTTAATATGAGAATTTTTTTATTATTTAAATAGCCAAGAATTAATGAAGACATGAGACGAACTGACACTTGCTAACAAAAGAAAGAAAGAAACAAAAAAAAATGTAGCTCGAAAAAAGTGATTTAAACCAATTTGTTCCCGCCAAGAAAAAATGAAAAGTATTCAACACAGATTATCCAAATCGGATTTCAATTGTTTGGCGTACATTTGGTAAAAGTCCAAAAAAAAGGGTACAGAAACTTGTAAGCTAGTGTTATTAGCCCATTTCAATAGAATTTACAAATGGTTGAAAAATAAATATATATTATTTTTTTATTTGATTTATAGGGTAATCGTCGTCAACGTCATCGTCATATTTGTCTTAAATCATGCTCAGATATTTGGGTGCTTAAGAATCGAAATGATAACAATATCCAGACATTAAATAAATAGTTATCAATATCGGGTTCAACTTGAATATTGCTTTATACTTATAAATGATATGTGCGAAATATGAGCATAGTCCTCGATATTGTAAATCAATATGTAAATATACATATACTATATACTATATATATATATTCGACATGTACGATCAAGCCAAACATTTAGTACAGAAGAAGTATGAATACGAATGTGAATTAAATTAATGCGATATTAAGCAAATGTGCATGTACATAGTATATATGTATATGTAAGCACAACAACAATGTGTGTGTGTGTTAAGCCATTGCCAATTATAAAAAAGACTGTTAATACATATTTAAATTAATTACATATGTACATAGAATAAGTGCATACATATACGTATGTATGTATGTATGTACTTATGTGGGCATAGAGTGTGCATATGTACACGCGAGTGTGTTTTAAGTCAATACGAGTATTTATATACTTGGCACGAATTACTTACATACATACAACAAACACTATGTACATAGGCACACACACAGCAGACACACGCAAAGACACGCAACCTAACATATTTCTGTAAATATGTGTAAATGTAAATGTAAATGTAAATGTTATTATTAACAGGCAAACATTATGTTGTACACACGACATTTAAAAAAAGCAAATGGTTTGAGGTATATATATATATTTCTATGTACACACATATCTATAAATGTATTTATATATATATATATATTTGCAAAGTGAACGCTAGCTTTAGTAATTATTCTAATCAAAAGCAAAACAAAAACAAAAACAAACAACAACAAAAATCAATATTATATATTTAACTACGTTAACTATGCTTCCAGTTTTCTGTGTTTTTTTTATTTAAATGTTTACCTAGTAAATAGTGCATATGAAACCGTTTTGCAATATTTACAGTTTTATTTATTGACTTTAAATTCTTTATGTTAACATATTAATTAGCACTCCAAAAGCGTGCATTTCGTATTTGGCGTTTCCGCATTATTAAGTATGTATTTAAATGCTAATTTACATTCAACACAATTTTTATGTAATAATTATATAAGCCCACGCTCAAGTCCACAAATGCCTTTACATTTCAATGTGCAACGATGTACATACATACATACACACATACAATTACATACGTGCATGTGTACTCAACTCTGGAGAACAGAGACACTGTTAACAAATATGTTGTGAGTATGTTACAATCATATATCAAAGCCTGCTAAATGATACCGTGTATGTACGTTGGAATGACACCTATCCCCTTACATTCGTATACTCACATACCGCTTCTCTGTACGACAGTTTCTTCGTTTTGCTTATAATTCCAATTTTCGATCGTTAATTCGAAAAAAAAGTGCAAGATGTGCAATACATAAACACTTGTTCGTATGTAATTGCATACATCAGAAATAAATGATATACTGTGCAATTTTTCTTTAAACGCGGATTAGCTATTGTACGGCTTTTATCTGTCGACAAATGGTGAGTTCACTGTACCATATTATTTCCCAATTAGCTCTCGAGCCATCCCGTACTCAAATGCACATCAATATGTATATCAATAAATTCTCAAATAGACAACATTAAATGATATCATCAGGACAAGAAGTACATAATGCATATTTATGTATGAATAAATCCTTGAAAATATATATTATATATATATAAAAAAAAGATCAAATCCATTTCAATATACAATATACACTTGTTGGTAGACTGCTTTGATTTGTTTGTATGTACATTTGTATTTGTAAAATGCACGAAAGAGAAATATGAAATAAGTACGATTAAATGATAAATTGCATTCAAAGTAAGCTAAGTCAATAATAATAATAATAATAATTATAATAACACAGATTGGTTAATTGTTCCGTTTATTTTTAGTAGCTCTTTTACTGTAAGTAGGCATAAATAGTAGAGGTTAATACTAATTACATACACACATATCTAGATTTTAAAGTATTTATATATACACTTATATACGTACATATTAAATGTTATATACACACACACACACTTAATCTAAACATGTAGTTACATTATCTATAAATCAAAACGAAGCAACACAAAATAAAATAAAGCATTAACATAGGAAGATAAAGCAACCATAAGCTTAGGAAATAATTTGATGTATTGAAAAGAAAAATTATACAAAACCAATAAGGTTTAATAAAAACAAAAACATGTTGACAAGAGAAACCAAACCACGTCTTCTTTCATTTATTCATTATTGATTTGTGGACATTAACATTTCACTTGCCATCTATATGGACCCAAAAAGCATAAAAGTCCGATATCAATAAGATTTTGCAGTTGTTTTACCTAAATTATTTTTATTTTTTTTTTTTTGGATTTCAGATTTCAAAATCGATCCTTGGCTTGTTAGCTTAATAGTTTTTGTTTATCCATCATCTTTATCATCGATTAAATGTATATTTAATTTAAATCCAAATGTTTAAAATGTTATAATAAATTGAATATTTTGTATACTGAAAAGTGAATCTGATTATAGCTCGAGGCCGGACAATAACAACAAGAACGATTATAGTCACAAAAATATGAATCAAACAATCAAAAACAATACAATAATTAATTATTTAATAATTTAAAATAATATTAAATAATTTAATTTAATATTTGCCGCGGTTTTCTAATTTTTTTCCAAATAACTTCAAACTGATGAATTGAGCATTTGATGGATGCTAAAATTGTCGAATGTTTGTCCCCTGTCCAGATTAGCCTGAGTTAGGATTGGTTTTTTCTCTCTCCAGATAATATGAAGTTTCGCTAAAAACATGGGAAAATGTATTTTGTTGTGAAAAGTGAATTTGCTGTGGACATTTATTGGATCATTAAAATTAGTAAGATGTCGATTTTGTCGAGTGGTCATCGTTATTTATTTATTTACTTACTAGGAGTTCCTTGAATTAGCGGCAACCTGGACGAACCGTTGGGTGGTGAGGACTCGGGCGACTCGGGAAGGAATCGGACAACTAAGACCAATCTGCTTGAATTTACTTCCTTGGTAAATGATGTTTATCTTTCTAAAATGCCAACTGATGTCTTTAACACTATATTAAGGCGTTTAACTCAGTGCACCATGAACTTCTACTCCTTAAACTTAACTCTTAGCTTTCGCTCCGTCTCTTTTCCTTCGGACTCCTTCGTATCCAAGGGGTAGGACCCAAAGGGTCATGCTGAGGTTGACTACCTCGAGACAGGTTCGCGTTACTTCTGGTGTACCTCAAGGTAGTCATCCTGTTCCTTTACTCTTTACTCTGTTTATCAAAGATCAGCCCTCGTTTATATCACGAGCCCGTGTACTTATGTATGCGGATGATGAAACTTTGGTGAAACTTTTTCATTCATACACTAATCCCCTTATCATTCTCTCCTTATATCTTGCCAGTTATCAAATTAGTTAAGTATACAGTTAACGATCTAGTCGTCTTCTTCTCCTTCTTTTCCCTATTCCGTGTATTATCGCCTACCAGGAATTATCGCCCCTTATTCCCACCTACGCTATGCACAATTCTTTTCGTTTTCTCCACCGGACTTTCTCTGCCCATGACAAAGTCGTTGCTTTCAGGATGGATACCTTCGGGAACTCAGTGGCAATTCCCAGCTATGAGTAGCATAGTCGGACAGGCTAAAAAGTGTCCTCCACCGGTTCGGTGATTTCCCATGACTATCTCTTTATCCTATTTACTTAACGCTCTATACATCTCTATATATATAACTGTTTGTCCTGACTGACTGATTGACTGATTGATGATCAACGCACAGCCCAAACCGTAAGAGCTAGGAAGCTGAAATTTTCACTGTAGCTACCTAATGTGATGTAGGTGCACGTTAAGACGGGGTTTCGGGAAATTCCGCCCGCAAGCGGAGAAAAATTGCGAAAAACGTTTGTATGTAACTTTTTTGAATATAATGAATATAATGAATACGTGTTTCAGCGATTTGGGAAATTCCACTCGCAACAGTGGTAAATTGGCGGAAAACGTTTGTATGAAAGTTATTTGTTTACCGTCCGATCAGTTTCAAAATCATTTCAAATTTGATTGAGAACATTGATTTTATAACATACGTGCCACGGGCAATGCCGGGCTATACCCGCTAGTCTAGTATAATTTTCCTTGCTTTATTAATAACTTCTTTCTATATTTTTTCCAATTTATTGTACTTTCTTTAATATCATATATATATCCTAGAAAATGATTCTTGCAATCAAAACTCTTATACTTGGAAGGATTCAAGCGCGTAAAACAAGGTATTCAGATACATTTTAAATAAGTTTCCCAACTCCCACCTAATCGTTTTAATCAAGCATTATTTTAAATTGTTGTTGTTGTTGATTTTTGCAAGTAATAATTTTCTTTTTTTTTTTTATTTCGTATTAACTAATAAAATAATTATGCTGTTCGGGCTCTTCGGGATAAACGTTAATTTTAATTTGTATATATAAAATATGTATATACATTAAATGTATGCATTTGACAATATAATATATATATATATATATATATATATATATATATATTTTATGTGTATATATATTTATATATAAGTGCATAAAGTTGGTTTATTGAACAAAAGTAATCATAGCTACAACGTATAAATGATTAGTATTGGAATATAAATTCATCTATATTATTATTATTATATTCATTCCTCTTATATGATTAAACACTCTTGTTTTAAGTTTAGATTTGAATAAATTCCATCATAATAGAGATTAATATTTTTACATACTATATACGTTAGTATTATTTTCATTACTGAAACGTAAGCACAATATAAATTTAAGTCGATTTATCTGATAGTTAAGTAGCCTATTGTATCGTGAGTCACTTAGTAAAAGAGAAATATGTCCAATTGCTAAATAATATATTTCAATTAAATGTTGTGTTAAAGCCCAACTTAGTACATATACATATATGTATGTACTTAAGTGAGTATGAACATATGTATAAATTTATTATGTTTCTATTGATTAAGGTCTAAGCTATGTGTATTTAAACGTAATTCTCTAACAAATTTTATAAAGAAAAAAAACACAATTTTTTGTTGAATTTCACTAAAAAACGTCTTTTGATAGTTTCGGAGCTTCGACGATTTGATAACCTGGCAATAATAGCTTTGTATTTCTATTAAACAGTAGTCTGACTCGGATCAGAGCTTACACTCATATATTAGAAGCTTACTTTACTCCGAAAGTTGGTCTATTTCGCTAAAATACCTTGAGAACAACAAAGTTTTTGGCAGTTATATGAAAAGAAAGGTTTCATCAAATCGCTTCATAACTAAGAGACTTCTTTGACTATATATAGTTCTTCAATTGTCTAATTTAAATCATATATAAAATATTCTGATGTCCAAATAAAATGCACTTTGAGATAGTATTTTTCAAAAGCCTTAATCAGTAGGTACATAAAAAACATTGTACATAATAAGTATCAGTTGTTTATTTTTTAATTTGGAAGAGTAGAAAATAAATTTGAAAGTGTATAATTTATTGATGCAATGCGCGTCTGATGAAGAAATATGCATGTACTAAATATGTGGCTTGGTTTCCATTATTTTGATTAATTATCGTGTAATATTATTAACAAGAGGTAATTATGTTTTGCAAATGTAAGTATTGTTTTTAAACTCGAATTTTAATTATATATATTTAAATGAAGCACAAATTATTTATTTCAGATAATGAGATCGTGCCTATAATTCTTACCAGAAAGAACTGTCGAAATGATTGATTTTATACATAAATTAATGAAATATGTCCATAATCGGGTTTATTATAATAATAAGTATTTGTATTCGAAAGATGGTGTTTAAGTGTTTCCTCTATACATTCAGGGAATATTGTATTATTGGTATCCATTATTGTTGTTATTGTTGTCGACAGGACCAAGTGGACTTGGCTCAGAATAGCTACGAAGCTGCCAATCAGAAGTTGGACGTCATATTGACATACTACATATATGTGACGTCGTTCGTCCAGAGTGGCCACTTTGCTTCCTTTAAAACCAACCGCCACTTCCCAGCTTTGAGCTAAGTCCGCCAATGCCTTTGCCAAGTAGATTGCCAACCCGGCCAGCGACCACGTTGGTGACGGCCGCAGCTTGGGCAGCTCCCGTCTTCGGCTTTGGGATGCTCCGAGCTGCGTGAGCGCCGGATTCATCTCCGCCATCCTCTTCGTCGCCGTTACGGACATCGTCACAATTTCTTTGTTAATTAACAACGAACGTTCATTAGATCATTAGAGTACAACGATGTAAATTGATCCTACTTACTCATCGCCTTCGGCGACTTCGGGCATGGTCAGCGCACAGGTTGCCTCCTCAGCAGTCATTCGTTGTATAACTGTCTGATATGCTTTCGAATTCAGCTTGTCCTCGAGCACGCCTTGAAGCTCAAAGTCCGAATAAATTTTCTGTTGATCCAATATAAACCATAAACGTATCAATTGTTCCATTAGCTAATGTTCTATTTAATTGGATATTGAATTATTGCTGCAACATAACTTTTCCAGAGTATTGGGAAAGCCAATCTAATTCAATATATAGTTCTAAATTCACACCGTGAAACGGGTGAAAAAAGAGTAAAAAGGTTTTTGGTATACCGAATTATACAACAGGTAGAAGAAGGAATTTTGTTTATGCCCAATTCAATTGGTTTACCTATTTACGACTGACTACCATATTCCTTTGAACTGTTGAGTCTCATTAAGACTCTGTGAATTGGGGCATAATTAAGATTTCCCCAGCGTATAGGTGTCGTTATTATAAAGTCATATAATATTCTGTTTGGGCTGTCTTTTATATACATACATATTTAGCTCATACGCCTGTTTATGAATCTGGTTTCCAATTTTTAATTTGTAAATTTGCCCGTTCTACTGAAAATATTGCAATCCGTGATTGTTTGGCATTTACCGAAATTGGTCGAAAGATATTTTTACTTTGGA
This sequence comes from Drosophila borealis, assembly GCA_035045885.1. Taxonomy (NCBI): domain Eukaryota; kingdom Metazoa; phylum Arthropoda; class Insecta; order Diptera; family Drosophilidae; genus Drosophila; species Drosophila borealis. The sequence continues at coordinate 953,874 of JAWNOR010000354.1, read as the reverse complement.
GCTGGGTCACCTAAAGCATTATCTTTTTTTTTTAGTTAAACCATTTTTTAAAAAAATTGATTGGTTCTGGATTCTAGGAGAGAGATTTGATTTAAACAATTATCGACAGCATTAGCAGAGATTTCTGATTTGAAGTCTATTGATGATGATTATTTTTAAGGAATACAGCTCGTAATTACCGAGCTTGGCTATAACTTATAATTGAACAAGTCATTATATTAGTCATTATATTAGCTAAATAGTATAACTAAAAAGCTTGATTTTTGGGTTGTTGACTGTAAGATTGAAAGCTTGCAAAAGCGGCAGGCAACATTTTGTTTATATGGAGGAAAGTTTTTGTATACAAATTACAAAAATAAAAACTACATCAAATTAACAATTAACAATATAGAAAGTAACAAAGTGTGAAGGGAAGGACGGGCTAATGCTAAATTGAAGTGCTTTTGAATGTAAAATGTAGACTCCAACCAACGCGCAGTCGAGCAGAAATGAGTTAGGATGAGCCTTATCTTATTGGATGCGTATTACCTTAATGATATGCGAGATAGAGGTGACCTGGGCATAGTGGAGGGCGTGGTCCAAGCGCTCCGATAGCCAGCTGGAGAGCATGTTTATTTGCTGAGAGTACCACTGCTCGAAAAAGTTCAGTGTCCATAGATCGTCAGCAATTTTGCCGCGTATTTGATCCATATTGTTGCGAAAAAAATTCACATAGCCTTGGCCCAGATCTTTACCGGAGCTCGAGACGTTTGTAAAACTCAGAATTGAGCCAATTAGGCTGCCTTCATCGTAACGCGCCAATTTCGACAAAGTCGACTCTAGCACTGACATAAGTTTGCCGCTTAATCCTTGTGTCATCGCTACATTCGCTTTGTCGATTTGATCATCGATTTTAGCATGGAATTTGTACTGTAAAAATAATTAATAATTAATTAATGAATAAAGATGAGATGATCAATAGAATCTTGACTTACCAGATCGATGCCATCGATGGTAGTTAATTTAAAGCTTTGGTTTTTAGCATCTAATATCACATTTACCATAGCGCACATCTCTGAGGGTATTATATAGTCGGTCGATATGAAGGCAACATTCTTTTTCAACCACGACTGAAAGGAGGAGTCCGTCCGCTGTATGCACTGCTCAATCATATCAACGGCCATCATCTTCAGTCTCTGCTCCAGATGCTGACGAAACTCGGCATCTGGCCAATGCAGATCTCTGATAAACGATTGCAGTGCGTCCAGTTTCCAAAAAAGATCCTCCGAAGTTGCACAACCATTTCTGTGCGTATCCAAAAAAAAAACAAACGGGGAAGATAAGCAAGTTATTATATATAATATAACGATACAGTAGATACTAGAGCAATCTTTCTATGCATTATACATACTCATACTATGCGTACATAATCATATAAATTATTGTTAATTTTATTATCAGAAAGCTAGGTTACAATGGCGACCATATGCACAAAATTTCGCCCGAAATAACGTCGAGCGATTATGTCAACATTTTGGATGGAGTTCTGGTTGAGTTTCTCGAAAACGAACTTCGTTCGCAACCTTAATTTTTTTTGGAATACTTTTGTCTTTTAATACATCAACTGAGAATGATAGTTGGGAATCTCGAGAAATTCCTTTTGATTTAGGGGCTATTTTTGAAAAAAAAAGAATGGATGAACTCTACAAACAAATAAGAAGAATCAGTGAGGTCGAAGCCCATTAAAAACTATGGTGTTATTATAAGTAATAATGCAATTTTCATCTTTACTTTAAAAATAAAAAATATCGGAATAAGAAATTCCTAGCCTCGAAGGGATCTTGAGTATTGAAATCATGAGCAAAGGCATCTCGATTTGAAATCGAATTTAATGACGCGATTCAATTAACCCAATAATAATATCTATTCGTAATTTGAGATCTCAGTATCTGGTTTGTTTGAGCATAATGCAACCAATAGAATAATAATATAATTACAAATATCGGCGATTAACTTCAAGCAAGCAATGCAACTACAAAAATGTATTTTAAAAGGATGCTTTTTTCTAAATAATTGCTAATACTGATTAAAGGTGTACTCATTGCCATTGCGGTGATTTTGATATTGACAAAGATTATTAGCTAATAAGCGCACGCACAATGTGAACAATATTGTAAATAACTAATATTTATTTATTGCAATTTATCTGCTATGAACTTACATTATACGATCGAAGATCATTTTTAGCTTATAGACTTATAACAATACCGTTGCAAACCCGATTCTAGATGTCCCAAGTAAAACCCGGACGGGTTTTATATAAAATAGTAGTATAAACATGTCGAAAACTATCTAAAAAACTATAAGTTGCTCGAATACCGTTTAAATATCGAATTTTAGGCCCCACTCTAATGACTAATGACAATAAAAATAAGTTAAATCTAATATCTAGATTCTAGCATAACAAATGCAGATTATAAATTGTTGGCTAACTTCTTCGGCTTCATCAAAAAGAAACAACAAAACATGAGACTAAATGCAATTTAAAATGATCAGACAATAAACGTAGTCAATTAATATTGAACCTAGCATTAGAGGGGGAACAATGGCATTTTTGTTGTGTGTGTAGCACAGTAGATACTAGTATACATTTGATACGCACAGGGTATTTGCTAGTCAGGCACTATATGAAGCCGGCAAAAGTAATGAAGATGCAGATAAATCGCATTCTTGCGGAGAAATTTAGCGATTCGTCCTCGAAGGAGACATTCTAATGTGGCTAAACCGAAAATGAAATAACCATAAAATAAGAACATACAAACATATATGTACATATATATGTTTGTATGTCAGTTCGGATGCGCATATGTATGTATGTTGTATATGGAACTAATAAGGAAGCAACATTTTCATTTCATCAGCAGTCGGTATTGGTGATAATTGTGGTGGCAGATGGCAGTAATTATAATGGATAGTATTGTAAAAGCTATAATTGTTAAATATCTAGTTGGTTAGCATTACATATAAAATGAACATTAATTAACATTTGCATGTACACAATTTCTGTTTTATAGTGAATTATGCTTCTAGATTGTAAATCAACTCTTGGGCAATGCATGGCATGATAATTGATAACTGGCAGAAAAGAACAGAAAACGCAAAGAGAACATATTTTGTTTGAGAGAGTACATATGCAATTCTACGTAAGGTGCATCATTATTTAAAAACCTCATTTCATCAGCGGCATTGGCAGCTGTGCGCCTTGGTAGCTTCGGTACATAAAAATTGACTTGATCTTTCTTGCCGCTCAGCAGCCCCGCCGGATTGAGAGCTGCCGTGTTTAGGGCCTGGGCGGCATTGTTTAATGCGGCTGGATTCAAAGCGGCGTTAATCCTAAATTTTGCACACAAAAATATATGGAAATAGAATATATGAGCGGCATATTGAGTTTCTATATACTATGAAATGATTCAACGAACAGAGCATGAACCTGCCTATCAAGCCTAATCCAAACAAATTGCGAGCAACCCATCACCCACAGACACACACACACACAGACACACACACATATACACATCAAACAAACTATATATATTTCGATAAGTAATATATCACTTGGGTATCACACGTCTTTTCCATGTTTCCATGTTTTTTTTTTATTTTTCCAATTTGAGTTGATTAGTTTTGTACCTTAAGTTCCAGGTGATAAGTCGATTTCGGAAATGAGTTTGAAGCCGATCGGACAATTGAAAACAAAACAATTTTCACACGTCTCTCACGAATATATAACACACTTGTTGTGCTTGGAATTTCTATCCATCATATAAATGACCTAAAGTTTTCTAACTCTTAGTCAGTCAGTTTTATATTTAGAGAAAAAAAAATAGATTTTTAAAAAATGTTTTTTTTTTCAAGCAATTCGAGGCAATTCCATGTATATATTATATTTGCATTTGTAAATGCCCAGCGGATCAACAGAGGAGAGTCTCACACGGCTGGGATATATTGTGTAATAATAAATAAATATTTATAAAATAAAATATAAAAAAATACATTTTGAATGCACAACGTGTCACATGACATATATCAGATCATAATGCTATCGTTGCCGGACTTGATTGCGAGAGTCTTGTATCTTATTTGGATAAATCCATTGCTATTTGTACATATTTGTGTAATAGACTGTTTGGTTTTTTTTGGTGCTTTGATTTGTTTATTTTGCCTATTGCATTTTTGAATCGACTGTATGAGACCTTGAATGCGATTTCGGCAATTTAAATTGTGCAATGTGATCGGATGGTGGCGCTTACCCTTTGCTTTCCCAACGTTCCTTCTCGAAGCCCTTATGGATCGATTGAGCTATTGAGGATTCCATAAGATCCACGTACCGCACCACCAACGGTGCGAAGGTATCGCGCAGGTGCTGGTGAAACCGTCCATTTCGCAGGTTATCTGTTTGACAAGGATGTCAGGATCAATAACGAACAATTTGACATACACATATGTAGCTCGTAGGATTATAGAATTGTATTCATATCACTTACCATCAGACCTTAGGTAATCATTAAGTATTTGGAACAATGGGAATGAGTCCCATGTATCTGGCGCTTGCTCGGACAAGACTCGGTCCATGTCGACTGCAAAAAGAGACCAGAATATTTCCGCATGCTCAACCAGAAGATCGCTGAACCAAGCAAACGCCTATAGATCAAAAAACAATGAAATCAATATTGAAAGACAAACGCAATTCAACAAATTCTAAAGCTAGCTAAAGACAATGTAAACTCTTTCTTATTTTCGATAATTTTTGAAGTCCTCATGATAACGAAAGGCGAAGCGCTCAATATTGTTCGTTTGACGATTAACAATAACTATATATACATATTGGATTGTAATATATATTTATTTAACATGAATATTACACATGAAAATATGAAAAAGAAAACAGCCAGTCGATGATAATAATAATAATAATAGTAATAATAATAATAATAATAATAATAATAATAATAATAATAATAATAATAATAATAATAATAATAATAATAATAATAATAATAATAATAATAATAATAATAATAATAATAATTATCTTCGCAGTCATGAACACTTCAACTTAATACAAATTTCTATGTAACTATTTCTATGTATATTCGGTAAGCCGAAATACTTAATACACTTGCAGAACCTGTTTATTTATTTAACAAATGATTGGAAAAACAAACAATTATATTCAGCTTATTTGCTAATGCTAAAAACCGATCAAATTTATGGAGTGTAAGAAGAAACAAACTTATAAAACTTATAAAATTATAAAGTTGTTTGAAAAAATGCAAGAAATATAATTATACCCTGTAATCAATAGATGAATAAAGTGTGGAGGATATATGTATACAAATGAACGAAGACAACTCCTTTAAAATTTTAAAAAAAAGGCCAATTGAATTAAGCAAGGACAGAAACATTTTCTGCAAGTGTTTTTTCTCTTTGATAATGGATATTGTATTTTGTGCTTTTATGGCATGAATGGCGTGCATTTGGTTCACATGTAAGTATTGAAATGTATTGATGTGACTTTAAGGTAAATAGAATTTGGTTATTTTGAAACATATTTATTCATTTTTTTATAGGCACTATGCCTTGCAGGTAATCACCATAGAGGGAAAATTTAAGTTCCTAAATACGACACACATGCAGTTTTGGAAAACCCCATCATCAATGCAGAACAAAGTACGTTATATTATAGGCTCATGAAAATCAACTTAAAACCAAATTTCCCAATCTTTTGACAACTTGTATTATTTTTTTACATTTTCTTCTAATAAGGGCACTAAAGAACGGCATTAGTCGAATGTCAATGGATCTTTTTTGGGGATATCTTGGCCAAACTCAGCAATTGCTTTGTTTTCGTTGTTTGTCTGCAAAGGTATTCACAGCTTGGTAATGTAATCGAATATGTGATACTTTAAGGCTAACATTGGAAAGGAATCGTTCATATTAAATTGCATTCGATCTTTCTCTAGTCAAAGACCCGGACTTCAATCAACTTGGCATGTATGTTCTGTGGCATTGATGGGAAATTTGTATCTTAAGGAAGATAAGGAAGCTACAAACAGAGAGGCAGAGCGAGAGAGAGAGAGAGAGAGAGGCACAGAGAGAGAAAGAGAATATTTAAAAGTATTGAGTATTAACCTATTTAAAAGACAACAGCAACTGAAATAAATACTTTTGTACGATATGTAGGTTAACAAGCCAAATACATTTCGGAGTCATGCTCATGCCATTTTTGGCTGGCATTGGTTGCATGCATTTAGATAATGTCGATAAAGTCGATCACAATCAGATCAAGCAAATATTACGCCATATATATACAGTGTATGGTACAACATTAACACAATGTTACAAATAATAATTTGGGATAATTGGGAATTTGAATCACGAACCGAAATTGTGATCATGTTCAAAATATCTGGGTCTCTCTTTCTAATTACTACTGTTATCCTTTTAATAACCATAAACATTTTGTTATATTATTATACATATCGACTCTCTCTTTTAAAAATATTATTTTGTATGCATATATGCAAAGAAATTGAACTCACAAAGCAAAGAAAATTAGTTTCTTATAAGAAACACTTTCACTTTGCATCCATCGTTCTACAGTATCATAATTTTGTATGAAAATGTTGCTTAGCATAGAAATATATTTTGAAATTTAATTCTAATTTTGTAAGTGTATTACATTTTTAGCACTACTCTACATATATGATTTGATAAAATCTATTTGAGGTAATGATGTTCTCGGTTTTATACAATATTTTTGTTGGAGAGTCGATTTATCATAAATTATAATATAGTTTTTAATAGTTTTGATAATATTTGATAGGCTTATGTCGCATTGCAAATATGACAAAAAAAAATGCCGAGGAGCTTTTTGTATGACTTGTTATTCGTGTAAGATGCTGAGATATACGCAAGTTAAAGTTTAAAAAAGAAGCACATGTGTGTATGAATCAATGTGAATTGAGTTTAATGAAAGTTGATGTATGTATTTATAGTTGTGTTCATATTATGTTGTCTATCTTACGAGGTGGTTGTAAATTTATAGAGCTTTTAAAGAGCTTGTACATGTACAAATTAAGAGGAGTACGTGCCGTTGGTACTGGCGATGTGTATACCGCATGTGTGGGCATACAGTAACGAAATGGGGGCGGCCCGTCAGTGACACCTGGAGCGCCACCTGCAGCGACATCCTGGTCCATACTAGTGGCAACAGCATCGACCCGACCGTCCATGGTTCCTGTGCCCGTGCCTGTGCCCGTGCCTGTGTTATCGACGCCTTCCTTTATTGTTTTAAGTTTTTCCTTTTTGTCGTGTTTGCGAAGCTATATGTGTAAATCGAGTATATACAAATACAAATGTACTACATACGAGTTATAGCTAAATACTACTCAAGTATATATTAAGCCAAGATGGTTCGAAATCCTCATCTCGATTACCTTAGTCAAGTACAATGCATATCGTTTTTGCTAAATTACAAAAAATCATTTAGAATTGCATTTGCGAATTATTATCATAAACAATATTATAGCATGGAGACAAGTACACATTTTCATTTAACAATGTACTTCGAACCTTGTTAATTAATTGGCGGACAAGATTTAAATCGTTATCAATGGCATGTGCACGCATCTGTATTTGAATAGTTTTTTTTCTTCTTTCTCTTCTTTTAACCATACAAATAGTATAATATATCCGCAATTTTAATGATACATGCATGTATGTTTTTTTGTTATTAATATATATATATATATATATATATGTATGAATTATTGTAGTATTAAAACAAATGTTGATACAAATTGTTGCTCTTAATTATAATGAGTGCAGTCTGAAAACCACTTTCGATGTTTGTGGAACTGAAACTCATTGAGGTTTCGATTTTTCGAATACGAATGTTGGGTAAAAATGTATGTTGCGACAATATAATTCAAATAATAATAAGACATTTTCGATATAAAAGCCAACAATCTATTGATAATTGAGATAATGAATTAAATAAACATTACAATTTCTGAACTGATTTTTCTAATTGACGTCTCGCGAAATGTAAACAAAGCTATCCAATCTGTTGTTCCTGTCTTATATGTAAGTATAGGATGATCTGCGTGGAGAATTATGAATAAATGGTGCGACTAAATTGTTATGTGTGCATATAGTTAAATCGATGCGAAAATAGGTATATGCATGTTTACGCGAAGTATAGTCAGTGGGTGCTGGGCTATAGGGTATAGGGTATAGGATGGGGAAAAACATAACACATATAGATACATACACGAAGACACGAAGTTAACTCGAATGGTACACACACATGTTGTTAAGGTATAGAACAGGTTAAAATATAAAAGTAATTTTAGTTAATACGAATAGTACATAGATTAGTTAATACACAGTATTACACAATGCATATACATAAGAAGGAGTGCTGCGACATCTGAGTGAGCATTCCAATAGACAGATACAGATACACTTTTGATGCCACACATATTCAGAACATTGTTAGCTCATTGCAATGTAGTTACATATTTGCCTACAGACATTTAAACAACACCTAAAAGAAACAGTTTACTCGTAGCAGAAGTGTGAACGACAGAGTATATGTATATAGTCCGACATATTCATATAGAAATGTGAAAGAATACAGCATGAAAGTTTGCATTATACTTACATTGACTAAGACTATATCGTGTAACCAATACATATTGATATTTTGTTTTTTTGATTTCTAATCTTATTTCATGATGACGACAACTTACTTCACCATAGTGCTCTTCATTTTGCTGCAACAAATCAACACATAGCTCAGCCAAGTGTATTAAATCCTCTAGTTTTTTTGGTGGCGGTACAATAAGCTCGCCACGCAGATCCTCTGCGAAAGTAATGAATATGCTATTATTGATGGACTGAACAATGCCAAGTACAATCTTAATCTAAGGGTTACCTTCGATTCTCGCTTCCGCGGAAAGCCGTGTGTAGTTGACAAGCGCAGCGGTCTCCAGGCTTTTTTTAATCATTTGACGCACTTCTTCCGGTGGCACTGGGGTAACGATATCTTTCATTAGAACCCTTTCAAGTAAAGACAGCGTAGCTTTTAGTGCTCCTTCAGGGCGGCCGAAAGGAAAACAATATCGAAAATTTGTTATTTGAAACTCAAGCAGCTGGCGCAGACGTTCTTTTATTTCCGAAAACTTCTCTTTCTCTTCATGGGTTATGCTGCCCACTCCATCAGGCCTACAAAATTGTTATTAGTCCGTAGAGTCATCACAATTAAGCATATACATATATGTATACATTACCGATTGCCATGCACATGACTAGCACAAAATGCAAACGAATAATGAATCAATGTGGGATCAATCATGTGCTGTTTTTCAGCACGATCCAAAAGATCGGAAAGATAGCATAAGTGTCTGTAGCACCCTCGTACGCCGTATCGTGCGCAATACTCGTCCAAAACAAATACTTGTCCCGGACTAAACCATCCCTAAAAAGAATTAAGTATATGTATATGCATATGAGTGAAATGAAAATTTAATTTGAAATTAAATAGCTTACCAGAGATGCATAGGGATCATTTAGTCGATATTCGAGTGTTAAGTTTTGCAATGTCTTAAATAAGCTAGCATGATCGAAAGTACACGGATCCGCACTTATATAGTCCTCCATGCCATGTTTGCGTGCTTTATCCGCATCTGAGTTATATTCATACATATATATGTATATTAGGAGGAAAGTTAGGCTCAGCTTCTAGTTGATAACTTACCACCCTGAATTTTAGACATAGCCGAATTCTTATCCTGTGTAATGGGCGGCGTGGGCTTGTGCGACTGACCAGTTGCTCTATACATTGCCATTACCCAGAGGCTGCACTCGTTCTCGTCGTCACATGCAAAGGCGATGCTGTCACCTTCGCGCACGGCATTGAAGAAAAATCGGCCACCATTCAAATCGATGCCGAACATGAGATTGGCTGTGATACAAAAATACAAAAAAAGGCAAATTATTGAAAACATCCCATTGAGGATACTTTAACACATACCACTAGCAGCTTCAATGTAATCTACTGTATATCCATCCAGCTGCATCATCTCGGACGGCTCGGATTTTTTTTCCTTATAGCTACACATTGCAAACGTGTATTGAGAGACTTGAACTAAAACAAAGTAGCGGCGTTTCCATTTCTTCCATACAGATTTACCAATTGCGAAAAGATGCCTACGGTATTGTATATGTTATATATGTAGTATATCATATCAATATAGTCGTATTCCTCTACATACCCACAATGCTTCATATTCAGGGGCTTGTCGAGTCTGCATGCTATCTTGATCCGTACATCCTGATCCGGTAGATTTTTGGGTACGATCATGCGGTGCCATTCCGGTGACTTTAGAGACACAAAATATTATTTGAAATCCAGCTAAATTTGAATATGTTTTTTTTTTAGAATATAGCTCACCTTGGAAGAAAGTGGTGTAGGCTTAATGGTAACTTTTCCCAACTCTTTGTCCTCCAGCGCCAACATTCCAGGGTTTTCCGTGTACAGCTTGACTTTTACAACAGGCAAGGCGTGAGTTGTAGTGAAATCTCCCTGAGTATCCCACCTGTATACGAAAATCGCATGAAATTGCCACAAATTGCATATGGGGGGGATTTTAACTCACATTGGCTTTGAAGCCTCGGCTTGATCAGTTTGAAGCTTTTCCCCATTTTCAACTTCCATTGTACAGTACACAATCCGATTCGGGGCTAAAGATTTAAGGCCTTTTACTTCCATAACAATTACTTCCAATTGAAACGTAAGTACAACATCCAATTTGGTTAATTGTGTAGTACCATCTTCTGAGTCACCTTCTAGCTTAGAAAGGGATCCATGGGAACGCAGAATCATTTTTCTTATTACAAAATATAAATAAACCAAAACAATTAATTCCATACATTTCACTCAACATATTGCTAATCGAATATTTCATAAATATTTTATAATTTTGCAAAAACAAAAATAAACATCTGACACCTGACCCCTGACCCCGCCGGAAATGCATATACATATATTCTCTCCCGATTCTATTTATTGAACCTTTAACAGAATTTTGAATAATGTGTAATTATTCTTTTTTTTTTTGCGTGAATAGTTAAGCGCGGATCCGACGAAAACTTTGTCCTATTCGTATTTAGAGCCCAATTAATTAATTTATTCGAAACCTCCTAAGTATCCACTTTTGTACATCACATATGGTAACCTATATAAAAAAATTCCGATTTCTAGCAGCTTATATGTGTTTTTATGTATGCCTAGAAAAATGTAATAAGATGCGATGTTTTAACCCTGAACCACTGGCAATTTTTTGTAATACTTGATTATTTGAAGCTGCAAAATAACGAGGACTTACAAAAAGGATGGAGTGCTGCAACAAGTTTATTAAAATAAAAGAGAGAGAGAGTGAGAGAAAAGACACAGCGTTAAATTCGTACATGTTTAAAGGGCGATATTGTGATTTGAGCGCTTTACCTGTGGTTATAACGTTTCAATTTTTGCAGCCCATATTTACTGTCCATATTGCCTTTTGATACGGGAAGCGATTCGAGATTCGCCATCAGCAGATTAATAGAAGATTTCAATTCCTCGATGTAAAGGGATTCCATTTCTTTGAGCACAAACTTTGGCATCAGTTTTCGGTTCTTCTCCATTTCGCCCACACGCTGCATTCGGCCATCCAATTCCCGTCTAATAGCCGCAGCTTGCTCATCAGCAGAATCCAGCTGGTACGGTTGTAAAGATAAATGGGAATTGTCATTAGATATACATATACAATCATCAGTTGATAACATTTCTCCAATATTACTAAATATATACATATATATATAAAAAAAAACACGAGTGCTCTAGTCTGGCGAACCCTAAACCTTCTTCTACTAACACGAAATTCATTAGCCTTAAAAAGTTACTTCCCTGTCGCGCCAAGAATTTACTTTCAATAAAAAAAAAACATTACTGAATTAGCAGCACGGTATACGATACAATTGCAATTGCAATTGCCATTCGATTTATTTATATCTCAATGTTTACTCAATTATCTTATCAATAGCCGTGCTGCTTCTAATGACAAGAGCAATGTCATCGGCGAACCCAATGATTGTATTGTCCTCCAATAAACAAGGGTGCAGTACTCTGACTGGTCACTATCTTTATAAGCTGGCTCGGAATGTGTCTGGCCGTAAGAGTTTCTAGGATTTTCGTCCAGTTGGCAAAATAAAAAGGTGTTCCTGACATCCAAAGTACAGACTTGGTGCGATCTACCCTGCTGGGTAGAGGAGAGATCGATGCATTGGTCTTTTTGCGGGATATTGCCGGCTTGGCTTTGCTGGGGCTCCCAGTTTTCGCTGGGCTTGCATGCTGCGATCTTTGGGGTCCTGTCCGGGCAGGTCTAGTGCCGGCTTCTTCGATGTCCTAAGTTTTGCCCTTGATCTTGTTGGCCGTAGGGCTGACTGGTCCTTAAGCTGACCTGAGACGAAGCGTGAAAGTCCAGCGAATGGTTTAGCCTCACGTGCTCCTTCTTCATCTTGTTCAACAAATAAAGTGGAATACGGCTTGTTCGGTCGTCATTTTTAAATGGGTCTCAACTCGAAGCTATTGTTGTCAATTCTGTTGTGCAGTCATCTTTGGGATCCAGTGAGGTCCACGCGTGGGTTGATTTCGGGGCAGACGAAATTCAGTCCCTGATTATTGCTGGTCAGGGAATGTCAACATACGACAAGCGTTTTCTGAGGCCCATGCCTCTAGGTGCCTTAGGGGGTCCAGTTGGTCGTTCCCGAAATTTACTCAGCCAATGTGGGGGCCTTATTTGTAATCAAGTTATCGCTGATTGCTCTTGCTGCTGATCTGATCAGCAAATCCTAAAAGCAGGCAATAGTTTTCTATGACGTTCTGTGGACTCCAACAGCGCAGCATACTTTTGTGAGGGCTTGCATTTTCCGTTGCAGTATCCACTTCGGTGCAAGTTGGCAGATCTGCACAACTACCCAGGTGTGCATAGAGTCGTTCCCCCTTCAGGTGAGTGTGTCCGAACTCGCTAGAGTCTCGTATTGACCATCTCTGCATTTCAGGTGCACGTCGGCAACTCTCCGCGCAGCCCACGGCGGGAAATAGCCGATGATCAAAACGCGTCCATTCCAGCGACACGTGGCTTGCTTTAATACTTTCCGTGTTTCTTAACCGATCTTTATGAAATTTTCAGCAATCGCTCGTATTGTGCAAAAGAATATTGGTATATTCTCAAAGGGACAATTGCATTAAAATTGTGGCTTAAATTTGTGGGCAGCTTCAATTGATTTATTTATTCGATTTAAAGCTATGGAACCAGGCTGGCGGTAGAAGCTGCATATCAAATTTGATGACTGGAGCTTAAAACCCATCGATTCCTGTCGTTTGCTGACAAATGGCGGCAGTTGTCGATTACTGGAAATATAATCATACAGCGCGGGCACCAGGAGGATCTACTATCAAAATTTTAAATCCCTAGCTCCAGCTAGAACCTAAGATCTGATTTCTTGTTCAACCTAACTAAGATCTGATTCTGGCCAAGAACATATGTACTTGTACTTACATTTGCACAAAACCAATGTAACCTTTTTTTTTTACCCATTTTCAATGATTTCAGGGTATACAAATAACTCTTTAACTATTGCTCTCGGCTACGAAAATATTTAAGCATATGTTTTGGTAAGTTATGGTCGGCTCAATTAAGTACTTAGTGGGGCTGGAGATGTCGTACATATTACATAGATGGACAAACGATAAGTTATGCTTACCATCAAGGCATTAAAGAGGATTTGATGTTCGAACTTTTTCACAGATAAAATCTGTTGAAACATATCATATAGCTGCTCTTTGGAAAGGATCAGTTCGCTATTCAATGATTGTTGCATGCGCGAAGGGCGTTTTGTATCTTCTTCGCCGCTGCCCTTGAGAATAATGTCGAATTTCGCCATCCAAGATGTCAACACAGTTTCCTTGCTCAATCCGTCAATCTCTGGTAAGGATCTTTAAGAAATATTATTATATAGAACATTTTGAATTGTATTGCGTGTATTGCGCCAACTATTTACCTGACACGTTTCTCGATATTATTGCGAAAAACTTCGCGGAAATCATGTTGCGAACATGCGCCGGACTGAACCATTTTCATAACACGTTCAGATTTTAGAAATACGTCGTGGTAGCTTTGCACAGCATTTTGGAAGGCTTCATCGGCCATTATTTGCGTTTCACCCTTCAAAAACGCCTTGAACAAGAAAACAGTTATATTTTCAATAAAATTACTATTAAAGCGTATTCGCGCAAGATAAACGAGATCAAATATTTTATATTTCAAATCCCTTAACCCTTAGTTTTCGAAATAGACGAATTCACAGAGACACGCTCATAACTCAGCTCGTTGATCTGCTCGAGAAAAACGAAAAAGAAGGGTCTGTCTCCGGCACGCCGAAGATTTAATACCCTTGCAGACCCAACCCCCGTTTCATAATACCCTAACGCTTTGCCCGCATCTAAGAAGCACAGGAACTAGTTAATGCCGAGTATGTTTAACTTAACAACTTAATTTGAGACCGATCGTTCCTATGGCAGCTATATAGTATAGTGATCCGATCCAGCTGGTTCCGACATATGTATTGCGTGCAACAGAAAGAGACACTTCTGCAAGGTTTTATGACGAAAGCTTCGCATAGAAACAGACAGACGGACAGGCGGACATGGCTATATCGACTCGGCTGTTGATACTGATCAAGAATATATATACCCCTTTATGGGGTTGGAGATGTCTCCTTCTATGCGTTACACATTTCACGACAAGATTATAATACCCTCTGCAAGGGTATATAAAAAAGTGCATTTATATGCTAGTTACGGGGGGTATTTCCTAGTCGGTCAGTTCGACTAGAGCAATCTTTTTTTTATAATAATTTAACCAAGTTTCATTTTGAATAAGCTATCTTGACAGTTTTTACTGATCTCACTTTATCACCATAATCAATTCATTGACTTCTGAAATAGCCAGCTTTACATTGAACTACTCGATCATCCAACGGAAAATGGCAGCAGAAAATTTGTTAATACTATTTCAATTTGTAACTAGAAATTATTTTGCAAGTTGTATAATTTTTTCGAAATTTACTTTTCCATAATTCATTAATTGATTGTTAATTTATTAATTTGGTGCTAACATTAGCTAAGGTGTCAAACGCCACCTGTTGGTATAAACTTGTGTTTAATTGCCATGATCTTTAATATGCAGCACCTGAAGCTGAGTGTGTTTTCTTGCTATTACTATTTTTTAGCTATACGATTGCAGTATAATTTGCTTAGCTGGCTCGATACTTAGCTGCATCGGTAAGATAGCTGCCTGAAATATTCTATTCGCTGCAATAAGAGCTAATTTAGTATGAAATTAATTACGTTAAGTGCATCTAACTTATCAGCCTTTTGCATTTAAGCGCCTCCTATCGGCAGTAATTTTTTGCCAATTTCTGTGAATATCATGTAAGTTGGCAGCGCCATCTGTGGTCAGATGTGTTGATTTTTGATTTGTTTTTCTCATGTATACAATAAACTGTATTGAAATTGAATTAAATGTAATTGAAATACATAAAGTTAACAAAAACAAACTATCAAATTAATTTATTTAACTTAGAACTCTTAAATAGAATTCAGTGTAATTTAAAAAAAAAAATGGAGGTTACTATGAAATCGATTGACTTTAAGGAACAAAATAAACTAAGTTAACTGCCTTTTTAGGCAGTTCAAAGTACTCGAGGCAGCTAAGCAAATTATACTGTATGTTGTTAGTTATAGTTACCTGAAATCGTTGTGTGATTATCTCTAGCTGCTGTTTTGTTATTTTCGGTTGCCTTTTAGTCATATCCGTGGGCTGTTTAGCATTGAATGGATACGATATGCAACGCGATATAAACACATACAACTGAATCCGGCGCTTGCGTTCCTCCTCCTCGCGTTCGTGTTTCTCCTAATCAAAAAATATACATACATATATAAGGTGTTCGAGGGGTACAGTTCTTTTGGACACATTAATTAAGATAACACTATAATACTATATATTGTAAAATACAAACGGCCTTTGGCTTCGTCGGCTCCGAGTCAAGAATTGAATTCTTTTCACATAATATGGTCACATTGATTACATTCAAATTCACATTCGATTGGTTGTCGATCTTACAATCTCTAACTTAACTCTCCTAATCGATCAATACTTGGTAAACCTTTCCACATGGAAGCTTTAGCCAATTATGGTCTTTTTGGCTAGTACGAAAGATATGTATTGTATATATTCTTTAAGCCTGCCCCGATTTACTGATAACTAAATAATTATGTATATATTGATTTGATCGTACTTACATGTGGATCGCCGCCATCATGCTTGTCGCTTGCCGTCGATGGCGATGGCGAAAGTGGGCGTGGCAGCGAATTGGCACGCGATGATCCGACACTTTGGTTGAGTGTCTCTTGGGAAATGCCACTAGACGATGATAGCAACGTTTGATTATTATTTTTTTGGTTTACCTTCTGAAACGGGCCGTCTAACAGCGAGCCACGGCCACTGCTACTGCTACTGTTACTGTTACTGTTACTGTTACGGTTACTGTTACTGCTGCTGATGTTGGTGCTCAAAAGGTGCGAAGGAGCATTAATTCTTGGTACATTGAAGGCACCAGCACTAGCAGCCTTTTGACCGTGGCAATTTGGGTGCGGGTGGTGGTATGATAATTCAGTTTGATTGTTGTTGTAATGATGATGTTGATATTCATAATGGTGTTGACTTTGCTGATGACTTGACTTTGTTGCCGGGCACAATTGCTGAATTATTATTTTACTATTGCCTTGCCCCTTATGGGCGTGGCCCGGCCTCGCTCTATGCGCCCAAAATTCAACCGACCAACCACCGATTGTATTCGTGTTCAGATGTTAAAATATGTTTTTTTAGCAATGGTGATGAAATCGATGCTCGATATGGATGTTTTTTGTGGTTCAGATCATATATACACATATATATATATATATATATATACATATATATATATGTTGGTAGTAGTCGGGAATGGCCAATTCAGGTTCACTCAACAATCGATGAAATTTAAATCAAATGCGTTACACGAATTTTTATGTATTCCAATATATATTCACACATATTGTATATATATAGATAACATAAAAAATGTATATTTTTAAAAGAATTTTTTTTTAGATTTTTAGATGCATGTGTGAGTTATAGATGCAATCCATTTCGGAATTGTTGTATTTTATTATTGTTTTTTTTTTTTTTTTTAAACGATGTGCCAATTAGTTTTATTGTATTTTTGAATTTTGTTGATATGTACATACATGTGCATGTGTTTAAGATTTGGACGAACGTAGAGCCGAAAAAAATATTAAAAGGAGTTAATTTTTGCAATTGAAATAATTTTAATGTGGAAAATAAATAATATAAGGTCAAAATTGTCTCGAATTGTTTTTTATCTTAATAAAATGAGTTAAGCGCAAGTAAGAGTGTTCCAGCCGAACTTTAACTGACAAACTATCTGCAAAGCTCCTCAAATCAATTTCAATTTCAATTTCTATTATAAACTGATCCATCAACTGTGCAATGCCTTAACTTACACCCGATGCATCGTCATGACCCCTCATTTAACATCCGAGATGGATAGATTTTGCGAAAAGTTTGAAAAATGTCTTAAATGCATTTCCACAAAGATCTCTGCAAATTGAAGCCGATCGGATAATAAACAAAAAATACCATAGTTGGACCACGTATTCATTAAGTTCTAGCACTAACTAAACAACATCTAAATGAGACATTTACAGACATTAAATGTTGACACTCAAAATTGCTGACATCTGGTCCAAAGTCGCCTTCGTTTTTGTTCGGGTACGAGACACTCTCTCTTGCTCAGCGAGCCAGAGAGTTACAAATACATGTGATTTGTATGGTGGAGCGTCGCATCGTTGTTTTTTATCTCGCTCACACTACAGGAAACTGCTTTGGCTTACTCTCATTGCTCTCTATACTCTCTCTCAGTATGTCTAGGGATCGCTCAAATGCATGTGTGTGTATGTGTAAGCGACAGGTCGAAGGTATTTCTTTCCTTTTGAAGGGACGAGTAATATGAAATAATGAAAGGGTATGCCACGTGTGTGTGTGCGTTTTTTTTTTTGCTAAATGTTACTGCAGAGGCGGAGGCGTGTCTTCCGGCCGGGTGTCGACTGGAGCACTCTTACTTGAGATTATTTGTATATTTGTATGTATGTAAATGAATAAATCAGTGCACCATTAAATTGCAAGCGAAAAATACATTTACCGAGAACAGTGCACTGAGCTTTCTACAGGCATGATTTGCATTATTGTACACAAGTTTGTTTTGCAGTTTTCATACTAACCTTGGAATTCCATTGTTGGGAACTTCAAGGCTGCCTCCCTCAGTGCCCAATTGGGGCTGATCATTTTTTGTTGATCCTGCTCCTCCATCGCTGCCATCGAATCGGCTGCTTCCACCAGAAGTATTCGATGGCCTTTGGTTTGTTGGAAAATCGCCATTATGAGTATTAGGACCAGATGTAGTAATTGGTATGGTTGCAGCTGATGTCGATGTTGATGGTGCGGCTACAGGTGCGATCGTTTTCTGTGGAGCTCCGATACGTCCTTTATTGGGCAAATTAGCGACGGTTTCATCGTCTCCCTCTTCTTCACTAGAGCTTGGGTCTATCATGGCCAGGTAAAAGGTTGATCACTTAAATGTTTTGACGGGCCCTAGAAAATATTCA
>JAWNOR010000354.1:822500-932500 GCA_035045885.1 Drosophila borealis | reverse complement strand
ATTTGTGCCACTTTTGCTAATACCAAAAAGCAATACATTGTCACATATTGGCATTTGTTTTCACTGATTCGATTTTTAAATCATTACACTTACACTTTAAGAAAGATCTGTTTAGAATAACGCATAATTTTTTAATCTAGTTTATTTTCCATTATTAATATTAAAATTTCACAGCACCAACTAAACAGATTCGTATGATTATTTCCGCATTGGTTTGGGGTGGTTTTTCGTTGCCATCAACAGTAATGTAAAAACCATTGGAACGTGGTAGCCCTAGTCCTATTCACTTGAAACCTTAATATCATTTCTGTTTTACTACTTAACTATGATTTTGCCGAAAGATTAAACAATTTGTACTAATACTGGTTTAAAATATTTGTACATATTTTCGATAGTTCGTGGTGGTTTGCCGATGCAAGTATGGAAATTAGCTAGGTAGGTATGGTAGATATTGAACGACCAATTGAGTCCTGATGGTTTCTATTCCACTAAGTTTTTCACAAGTATTCCATTTCCGGCGTAGAGCCTATTCTTATTGTATATTTTGTCAAGAATACAAAATTGATAGTTCCGATAACCCAGTGGCGGTACAATTGCCGAATATTGTACAGCAACAATATGTCTTGACGATGAATATCCGATAGCTTCGAACTATCGCCAACACCTCCAGATAAGGATGCTCTAACTATCGATAACAAATCAAACTATCGAATTATTTGGCGCCGGCTGCTATGAACTTCAAATATGTACAAAATATTAAACAAATCAGCAATGAAACATGGTATAATTTTTTATAATCAAATCCGATTTTTTCACAAATTAAAAATCATATATTTATTACATCTCAAAATATAAAACTTTTCGCTCTGGTTGACTGAATGAATGAATATATATAAATTGGCCTGTACGTCTGCTATTCGCCCCGAATAATACGTTTTTTTTCGATGACTTATCGAATTTCGTATCGATGTTACAAAAAATATGAAAGTTTCATTAACATGAACAGCTGACATAGCAACGAAGGAAAGCGGTTAACTTTAAATTTTACCAATTGGTAAACAAAATTGGTATGACAAGGATCTCAAAACCTATAAGATGTAGAGGCTTGAAAATTGGGATATTACTTCTTTTCCTTGTTATGGCGTCTCTGGAGTAATCAACGAAGTCAACATTTCATTTCATTTACACTAACCATTTTCGATATATGCTGTTGCTATCTTTTGCCTCGCAATAAGGTAAATATATTATTGAATAACTTCTGTATTTATTGTTCTAAGGTTATAAAAGGCAGTATACAAAAATGCATTTCTTTTAACACAAACTTGTTTTAATGACTTATTTGAGAAGTTCTTGTTTTTCTTTTACAATCTAAACATATGGTCAAAATTGCAGGTAAGAAATAATATTGTATAATTTCATGTACAGCTTTATGCGGCTTTAGGTTTCTTATTCGGCACAAAGCTGGTCGACTTAATGACACACTTGTGCTGACCGTGCAATCCATGGACAGGCAAACAGCGACAGTCGCTGACCGTTTCGGTTTTAAAGAGGGTGTCTGCAATGGAGGATGTGACCTGGTTGAGCACCTTCTTTTGGTCTGCAGCTTTGAGCTTATCGAAGTTTTGTGTGTCGAATGCCCAACCGCCGTTGTTGAGTACAAAATCAATGCCCATGTCGTTTTCAAATTGCAATTTGGTGCGCTTCTTGTTATCCTTGCCATCTAAGGTGGCCACTAATCGCGCATTAAAACCTAGTTTGTGGACGAGTATGTTAATGTTTGTATTTAACTATTATTGCCATTAATTGCGCTTACCAACTAGCTTTTCCGATGGAACACCCTCGAGTGCAAGTCCCTTTATGGGCGCTATCAAGTGAAGAAGAGCCCCATCGAATTTCGTCACGGTTCCTGTTATTTGGGCTCGAACGAACTTCAACTTTGGGAATGCGTATAAAATTAATATTTGTAATGTTTAAAGTTAAAAATGTTAGCATAACGTTTATATTAGAGCTGTCAAAGCAAAGTCCAATAGAACACCCATAGGTTTTTTGAGTCTCTTAATTAAACGTTACATATCGGAAAACGTAGCGGGATTTTCTAAGAATGATTTGGAGATCGTCAGAGCAAATATAAATCAGTTGACGTGTCAATCCCTTTTGCGCCTTTTTAACAGCTGGCAGTCTGGGCACACTGAACATTTCATATGAAAATCCAAACCAGTCTCACGAATAAAGATATAAACAACGTTGACCAAATCACAATCGGAGCATAAATATCAAATATCTGTCATATTAAAAATATTAGTAAGAAGCTAGCCAGCTTAAGTAAAACTTTTTGCTTTAACCACCAAACTTGTTATACACGAATTCTATTATAAGATTTAGCTAAAATTGTATCTGCCAACTTAATCAAATATCTCTATAGGAATGAAAGTTCTTGTATAGACTTTATGTCTATGCGGGCGTTTAAACTTGGTTTTCCTAGCACTGAAACTAATTTTTGTTAAAAAAAAAAAAACTATCGAAAGTATCGATCAGGGCGACTATTGATAGTTTCACAGTTCTATTGTAAATGCAAATCATTGTTTCAAGTTGTTATTCCTAAGACAGCCGTTCTCTCCTGTACTCTATTGCTTTCTTAAGTCACGATAGCACTGAAACTAATTTTCGTTGGAAAAAAAAACAAAAACTATCGAAAGTATAGATCGGGGCGACTATCGATAGTTTGACAGCTCTAATGTAAATGCACATCAATAGAAGCTTACCCAGTTGTTGTACTGAAGGGAATTGCTGCGAACGCCAACAATGCTTTTGGCTGCGCCGGCACGGAACGGATAATCGAGAGCCAATTGGAATGCCTTTTCATCTGACTGCGGAACAATGGTCTTTACAAAACGCTCAAGCGTATTGTATATGTCCAGTATTCGCTTTTCCGTGATAATTTGCTCCACACAGTTTTCGCAGAAGTTCTTTGGCCCATTTAGTTGAACATTGGCCACGTTTCCTTTGTAATTAATTTTACCATTGTCGCTCGTCAATAGGGCAGGATAACGCTTGTTCTCATCAAATGCAATGACACCCACTTGAACATCAGAGAATCCACGTGTCTTAAGTGATTCGCGAATCTCGGTAATAGCGGGTGCAACCAAGTTGGCCAAAACACTGGGCGTTACATTAATGTCAACCACAAACACAACATCTGCCTTGTTGGTTGGCGTCTTTACGGTGAACTCCTCGCCGAAGTCACGCTGGCCGGGCGCTCCGGAACACTTGAGACAACGCGTTGGCAACAATACCCATTTGTGTTGTAACTTCAGCGCTGAGCCATATGCCAGGCCAAAGGTGCAGGCAACTGATTCCTTATCCTTTTCGGGGACATTCAGCACGGCAATATCGCACGCCAGGCGATAGGGCCTGGAGTCCAATGCCAAGTAATGGATGGCCAATGGGGATTCGATGCCAAAGATCTCGCTGCAAATCTCATTGCGCGTAGGGCTTTCCAGCTGGGCCTTATCGAATGCCACGGGATTGCATTTACCCACACCGTATTCGTTGCCCAAGGCCGCCGAGTCGCTGGCTAGCGTTCCATCGATGAGCAGATAGTCATCGTAGGG
The DNA here is from genome assembly GCA_035045885.1 of Drosophila borealis. NCBI lineage: Eukaryota > Metazoa > Arthropoda > Insecta > Diptera > Drosophilidae > Drosophila > Drosophila borealis. The sequence continues at coordinate 928,889 of JAWNOR010000354.1, read as the reverse complement.
CTCGGCGTTACCATTTCCAAGCAGGCCGCGAGTTTTGCTTGTGTAAAATCCGTTGACATTAACATGACAAACCTTGAGGTCTGTGGTACAGACGATGTGCACTCCGTACTCCGAGTGCAGGTAGACTGTGTAGAAGCGTCGCCAGCCATGAATGCCAGGTAAGTGTTGCGGATACTCGACGGGTTTGCCGTTCACCTTAAGTGCAGCCGTATCGCTGACCTCCATATAGTTGCCGTCTCGATCAATCAAAGTGATGCCCTTTAGTTTGCCATTGTTGAGCTGAGCGATGACCGTAAAGTTTTTGTCGACGCTGTCCTGGGCCAGAATATATTTGCAATTGCCGGGATAGGCGTAGTTCTGGCCATCGAAACTGAACACATGCTGGCCATCTACAATGTGGCCGTGCAGCTCGAAGTCGTGGAAGAAGATCCAAGAATTGTACCAATTCTTGCTGAATATACTCTCCCAGTTCTCATTCAACAGGAAGTTAATGGCGCTCGATCGGAACGAAAGCACCACCGGCAACTTGGCGAACGCATCCAATGAGCTTGGCCAGAAGCTGAGCCAATCTTGCGAGTCGGTCAATGAGACCCGGCCAACTGGCGAATTACTCTTGACTGCCGCCCATACTGAACGCACAGCCTTCCACAACAGCTTTGAGAGTTCGTCCAGCGTCTTTTCCTCGTTGACGGGCACCTGCTTCAGCTTGGCCTCGAGATATACGTGCAGCTTTTGCAACAGCTCGGTGACCTCAGGTGTTTGAGGTAAAATGTTCAACTGCTCGAATACATTGTTGAGCAGCTCTAAAGTGCGTTCAACAAGCTTAAGCTGTTTGACCTTGGTTGTCAGTTCGTTGCGTATGCTATCAAATGTTGGCAGCTTGGCGACATACTCCTTAATTTCGTTGATTATTTCCTCGGCTGCATTCACAACTACCTTGATCAGTTCTTGGGCTGCTTCTTGCAATGGTTTCAGCGCTTCATTTACGGCCTTGCCATAGTTCTTCAATGCGGGGCCGTATTTCTCAAGCCAAGCAATCAGCTCCTTGAATGCCTTTGTCCAGATATTGAGCAGCTCTACGCGCAGTTGTCCAACCAGCTTTGTCGCAGCTACGACCAACTGTTCCCATGCTTTTAGCACTGAGTTCTCCCACAGATCTTTCAACTTTTCACTCAGCTCTACAAACGCCTTGTGCAATTTCTCATACTTTTCGGATGTCGTCTTTATTACTTCGTCGATTGTTTTGCTTATCTTTTCGAAGAGGGTTCGTCTGAAATAGAAATACATTAAAACATTTGATTTGAACGAAATATTGACAGGATATGATAGACCCGTTTCTAGTCTAGATACATTTTGCATACATTTATCGAACATGGACCGACATACTATATATGTACATATTTTCGTAATATATTATCAGACTCTTCTAAACAAGGTATAGGATATCATTTTATCAGGAACTCGACTAGGTTCTCTTTTTGACAGAACTCGATATGGGGTTGGTAAAGATACATATCTACTTACATGGCATCGATAATTGGTTTCAAGGTGGGATCGCTTTCGAGTTCTGTAATTATTGCTTTCACTTGATTCTCGTAGCCAATCTTCAGTTTTGTAAAATCTGGTCCACTTTCGGAGGCTAATTTAAGATTCTCCTTAAGCTCGTTATAAACCTTATCAAAACGCTTTTTCAAATTTTCGGTCACTGAGTCCGTTTCTTTCTTGATTTCCGTTTCAACAGTGCTCTGTAATAAATAAGTTAAATATATAGTTATATAGATCTGTATCGAATTGATATTGATTTGCTTACCAGGAACGCGGAAACATCGGCGTCATTTGTTTTGTAGTTGGTTTGCAGGAAGTTGGCGGCATCTAGAGCTATGCGTCCATTGTATATGGGCTTACCTGCGCCTATCACATCGAACTTCAACTCTTTGCCCAGTTTCACCTCGGCACTGGCATCGATAAGGTTTGGTCGCTTTAATGTGACCTTGGCCCAGGATGGTTGAATCTCGCCAAAGAATTCCAAAGGTATCTGTTCAAAGACTTGCAGTTTTGTGTTGATTTTCGCAATACGCTTCTGCAGATCAAAGTCGCCGGCCACCTGAAGTATTTGTTCATTTTGGGCATTCACCGAAATCTCGACACGATTCTTGTTGCCAAACAGATAGGCACCAGCCTTAAGGTCACCTGGGCTGCTCTGCAGCTCGCTGCTGGCACTGAAATCCGTTGTCTCCGTGTTCAATGCGGCGTGAGTGTTCAGTTGATACTGAATGCGTAATCCCGTGGAACGGATTTGTTGATTGGACGTAATATTGAAACCGTTTGTCGCTTGAATATTGCGTATTTGTGTCTTGGCAATCACCTTCTGATCGGGGCTGCGGAATATATCGAATATAATTTCGCTGTTGATAATGCGCTGATCACGGTTGGCATCGATGCTGCCGGTAACGCTCAGAGGTCGGATCGTTGGATGTTCAACCTTCAGCTGACCCTTGGCATTGAGGGCAACCTGTTCCACGCCCGATAAGTCCAGCACGGCCGAAACGCGCGCCACATCATTCGGTCGCTGCAGCTTGTCGATATAGAAGGCAGCCGACTGCTCATAATGTCCAAAGAGCTGGCCATCCTTTGGCACTTGCTGCACTGTCTCGAACGCAATTTGCCGCTTCGGCAGTGTCAGTTGAATGGTCGAGCCGGCGGGCAGCAAATTGGCAGTGAGCTGATACTTGAGGTTATTGCTGGATATGATATGACCATCTAGATTGTATTGGTACTTGAAGCCCTGACGTATGTGCTTCGATTTGACCTCCAACTCATAGGGATAGCCGAACTCGCGTAAATCAACCAAGACGAGCACATTATGCTGCACGGAGTCAAGTTGTTCTTCGTTTGCGGTCACCGTCGACTGCAGCTGGATGTTAACGCATTGCTTCTTCTCCTCGCAGATGGATAGCTTGTTGTTGAACTCCTTGTTGGTTACTTTGATCGTTGCGACGCCGTTCTTGGGCCCAAAGTTGCCATTGAATGTGTACGCAAAGCCAACCTCCTTATCGGTGTTCAGGTCGAAGTGTTGACGGACCAGCTTGAAATTGCCGTTGTGCGTTTTGCCCTGGTATTGCACCTGTCCCTGTCCCTCAATTATCGCCTTGTTCTGTTCCTTCTTCAAACTGTATGTGGCAGTGCCCGCAATTATTGTACTCTGTGCACTCTTGAGATTCACCTTAATGCTCTTGCCCTGGCCTTTAACGTCCAAAGCATAGTTGTCTAGCTTCAATTTCTTCGAATTCCAGTTGCCAACGATATAGAAATCATCAATGCTAGTATACGAGGCCTCAGTGCTCAATTTGAAATCCAAGTCCACAACATTATCCAAGTCCACGGTCAGCTTGGCCTTGCGCTCACCCAGGACTTCCACAATCGCAACCACAACAATGGGCTGCTGCGTCGGCAGAGTAACGCGCAAATCCAGTCCCTTTTTATGCGTCGACTTGTACAATTTGGTGTCCAGGCCATAGGCCTTGTCCCCCTGCTTGAGCTGAGCGCTAAGCGAGCTGCTACCTTCGACAACCTTGTGCTGGCGCACAGATAACTCGATATTCTTGGCCGACTCGTAGCTGGTGTCCAGGGTGAAATGGATCGATGCTGTGTCGGCGCCACCGTAATTAATATCCGCATTTGTTTTGATATATTTTTCGGCATATTGTGCCTGGAAGGCGTACTTTTGCAAGCCGCTGGCATTTCCTTCCGTCAAGCTGCCCGACCTCTCACTCTGATAGCTGCCGTTGAATTTGATTGGAGCCTGCAGATTATTGTTCTGTGCATCGAATGTATAAGTGCCCTGTTTGGCGGCACCCTTCCATGCGGTATTGATCTTGGTGAATTGGCCATCGCCCGATTTGGCATTCAGGACAAACTCCACATCATGGGCCCCTCCTTGGCTGTCCGTTTGCTTCAACCACTTGCCCTGGCTGCTGATATCCCAGGTTTTGAATTTCGTCTCAGGCGCTTGCAAATTGTATTGCAGCTCATAGGTGGCAGGCGCAGTTCCTTCGCCCGCATTGTATTTACCATTCACGCCGACTGTGACGCGATCGCCAAATTTGACAGACGCGACCACCGTATCCTGCTTGCCGGAGTCCTCCAACGTTATGGCAACCTCAAGCGGCTCGCTCAACAGGGGACTCTGTGCGCCAAGGAATAATTCGCGTGTGTCCGCTTTGCCCTTAAGCAGATATTGTCCACGATAGTTGAGCTCGGACTTTTGTCCATTGAATGGTGTGTATATTATTTGTCCGTTAACCGATAACTCCTTCGTTTTGACATTCCAACGGTCCAGCTTACCCTTAAAAGCCAGCGTACGTTTCTTTCCGGCTGCCTGATCGTTAATCTGAACATCCATAGTGCCTTGGGTTAGATGCGTTTTGGGATTTGCCGTCACATGGCGATTGATGCTACCGTCGACAATGCGTCCCTCCGGACATGTGAACGCAAACGTGCCTTGTATATCGCCATTTGTACGCCATTCGCCTTTGAGATTTCCGGTCGCATCGAATGCGTACTTTTTGTCATTTGCCTCGAGGATGTTTTTCGTGCTAAACTTGAGCTTATCAATGTTGCTTTCCGTTTTCAGATGCACCTTCTGATTGCCATCGAGCGTAATAGTTGCGTCCAGATCGTATTTCGGCGACTGTATTTGGAATTTGGCGTCAAGTTCGAGCTTATGCTTTTGTTCAGTCTTTTGTGTCTCAACGGTGGCCGTTAGCTCACCTTTACCATTTTTGGCTACTTTAAAATCACCTTTGGCCGTTAGCAAATTTTTGACAATCACATTCACCTTGGCTGCGGAAATTTTATCCAGCGGATGCTGCGACTCGCCGGTCAGCTTAAACAGTTCAGCATTGTCGCGGCTAATGCGCAACTCGCTATTGGTTTTCTCCGGCGTGCCGATAACCTTGAGTATCCATTGCACGGGCTTCTCCTTGGCCGTTAGCTGTGCACTGCCCTGCAGATCGATGTGCACATCCTGTGCCGAGTAGCGTTGTCCCAATTCACCCTTGGCCGTCAGCGAGCTGCCCCAGCTTGTTGTCAGTGTATTGTCAATGATGAAAATATTGCCACTAACATCGCACTTGGAGAGCAAGTCAATGGAATGCTTGTTCAGTTTGGCATTGGCCTTCAGTTCGTAGTCGTGCACGGAACGCTGATTGGATTGATATTTAACATTGAGAGTAGCTGACTTTTGGTCGCGCGTTGCTTCGACATCGAATTGGAATTTGTTCACATCGAACGTGGACTTTGCGGTCACAGAGCCAATTGGCTTGTTCTTGTGCTCAACGATCAGATCCTGCGAAAATTTGCCCGAGCGCAGTGTGTTGGAATTCTCGGTATTCACGTACTCCAGCGCTGTGCTGCTCTTGATGGACCAGGCTGCAGCCTTGCCGGTCAGTTGCAGGGAATACACCTTTTCGCCAATATTCAACTGTGCCGAGCTGCCATAGACATTCTCGGGGGCACGTTCGTCATTGACAAACACACCGGCAGCATACTGACCGTTATCCAGCTTAAAGTTGCTCTTCACCAGGAACGATTCCTGGTTGGGCGCAACACGCAGCTCGGTGCTGAGCGACGTTGGTCCGATATCGACCCAACCGTTCAGCACGAAACGATCATTGGACCGGCTCGAAATTTGGAAATTCTGGAAATTGTAACGCGCTTGCTTCTCACCGGTTTTCTGTACTACGATCTTACCGTCGACCTGGTAGCCGTTGATGTTATTGGATACACCGTTTTTATCCTGGATTTCAATAATCGGCTTGTACTCATTACCATTTTTGGCAAAACCGATTTTGCTCTTCTTTATTGTTTTATCCTGTTCATATTGACCGTATAGGACCAACTCCTGAGCGTCATTCGTAATGCCAGCTTCCACGCCGAGATGATACTGGGGACTGTCGAGCGTTAGACGACCATAGGTTTTCGGTTTGGTACCGAGCTCAAGAGCCAAGCTGGTGTCATGGTTAACCTTGGAGCCGGGCGTACTATACTGTAGCTTCCACTGATTGCTGCCCGATTGTAGGGTTGAGTGCGTTCCCTTCAAGTTAAATTTACGCTCCGCTGTCAGGTAGACAGCGAATGTGAATGGACGCGAGAGATGAACCTCATCGACGAGTGAATTTCCCTTGCCGCCGCCGCCGCCAATATCGCTCAGACTGGTCGAACTGACCAGGCAGACGTTTAGGCCAATCACATCGAGCTGGTTGAAGCACAACTCGGTTGGTTTGGTACTCTTTTGCTTCTTGCCGGGCTTTAGGGGAACGGATTTAATCGGTTTGTCCTGCTCGGCAACGAAAAATTCCGTATTCAATTGCACATCGATGAGCTCCAGCTTTTCGCGCGGCAGCTCAACATTGACATTGAAACCATCGCCGTCCTTGATCAATGAAACGGATATATCGCTGCCGGTTGCTGAATGCGCGCTCGACACAACCCGAAGGCCCGTGGCAAGCACCTGGGTATTAAAGCCAAGTTGTACATTGAAATTAATATCAACGCTTGGTACGAATTTCAAACGATATTTGGCCCTTTGCCAATTCTGTTCCAAAATTGCGTTCACATCGATGTTGACCGCAAAATCAATTTTGTTAGCCGCAAAGCCCTGGGCAGCCAGTTCCAGTGGGACACCCAAGCCAGTTGGATAGGTTATCTCTGAGTCGAGGAAGAGATGATGGCTGGAAAACTGCTTCTCGAATGATGTCAATTCCTTTTTGGCCTTGTCAAATGCCTCCGAGAAGTGCTTGATAATATCCTCCAAGGTGGTTGGAATATTGTCGCCCAGACTCAAAAATGCCAACTCGGAGCCAAACAGTTTCAGCGACAGATCCAGGTTCAAATCCTGTTCGTTCTTGCTGCCATAGGTTTTGTACTTTTTGGCCGTCTTGGCGGCATCATCGACAATGGAGCGTCTGGCGCGACCGCCAGCTCCATTTCCGGCACCGTTGCCCACTTCAATCAGTTTGACAATCTCATCGAAATCTTTGTTCAGCAAACCCTTGGGTCCCAAATAATATTCAAGAAGATTCTCAAGATTCTCCTGACGTACGTTTGCCTCAAACACATTGAAATTGGTGCCGAAGAGTTCCGTTGTCAAATTGAGACGCGCCGAGCGTGGCAAAAATCCGTGTTGCGAATAGATAAGCTTGTAATCGGAGCTGGCGCTCAAGCCCAATGCGTCCAGTTTATAGGAGAGCTCATTGTTAAAGCTATATCGTCTGTAGTCTTTCGGGAACTGCTTAGTTACTCGAATGTTGCCCAAGTAATATCTTTGCTGCTCGCGTGTCGCGTCCGTCGAGTCGCGTATTGCCCTCAGATTGGATTCAATAAAGCCACCAACTTGGTATACCTTCTCCGAGTTGACAATTTCGGATATCTGATTGGCCAAATCGGCAGTTGGACAGCTAATGGCAGCCAGGTAGGCTTCAATGCGTAACTCGGAATCTTCGTTGTGGTCCCTGAGCAGGTCGACAGCCTTAGAGCCTAAGGTGGCTCCGTTGCAGCCAAGAGTTGAGACTGCCTGGAGAGCAGCGACACGTATGCGATTGGAGCGGCCGGGAGAGATGCACTCGCTCAATGCTTGTGGAACATTATTGGCCAAATTTTTAGCATTGCCAATGCCCTTCAGGATGTACACAATACGTTCCTCTTCCTTTTTCGAATTGGGCTTACAGTTCTTGAGACCATCGACAAACCTTTTGGATATCGCTTCAATATCACCGGATTGACAGCCATTTTTGTTGCAATACTTGGCCACCAGGCTGCCTACAGCCAAATAGATCTCCTTTGGTGCATTGGGCGACAGTTGGGCAGCCGCTTGACTGAGCGTTTCCTTGTCGACCGATTCAACTAGATTGAGCGACAATATGGCAATGATCTTCTCCTTGTCTTCAAATTTATTGAGCTGCTTTAGTATAGCTCTGGCCGATTCAGCGGTATTTGTGCGAAACAGTGCGTCCAGGTAAACCTTGCGTGCCAGCACCTTGTTTGGATGCGGGAAGGCCGACAGCTCTAGCAAGGTTTCCGTATCGGATTGACGCAAAAGACGTATTAGCTCAACGAATTTCTTGGCGCTATCCTTTTTCACATAATCGCCGGTTAGGTCGACAAGTTCCGAGAGTGCCGACTTTAGAGCAGCAATATTTTTCGACGCGTAAGTTTCGGACTTTTGAAAAACGATGCTAGCTGGACTCGATCCAGTAGCCGGCGCACTTGCTGCCGTACCGGCAGGATTTTGAAGCTTCAGTGTGGTGACCACCTTGGCAGTTATGTCCGAGACACCCTTTGTCGTACCCGTGAATTTATACAGCTCGACTAGCTGAACATTTCGAACAACACCTCGTTCAATTTTCGATTCCTTGTTATAGTCAGACTGGAAGATTGCGCTCGACTTAACGCCAGCCTTTTCATTCACAATGCCAGACAGGATACCGCTGGTGATTTGCTCTCGATGAGCGCAACTGTTCAGGTCGCGCACTTTGGTCACGGTCTCGACATTTCCGGACTTTGAGGTTGAGGTGTGCGTTGGACACTGACCGAATACATCCACTTCGCTCGTCACATCCGTTCCGGTTTCCGACTGCAAAAGCGATATAATACCACGCTTAATGTTCAGCGAGTACGCGGTATCGCTGGCATCGGTACAGATCTGTGCGCCCAGCTGGCCATTGGCCAGTGTGAAGTGCACCGGCTTCTGGATATTGGTCAGTATCTTTTTCTCGATCGACTCTTTGGTGTTGATAACCTTAACGGAGCCAACCTGCAACGTGTAGCCGCAGTTGCCATTGGCAAAGATCTTGGCCGAGCCGGTTACTTTGAGGCTGGTGTCATCCGCTTCGTTGACAACGCCCGAACTTAATCCAACCGTTAAGATGCTGTCAAACGCGTACTCATAAAAGTTACCAGCCGTATATTTTAGCAGACCATTGTCAGCTGTTAAAGAAAAAACACATTGTTATTGCACGAACAAAAAGACACCTTCCGATCAATTTCACTTACGTCGAGGACATCCTTTATTGCAACTACCATCTACAATCAATAAAGAAAACATATTAATTTACAGCCTGCGCTCATCGAGAAATAATCAAATATAAAGGAGTGCTCTACTAGGGAAATACCTTCGTGATCAGCTTCGATATTTATTGTCAAATTTTTAAGCAATTTTCAGGAGGGGCTACGCCTATGATTTAACGTCTCTAGCTCTTATGACTCTCTCGACTCAGCTGTTGTGAGTTGGTGCCAAGAATTTTTTGATATTACATTTATACGATCGTGGAATCATCTTCCCTTAAAAAAATGTCTCTTAAAGAAACCAATTGTCCAACCAGTCGAAAAATAAACTTTCGTCCAATTAACCCTTGACCCGCTCCAAGAGCATTGAACTTTGCGAAAAACGTATCAAATACATTTTCCAACAGATCTTTGAAACCGATAATTAAGAATAATGTGCAAATTTTCCGCTAAATTTCCACCGTTGCGGGTGAAATCTGCCAAATCGCTGAAACACATATTGATTAAGTTCTTATCTTTGAATCGCATTTTCCAGAGAGAAAGCTTGGATTGTGCGAAAAGTGTGCAACACGTCTCAAATGATTTTCCTAAAAGATCTTTGGACGAATGTATTTATACGAAAAGTCTGAAACACGCCTCAAATGAATTTGAACAAGGATCTTCGAAAATGATTCCGATCATCGGCTGGCAAACAAAAAAGTTTCATACAAATGTTTTTCACGATTTGCGAGTGGAATTTCGAATTTTCGACTGTAAAAAACTCTCTTGATTCGACTTTAGGCGTTTTTATTCTGAATAAATATTCACATTTAAATCAAATAACTTAAATAATTTTGTACATGCGCATTTTTATATATGTATAAATATTCTTTATATATATTCTTTAAGCAACTAGCCTGAACAAATGTGATTCTTGCGGGCACTTCAATTAATTTCAATAAAACGCGATTATTTCAATACAATATTCGTATACCTTACAATAATTGATAGTGCAATTGTATTTCTGTGTTATGCTTATGATTAATTTATCCACATCATATAGCATATCATATATGTATGTAAGAAGCTCGCATAGGGACAATTGCTCGAAAATTAACTGATTGCATAAGTACTCCATTGTGCGGATAAGTACAGATATGTGCATAACAAGCATCCACTGTATCCATTCAAAATGTCTAAAATGTGCCTGTCCGTCTGAATGTGCGCCTCGATCTCGGAATCTTTAGGAGCTAGAACTACTCGTACTACATACTCTGACCGAATTTATTGTTTTCTTTCGATATTTATTTATTTATTATTTTAAAAAATCTCCGACTAATTAAATGTCACTTTTTAGATGTTACCTCTCTTTCCTCTCGGAATTATAAAAAGAACTCACTTTTAAAACTCATTTTTTTGTCCTTTATAATTTTTTTATAATTTTCTTTCAATACTTGTAGTAATCGAGTTTATAAAAATTTGAAATATAAAATGTAGTATTTATTTTCTTGTACAGTATCTCCGATTAATTACATATCACTTTTAAGATGTTACCTCTCTTTCCTCTCCGAATTAAAAAAAGAACTCACTTTTAAAACTCAAGTTTTGCCCTTTATAATTTTTTTTCATTATTTGTAGTAATCGAGTTTATAAAAATTTGAAATATAAAATTTAGTATTCATTTTCTTGTACAGTATCTCCGATTAATTACATGTCACTTTTTAGATGTTACCTCTCTTTCCTCTCGGAATTTAAAAAAGAACACACTTTTAAAACTGAATTTTTTGTCCTTTATAATTTTCTTTATAGTTTTCTTTCAATATTTATAGTAATCGAAATTATTAAAATTTCAAATATAAAATTTAGTATTATTAAAACTCAATTTTTTTTCCTTTGGTAAACGCACTTTTGTATAACACTTTTAAGCTCTAGAACAGCGAAGTTTTCTCAAGAATGGGTGTTCGAATGACTGATACAGGGTATTCCACAGTCGGGCACTAAATATATTTGCGTGTACATACCAGAGTTAGCTGTAGTCGCCAATAGCAGAAGAATCAGGATACCACAAGTGTTAACGGGAATAGCCATCCTTTTAACTGTACCGGCCCCCTTGGGGTGAGCCTACAGAAAATGAAGTGATCATTGCACATTGCATTAGTAATTATATATTTACACGTGAATTCATGCAATTAAATAAACATCATCCGTATGTACAGTATTATGTTGCACTTATGTATGTATGTATTTATGTATGTATTTGGTTTTGTTATTGTATTGTTGAACACGAAATATGTATGTAGGAAGGATTCTGTACCTAATATACACGGAAATTTATACTGCAATTCCTTTTACTGAACCAAGTTCAGAGAAACGCGCACACAACTCGACAACCGCCTTGATATGGACCCGACGACAACTGACTTCGAATTAAGCCGCATTTTCCGCTAGAACACAATTTAAATACATCGCCTTGCCTCTGCGTACAAATACGTATCTGTTTATAGTATAATATCTACACAGAACCGTATATGTATGTGTGTGTGTGTGTGTGTGTGTGTTTGCATGCCTATGCATGTGCGTGTGTGTATTAGTTGCGCTAGACGATATTCTTGATGAGCGCGTCGCGTCCACTTGGGTGTCGTTCTTGTGTGTGCTCTCACGGTCAGGTTGCTCTCATGCATAGAAATATCAATTTTAAGCATTGAAGGGTGCGCTGCTTCGCTTCTGAGCATTTTCCATTATCAGAAGAGGATTTAACGCATTCGACCCCTGCTCAGCCACTTTATCTCCACTGTATGTGTGTGTGTACGTAAGTACATACATATGCATGACAAGTGAGAGTGGCCGACTGGGAGATACCATGTAGCCTATTACAAATTGCTACACATACACAGACACGTCTTCACGTCGCAGGCTGACCCCCCGCCTATTGCAGTGCCCGTGCTTCTTCTTATGCCCTAAGCCTATTGAGAGAAAAAAAAACGGTATAAAGGTTTTGTGCAAATTCTTATAGCGTAAACTGCGCATCAAGCGGTATTTGTGAGTGTGTGTGTGCGTGTGAATGTGCATTTATATTGAGGGATGCTAGAATGAAGTAAAGCTGGCTTGGGTATATCCTAGTCGAGCACACCCGACTGGTGCACTCTTACTTAGCCTGCTCGACTCTTTAGAAAATGTATTTTCTAAATTATTTATGTGTTTATTGACTGTGAAATGAACGATAGCATTATCCAAAGCTGAAATCGAAAATAATTTCATTTTATGTGGAGTTGAGGGAGGTGCCCGAAATATTCCTACGTACGTCTATGCTTGTGAATGTGTGTACACATAAGTACACACATATGTATGTATGTATGTATTTGTGTATGAATTGCAGCTTACGCCTGATAAGAAACTTTAATCGTTAATTAAAAGTTGCTTGAAAGCAAAACGCGGCTCGATAAGCGCACAAATTCTCGCTGCTCATACCTGACAGAAAAAATTACAGTTCGTAAGATTATCGCTTAAATATTATTGGTATACTAAGTCTGTGCATAGCGAATTTCTTGTATCTATCTCTATACAGAAAGCCCTTTATCATGACTGACTGACCAACTGACTGACTGACTGACGAACTGACTGACTGACTGATTGGTGATCAGCTTTAAGCGTCAGATTTAGGAAGCTGAAATTTTTACTGTTGTGGCCCTTTGTGATGGAGGCGCACGGTAAGAGGAGGTTTTGATCAATTTCATCCGCAAGTGTGAAAAAAGCGTGAAAAAGCGCAGCAGTGAACGTTTTTTGTTTGCCATCCGATCGGGCTCAAATATCGTTGTTCAATTGAGAGGTTTTTTACACGTTCCATGTCTCCTTGGTCAGAACGGTGCTCAAAGATTTGTTTCTAGCCACAACTATGAAATATGTATAGCGCAAAAATTATCAATATTTTTGTTTAGAATCATCGTAAATTGAAGACTTGATGGTCTCTCATCTTGTGACTTCATTTCTACCATTTCTAATCTCATCAATACAATTTAAGAAGCATTCATTTAACCTTTGTACTCACGATTGATTTTGCCTTTGTTGTTTTAATATTCATTTAATGTATTGTATTTGTTATACTAGACCGATTTATTGATTAGCCTGGTATTTTTCGCCCTTATAAGTCCCGAGGCCTAAAGCTTAAAGCAGAAAAAAACTATTGTTCATTTACATATTTCCAATTTAGCACAAAAATATCTTTGGCATTCTTACTTACTTTTCGAGCGATCGGCAAAGAAAGCTATATGATATAGTGCTCCGATCCTGTCTGCAACAGAAATACAATTGAGAGAGTAATTCGCATAGAAACAGAAAGACGGACGGACAACTCGACTGTTGATGCTGATCATGAATATATATACCAAATGGGGTCGTTACACATTTCATCACAAAATCATAATACCCTCAACAAAGGCATCGTGACGTTAAAACCGATCGGATAGTATAGAGGTTTGGACTGCGAAAAACGTATCAAATAAATTCTGTAACAGATCATTGAAAATAAGTTTGCAACCGGTCAAAAAAAAAGAAGTGGAAATTTTCCACCAAATTTCCACTGTTGCGGGTGAAATCTGCCAAATCGCTGAAACACATATTGATTAAGTTTTTAGGTAGGGATTTGAAAATAGGTTTGAAGTAAATCGGAGAGGAAGCTTGGATTCTGCGAAAAGTGCGAAACACGTCCCAAATGATTTTTCTAATAGATCTTTGGATGAATGTATTCATACGAAAAGTCTGAAACACCTCTCTTTATAAAAAGAGTTGCCGTGAGTTTTGTCTCTTGCAGGTCGAATTTCTGCTTCCCAGCTCTGTCAGACAGGACACACAGTTTTATATATATAGAGATTATGCCAGCATTTGAGTTACAACTTATTCCGTCCGAACGAACGCTAACTTGTTAGATGTAGATCTGCAAAAATAAGTTGAAAATCAAACGGATGAGAAAATAATTGTTGTTATCAATCAGTTTCGTAAATCAATGAGACACGTCGTTATCCACGGAAGAGGCTAAGAGGCTATAACAGTTTATCAAATATGAAAAATAATAATAATAAATGTATTTAAAATATCGATTATGAAACGAAGCATATCTTGAAGATTGTGAAAACTACCGAGGTCTAAGTTCTATGCAAATCCTCGAATACAATTCACAATGTGTAGAGATGTGTGGGAAGAAGAAGCGCAGTTCCTCCATAAGGCGATTTCCGTAGTCAGTCGAGGAATCAATCTGTAGGGTGTTACACTAACGGGGAGGGGGGGGGGGGGGGGGGGGTGGCCTACCTCTACTATCCGTAGATATGATATGATATGATCTCTTTTAGTCGGGAATTGCACGTATAATCCGAGGATCAACCGTATTTACCACGCTCTTAAAAAACCCGTTAAATCAATTGTCGTTTAAAGCTTAAAAATATTGTTTTTATTATTATTAATTATTAATTATATGTTAATCACAAATTAACAAATTGTAGTGTTTACTGTTTACTGTTTTTATTTAACGGCTTGGTTCTGAGCAACAGGAGTGTTAATTTGATTTCGATTTTGATTTTGATTTTTAATTGTATTTTGTAATATCATAAATGTAAGTTTTTGTATTCAACTGTCGAGAGTAATAAAAGAAAAATGCATATAGTATGTGTGTGGATCTGTTTCATTCAGTGGGTAATGTACAGTATAATGATTAAACACAGCCCCACACACACACACAGACACACACACACACCTATTTTCTGGCCAGTGTAAATGGCCTATATATATATGTATATAATATCTATATATATATATATATACTGACTCATGCATTCGTATATATACTTAAGTACATTTCGATTAAGATCATTCGATTTGCTGAAAGTTTTACTTTGATTTATTCGTCGAATTTATTTCATAAATTTAGCTTAGCATGACTTTTTAAAAATCGGCTCAGAATGAAAAATTTATAACGGTATGAAAACCTTTATTCTAACTATTAAATTTTTTCTATCCGGCCGCCTACCGAACATTTTCGTGCCTATTCCAGTACTTTATTTAAGATCAGATACATTTTTGACGAAATACGTATTCTGTTTTTTTTTTTAGAAACACAGCTCAGAATTACAGAATTAAGACAAATTTAACTCAAACATCTGTAGCTGTATATACAATTTTTTTGAAATCAAATAGTTAACAATTTTGATTGTGAAAACATAATTGAACAACGTGAATCCAATAATAAATAAATCATGATAATAAATAAATAAAACAACAGCAAAAGAAGAGGAGAGAAGTTTTAAAAGATAATTAAACTTAAAATGTGTGAGATTAGGCAATATATGCTTGAAAATAAAAAGTTGTTTAGATAGAATGAAATAATTTGGGTGTTCTTACAGATTAGTATTATATGGTGAGGATAGCCTAAGCTCTTAAACAGATTGACGGATATACGGATGCAGATTGGTTTTACATTTGAGGTAAATAAAAACAAAGTATGTTTTTAGATTGTAGTTAAATTCGATTGGTGGAATAGGCATATGCTGAATATGAAACCCTATCTGACATTCTGGCTACGCTACAGCACAGCTCTACACTAATTGTCGCCTAAGAGTACTCGTAATAAGTATTTGGTAAAGACACTTGTTGTATGTTTGGAATTATTACTTAATGTTATTCGCATTTGTTAATGTTTAGGTATGCATTTAGTATTTTTGTCGCTGATGTAGGCACTTTGTAAACTTTAATTCGAGATATAGATATATATATAAATACGTACATACATAGAATAAATACTCGTCCCCTTGACTTTAAAATTTAAATATGCCAATATATGCCAATATATGCCAGTATTACCCAAAGGTAATGTTTACATTTAAAATTAATTTGATTTTAATTGGGGCTAATTGTTTGGAGTTCATTCCAGCATTCCCTTAAGTATTTAGGTGTGGAGCTATTATCTTATGATTTCAAAGGACGGAAAATAGTTAAGCTTAGTAATTCCAGTCCATTTTATCTTCGCTTTTCACAAAAGATATATTCGAGTGCTGCAAAACGAAGAAGTGGAAAAGATAATTAGTTCGGTGTCTTTCTTGACGTGCAAAATCATTTGTGAATTCTTTTACTATTTAATTGCTTGCATTACTCGCAAATAATAACTGAATAAATGAGAAACTTTAAACTCGAATGTGTAATGTGGAATGTCCGTCCGCCTGTCCGTAGATCGCACAAATATCAATTAATAGGTTACGAAAAATATTTCACTGTAATTGATTGCAAGGTGTTAGAAATTGATTTGTTTGCCAATCATTTAATTTCCCTAATTGTTTAAAAAAACATTAAAGCCCACCAACTATTTTGTTTTAAATTATTGTTTTATCATTTCGTCATTTCCAAATAAGTTCTGTCATTCATTCATTCCGTACAAATATCAATATTTTCAATTTTTTTTTATTATTTTTGATATTATTATTATTACTATTATTATTATTATTATTATTATTATTATTATTATTATTATTATTATTATTATTATTATTATTATTATTATTACTATTACTATTATTATTATTACTATTATTATTATTACTATTATTTTTATTATTTTTAATATTATTAGTATTATTGTTATTATATATTATTATTATTATTATTATTATTATTATTATTATTATTATTATTATTATTATTATTATTCTTATTCTTATTATTATCATTATCATTATCATTATCATTATTATTATTATTATTATTATCATTATTATTATTATTATTATTATTATTATTATTATTATTATTATTATTATTATTATTATTATTATTATTGTTATTGTTATTGTTATTGTTATTGTTATTGTTATTGTTATTGTTATTGTTATTATTATTATTATTATTATTGTTATTGTTATTATTATTATTATTGTTATTATTACTATTATTATTAGTATTTTTATTGTTAATTGATTTTACTCAGGCAGAGTTCTTTTTCTGTTTCAATCTCTTTCAATCGGTTGCAATGACCGTACTGTTCATATAAAACATTATTTAAGTACGATATGGAAGGGTCAAATTAGCCAAGCCTCCAGCTATATATTAGAAAGGTTGAGCTTGAAGACCGTCGAATTAAGGAGCAAAATGTGTAATCAACGTTTTCCGCCAATTTCAGTCGCGTGATGTGAGGTGCAAAGCCAAAAAATAAACTTACGCCCATAATACGACCTTTGTCACTATCAACCAATTGGGGTGGATTTTTCGAAAAGTGTGAAAACGAGTTTGAAATGTTTTGAACAGCTGCTAGTGCGGCTGAAATTACCAAAATCTGTGATCACGTGTTCATTAATTCCTTAGAGTTTACCAAAAATAAGTTCAAACTAAACTAAAACTTGATCCCCAGTCAGTTAGTCAGTCAGAAATTCGAATACCCTATGCAAAGGTGTAAAAATTTAAAGTTCAGGGTATAAAAAAAAAAACAAATAATAAGAGAAATGCTTTAGCAACGCTTTATAGAAGCACAACAAAATCAGTATAATAGATCATGTAAAATGATGATGACTTACATTAAGGACAGCCGCATTCATCAACGACCATCTTGGGCAAATCACGTTTAATAATACCGTCGTCGCCGTAGTAGATCAGGGACATGCTTGAAAATTTAATTGGAGCACAACAGGGTCGCATGCCATTCAGCAGGCCCATTTTGCGATATTCCTCGATAAAGTGTGCGTGAAATGTTTGAAATGTGTCCGGCGTTCGAAAGGGTCCAGTGCACTCGCCTCTGCAATAATTAGCAAAATATCCCCTTGGCGCAATGATCCAATCGTCCCAGCCGAGCGCCTTGAACGACACGTAAAACGATTCCTTGCAGCATTGCCCGCTCAAGGCGCCGCCGCAATCGACCGCCCGTCTTCTGACACGTCTCGGCCGAGTCGATTCCGTGTGGAGCACAAGGAACGGACGGTTCGGATTCACGTGACCCGAGGCAGTCTTCATCTTGGCGTTGTAGGCATTGGGTGCCGACCACTGGAAGAGGTGCAGTGAGTATTGGCTACCGCAGCCAGTGCAATCGATCAGTAGACGCAGATTTTCACCGCTTGTATCGCGGTACCATTCCCGGATCGTTTCGGTTAGGTCGAACTTTTGCCAGCCCAGGTGATCGGTGTCCACTTCGAAGGATGCCCGAAACAGAAAGGCCTGATCTATGGCCTGTCAATATGGAGCAGAAATTTAGTTACCAATCAGCACTTGATCGTTAGTTAAGTTACCTTTTCAGTTATATTGATGCCCTCGGTCATTCGAAATACCCAAATTTTAATCCTTTGCCGGGGTGGATTTGCGTGGTTCTTCTTCAGTTTACCCTTCATTGTCGAATGTTGTATTTGATGCTGGGCTTCGGCCCTAGCTTCCCTGGCTTCATTCTGCTGCTGCTGCTTTTCGATGCGAATGTGCATTTGGGCACTCCTTATGGAAATCTTCTGGTTTGGAACACGCGCCTTTTGAGGAGCAAACTCGACTATACGGTACTGCCGATATTGTGTTCCTAAAAAAGACGAGAAATCAGTTTATTTTATTAGCAGCAAGTTTGGTTAGTATATCGTTTTTTTTCTTCAATAAACTAGAAAAACTTGTTAGAGTGCTTTAGTCGAGCTCGGCGCGGAATACAGAGTATCTCCAAGTCTTGCATTGAATAATTTGTAATTTTATGTAGAAACGGGCTAATAATTCTTGTTTAGTAGAGTGGCTAAAAACCGATTGGCCAAGAAACAGAAACAATCAAGTAAGTGGTCTAGTCGGGCGTGCTCGACTAGCAGATACCCTCACATCAACGCCGAGCTACGCTCTAGGCTCCTTCTGTACATGCAAGTGCCCGACTAGGCGATACCCTAAGCCTGCTTCCACCAACTCCAAATGCAGCTAAAGATCATTTATCTGTATATATATTCTATTCTAGAAGCTACATGTCAAATTTGGTGACTCTAGCTCTTAAGGCCAAAGGGATTTTGTTCTCAAACGTTATTTTGATATCGATATTTATCGAGTGCTCGGAAGCGGGTCAAGTTATCGATTATCGGAAACAAGCTCGCACACTTGGTAGACCTGAGTTCAAAGTTTCTCTAGCTCTTATAGGTTCGGAGATTGACGGACAGACTGACATATCGAATATATATATACGAATATATATATACTTTCCCATACTATGGGAAATTAAATCGATATAATCTTCGGTGCCGATAGCCCGATCTTTTTTATGGCTTAAATTAGGCTCTAGCTTTAAAATTGATATATTTTCCATTTTGGAGGGGAATGGGAAGAGGTAGTCAAAAAATTGAATGCATTTTTGTAGTTATATTATATACATGCGAGAATTTACATATATTGCATGGCAGTTGAGTTGACTCAGCTCGTCATCTTGATCAAGAATATGTATATATATATTTATATATATATTATAGTATACATTATGGGGGCGGAGATGCTTCTGTCTGCCTCCTGTCTGTTACATAAATTTACACACGCATTATACCCTTTCCACCCTGACGAAGGCTAAATATCAACTAGAGTACTTTTGGTATTTTTTTTCGTTTTGCATTTTTAATTGTTTACTCTGTCTGTTGCGCTTGTTTCACACCTGAGAACAATAGTGAAAGTACTTCACCGCACCAGTCTGCAATATCCACTCAGACGACAGCACATTACTTCCACACGTCTGTCTGCATGTGTGTGTTAGTCTGTGTGTGGGTGTGTGTGCAGGTTGTCTGGTCGGGGCCAGACAAACACATACATACATACACACTCGTCTTTGTAGTTGTGTGAACTGTGGTCTGGAAGTTGTCTCTGCGAGAAGACTGTATGGCTGTAGGAGATACTTGAGTGCGCCTATGCCTCTAGTGTGGACTGACATCTGTATCTGTAAAGGTGTCTGCCTATACAAGCATACATACATACGTACAGGTGTCTACCAGCGGCTGGCAGCTCTTTTTCATGCCTCTTCAACCCAACAACAACCACCACCACCCCCCCGCCAACCGTCGCAACGTCGCACCGTCATTGACTTGCTTGGTTTACGTATTATTTGTCTATCTATCCGTTCTCTGTAACTTCGTATGGACATACAAACATATTTACATTTGCACGTATTCCCATAATGAGTACGTATATATGTGTGTGTGTGTGTGTGTGCTAATGTGATACAGAACTTACGTTACTAATGAAAACCCTGCAAAGAATGCATACGTTTGGTATTGTTTTCTTGTTTTGCAGTACAATGTGACCCATCCATTCCCTCCCTGCTTGGGATACACAGACACAGACGGAACACAGACGGGACACAGTTGTAATATTCAGAGCTCAGATTCAGGGTTTTCGCTACGAAAAAGTAGCCGAACCTAAATCTGAGCAAAAATTGACAATAAACGGCTTACAGGTCACGCTTTCAACTGTTTCCGGCTGACGATCCCTAAATTAGTTCATTTTAGCTATAAACGAGAAAGACAGGCCATCTTCGGCACGCCGAAGATTTAACACCCTTATCTTTTCATAATGCTCATAGTAGTTTGCCCGTATCTAAGAAGCACACGAATAGCAGTTAATGCCGAGTTTGATCAAGATATCTTGATAAACAGAAAAGTTTTCCATACAACTTAATTTTCGACCGATCGTTCCTATGGCAGCTATATGATATATTGGTTCGATGTTGATAGGATTTTGCATATATATGAGGGGTATAGTAAAACTAATAAATGCAGAGTTTGATCAAGATATCTTGATAAACAGAAAAGTTTTCCATACAACAAGTTTATTTTCGACCGATGTTCCTATGGCAGCTATATGATATAGTGGTCCGATCTTAATAGGATTTTGCAAATATATGAGGAGCATAGTAAAACTAATTAATGCCGAGTTTGGTCAAGATATCTTGATAAACAAAAAAGTTTTCCATACAACAACTTAATTTTCGATCGATCGTTCCAATGGCAGCTATATGATATAGTGGTCCGATCTTAATAGGATTTTGCATATATATGAGGGGTATAGCAAAACTAATAAATGCCGAGTTTGATCAAGATATTTTGATAAACAGAAAAGTTTTCCATACAACTTAATTATCGACCGATCGTTCCTATGGCAGCTATATGATATAGTGGTCCGATCCAGCTGGTTTCGACATATGTACAGCAAAACATATGTACTTCTGCAAAGTTTTAGCTTTATCTTCTATAATTCAATAATAATTCTCGAGGGCTTGGAAATCTAAGGTCGGTATGCTGATTATAAAACTGGGCGGATCCGGAAATAGCTATGCAGACATCCGGCCGACATCTGTTGGTGTGTATGCCTAAATATAGAAATTCAATGGTACTTACCCTCCTCGGCAAAAGTAATAATCTCTTGTGTGCTGCCAAAGAAGTCTTCGCGCTCGAGACCGACGACATCATGATCCTGCATGGGCATGGTTGTGTGTACTAGGGCTTCTTTCTTTTTGCCTCGCGAATTATTGGGCTGGTTGGGAGGTTTCTGTTTATGGTCTTTGGCATGTAGCTGGACGCTGTAATCATTAAAATAAATATGATCATTGTGCTCGAAGCCGCCGCTTATGTCGTTATTGGTGCTATCACTATCACTACTACGATTTATATCAATAAGATATGTTGATTTTCTATAAGCATTTGACTTGGATTTCCTGTTGACACCGTCCGCCTGCTGTTCCTCTTTTCTGGCGACTCGCAATGGTGAACTGTTCTCGGTCCGTGCCGGATTTGCCGTGGCCCTTGTGCCCTTTGTGCCCCTTGTTTGAATTGAATCGTTCCACTGCCAGGTGCCGGTGTTTCTCTGTGATTGTGGTGCAGTCCTTTCGGCTGTTCGATTTCGAAATAGATTTCCTTTCTGGCTGCTCTTGCTGCTCCTACTAATCGTGTATGCCACATTTTTAATGGCAGACATATTCTGGTCCGTTTCCGCATTGGGAGCTGTCATTGGGTGGTGGTAGTCATTGATCTCGGCAACGGTCTGCAGCCTTTTTCGCTGATCGCTCAGGATGTCGCTGTCAAAGACATCGTTGGTTACCATTTGGCCGCCGTCTGCCCGATAGATCGTCTCCCAGATGAACTGTTTGGGTAGCGGATGAGATACATTTGGTTTATGGGTGAGTCCAAGTTTCGTTAGGATTTGTCGCTTTATCGACTCCAACCGAACCCGGTCGCTGAGCCCAATATTGTTATGGTTTCGATTTGTTTTCTTATAGATGTAATTGTTGTTGTTGTTGTTGTGGTTATTGTACTTGTCATTGTTGTTGTTGTTGTTGTTGTTGTAGTCTGTGTGTGGGTTATCTGTGTAAATGTGGACAATTGTTAAGTGTTTTGTAAGTATCAAAGTTGTATGGATTCGTGTTGTAAATTTGTGTACATATTAGAGATGGGCGCGTGCCTACTTTTGCGGCTCTAGCACAAGGCGTGCACTCGAAAAAAAAATGCCTACGACTGCACTGGCAATATTTTGGAAATTCCCCAAAAAACATACTACACTTTTCTATAAATTACTTTTGCAAAAATCTTCTCGATTTTTCGTCAGTTATTATCATTTTTCTGCTATTTATTTGCTGCGATAGTTGAAAGATTAGCTGCGATATTCAGATGTAGCCGTCGTGCCCGAAAGAAGGCCGGCCCGTGCCCATCTCTAGTGCGAATACAATGTTAACAGTGTGTTGTGCTTATTTTATCCGCCGGGAAATAACTGTAGTCGGATATATCCGACTTTAAACATACTGCGTATATGTTTAGACTCGATGTTACCAGGTGAAAATCAGTAATCTAATTAAAAATTGATGGATGCCTTTTGCTAAAAGTAGCTCTCAGACGGACTGTTCAGATCTTTTCGGCTCTCTTTCTCGTGTACTCTTCTAAAAAAAATCTTCGCTGACCTATTAGCTGTAAGTAGGGACAGAGCTGGCCAGACAGGTTGAAAAATAAACTAATAAACCGCAAGGGCTAATGTTAATAGTTTAATAAAATTAAAATATATTATTTTTAATTAAACTTGAGAATGATTTAGTATCTCGTATAATTTGTTGCTTTAAATCTACTATTTCTTATGACGTCATTGACAAAAAAGGCTGTGAATAGGGGCGTAGCTGGGCACACTCGTTCTATCGCCCATTTATAAATAAACAAATAAACAATTAAAATAAAAACAATCAGATTTTAATAAAGCCAATTTATTAATGTGGAATTTGATTTGTAGCATGTATGTATGTATGTAAATACGATGGGATTTAAAATGGCAGACTCACGCTTATCGCTGTAAAAGTTGCCCTCCTCAAGCTGGCACAAAGTGCAACCCTTCTGTGTGACCAGACTTGAAACATATCCGCCGCTACTCGCAATGGCATTGCAGTTGATCAGCTTAACCTCAAGCCAAAACAGACAAATTAGCAGCCACACTAGATTCGCACGGTTGCGTTTGGCTTTAGAAAAATGGCGCATTGTGCCGTAATTGCTGCTCGATGGCCATGATGAGACGAAACTCTTTAAAGACGACGACGTAGAATTGCGCGTACGTATTTTTGCTGTTGCTGTTGCTGTTACTGTTGCTTTTGCGCTGTCTCCTTCTCGTTCTCGCAGCACTTCCAGACTTGGCAGAAATATGCTACTATCCTGATATTGTTGCAGCTTGCTGCTGCCGGTCTGTTGTCTGCTGCCGTTGTTGTTGTTGTGCCTGCGCCGTCGGCGACGGCGACGCCGACGTCGTCTTCGCTGCCTTTTGCGATTATTGCAAAACATCTTACACAGGTTGTTCGTCTTCAGCTGTTGGTCATTCGTGATGTCATAGGAAGCGTGACCGTGCCCATACTGTTCCTTCAATTTGCCGTCTCCATTGCTGGCCGGCGCGCTGTTAGCCGTTGCTATGGAGCTCGGGGCAGCTATTTGGTGGCCCATCTTATACAGCGTTATATATCTGGTCATCAGCGCCAGCAGTGCAACCATCCATTGACGGGCAATTGTTACGACCACGCCAAGTACCATTATGGCCGCCACCTGAATGCAGGCATTCGCCTTGAGCCGCGGCGCTGACGCACAGAGGCTGCTGCTGCCGCTGCTGCCGCCGCTGCTGCTGCTGCATGTTGTGCAGCATATCAGGCTTAGGTTAGTGCAGCCGCAGCAGCATACTAGAACGCAGCAGCCCTGTCGGCAGCAGAAGCATGGACAGTTGTAGATGCATTTGATATCCTTGGCTCCTGTTGCTGCTGCTGATACAATCGGCTGCTGTTGCTCAAAGTCGAGTCTCATTGTCATTTTTGCAGCGCCTACTCCATGATAGTGCATATTACGGCATCCATTTTCTTAATGCGCAAATTCGTTTACTGCATTGAATAAAGACATACCTTGATATTAGAATAAATTTGAAAAAATATTTGTTATAAACGACATGTATCTTTGTATTTGCCCTGCTCAACCTGCTTTCTGTCGAGCGAATCAAATTCAAATTTCTTCAACCCGTCATGTTTGAGTTGCAGCAGAATAACGGAGTCGCTCGAATCGATCAGGTTCGCTTCAAACGCGACAAACTCGATTTCAGCTGTGTTCGAGCCAATCGTTAATGCATCACACTTCACAAGTTGCGTCTCCGTTTAGCTCGAACATGTTGCTGACTCGAAAAGGTTGCACTTAATTTGTATGTTTGTTTGGGGTATTGGCTGAATCGTATATTCTAACACTCCTCATCTCAATAATCGGCAGCCTCGAGTCTGATTGAGTTTGGGAAATTAAGGGTCGTATGTTTCACGTTGAAAAACCTGAAACTTGTTACATACATGACCCGTATTTTCCAACCAAAAATAAATATTTTCGTTTGCAAAAAAAAAAGCTAGAATGTTCGGAAGAACATGATGGGTTTGGGTTTCCAAAAGTATTTATTTTGGGAAAGGGAATATAGCCTTTCGAGGGTATGTAACAGCTATATGGACGCACAACCGACCCCATAAAGTACAAATTGTTGTTCAAAGCCGATTTATCACGGTAGATTTATCATGTAAACAATGTAAAAAGATATCGAAGTGTTGCCTCTATTCTTTAATTTAAGGACACAGGACGAAATTTGGTTTGCACCCGACACTACACACAAATAAATAAATAAACAAATATAAGAATATGAGAACTTAAGATAAAAGACAAGAAATAAACAAGAGTTAGTTAGTCAGAAATGTCCGACTAGGAGATACCCTGAATCCCGCGCTAAGCTACTTTTACAAACATTCTCGGAAGAAGACTTTGATTAAAAATGAAAAACATTCACAGTCAAAGAGAGAGAGAGAGAGAGAGAGAGAGAGAGAGATGGGGTTGCTTCAAGCTTTGAAATAAAAAACGACAAACTATTGGCAAGAACTAAAACAATTGTTGCAAAATGTAACAAAAAAGCAATTATTATTACAATTTAGTCGATATGTCCTTTTGATTAAACCGATATCAATGAGATTTGGAATTAAGTTAACCAATTTTCGGGCAACAATAAATTCTAAAATAAAAATAAAATATTCATAAATTATAATAATAATAATAAAATAATTGGGATGCATTTCTTGCCTAGAATGGCGGGTTCTTGTAATAAAATAATTACTACCCAATAAAATAATTACTAAAATAAATAAATAATAATAAAATAATTGGACCAGCGTTAAATCGAATAAAAAATATTAAATGATGAGATATTAGACAAAACTGACAATCAAATGAGTTAAACTAAATTGCCAATACTTTTCTCCTTGACTGTGTGTATGTACTTGAGTACTATTTGTGTAAGTACACGAACAAACATACACACATACATACACACACACACATACATACGTATAGATTATGTTCATATAGTAGAAACCATTTGTAACGACTGACAGACAAAAGGATGCGACGAGACGACGCCAGCAGCGACCAATATAAAAGCCAGCTGGGGCTGTGGGTTAAAGAAAGAGCAAGCGGGACACAGCGAGGTCCACAGCCAAAGCGGCAATCAAATGAATTGGAGAGTTTCTCAGCTTTAAGCTATGATGACACAATCTATTTGCCTCACTATTTTTCAAGATTTGCAATTGCCCTGCCACAGAGAACTACTATTTAAATTTCCAGCACAAGAGTTGCCTATTATATTTCAAAATTTTTTATTTCGTAATTAAAAACATACTACACACAAAGTTATGGGAGTGTAAATTGCGGTTCTTCTTCATTTTGGCATTTCGCAACACACAACAAAATTGCGGGAAACATTTAATTTTACAACCCAGCCTAACGATTAACATTGTATGTATGTATGTATGCATGTATGCTATGCATGTATGTAGGTCTTACATTAATAGTTAGTTAGTGGCAGACATACTAATATTGCAGCTTAAATAGTTGGCCCAAGCTAGTATCTGACAATCATGTAATAGCTACTAATATTATGATTAGTTAAATCCAAAAACCATAAAAGTTCTTTGTTTACGAATATGTCTGTGGACATGAGTAGATATCTACATACTTATTCAGACTTACACACACACACACACACATAATCACTGCTTAAGCATTGGAGACACTTCGTCTGGAGCACATTTATTGGAGATGGAGTGAAATTCGATTGTCAGCCAAAACTGGCAAATTCGCCAAACTCACATACATACGTACATTCAAATACATAAGTAATCGTCGGTTTTGTTGTATGTGTATGTGTGTTAAAAATACATAAGTGAATGTGCATGTGTATCTGCACATATGAATACATACATATCCATGTTGTGTGTTGTCTCCTTCATATGCATGTACATACATATGTACATATGTACTTCATTTAATTGTGCTTGGTAGGTTTTCTAAGTCTTTTAACTCATTGGTGTTACTTATTTAATTTATTATGCATAGGTAATAAGAATAAATTAGTTTCTTTTGTTTTCTAGAACATTTGAATTTTTTAAATGTGCTATAATAATATATGTATATATGTATATTTGTATAATTTGTAATGTTCAAAATATATTAGATATTTTGGATATTTTTTCTGTTTTGTCGTTAATTGTTACTTGAACCGATCGAAGCCGTTTACTTAACAAATACAATTAGCACACTTTTAATTTTTTAATTCAATTCATAAATTAAACTGCCGAATTTATTTTATTTATGGTAATTGGCACTTTAAAAAACGTTAACTATTTATCTGTCACCAAATCGTGACAGTTGCAGAGCAAGTTGCTTTGCGAAATAAAAATAACGTTTATTCCGCTCGGTGTTAACGGACTAAATGAAAATTGAAAAACGAAAACACGCTTACGAGCGAAAGGGCAATAGTATTTCATCAGCTGGTACAGTAGACGCTCGATATGAATATTCCTTAACACTAACTTTGAGCTAGGAATACGAATATTTATTTTGAAACTATTATTATTTTTTTAATTGGAAATCCAATTTGAATGTTTATTAATGATAAATAATCGCAAAATGTAATATTAACATGTTTGCTTGATATTTTCTGTGTATCCATTTTATCCATTCTATTTGCCTTAAATTTATATCGATTTAGATATTAGAAGTGTTAAGAACGGTTAATAATAATAATGCCAAGTTAATAAACAAAGTTTGATAACAGTTGCTTACAGGGAGTTACCACTGTGTATAAAATGTACTCTTTCAGGTTAACGGAAAACGAAGCGAACGAAATTACATTGGCCACATATCAGCTGGTCGCATATATTAAAGGAGAGTGCTACTCGGCAAAAGCTCACTGCTATGAATCTACGAAAGCCCTAGCCAATATTGAAAAACTGGTCACCCTTTTATTCGATTAAAAAAAACAGTTAACTCAATCAATTTGCATAATTTGTTTTTGCTTTTCGCGCCAAACTCTGACAAAAACCGACAGCTCATATTATGTTTTGCTTTTGCGTTCTTTGAGATACAGAATGGGTACCTTATTGCTTCTCGATTCAGACTTTGTTGTTATCCACTATATATTTTAAAACTTGCCGCAACACAGTGTTTTTTCGGTGCAAACTTTGGTCACACTGCTTATCAAAGGAATTGCTTATTTAAATGCATGCCCTGCTGTGCAGCCCTAGTCACTATCGATATTAACCACATACGATAATTTACTATTGTTCGCGTTCGTTTTGCTTCGTGCTTTAAATAATTCAAATTCGTTCTCTATGTTGTTCCCACACACAGGAATGGCAACAAGTGCTGCGACGATTGCAACACATAGGTTGTGGTCAATTAATATAGTCAAAATGTTGATGTCGTG
This sequence comes from Drosophila borealis, assembly GCA_035045885.1. Classification (NCBI taxonomy): domain Eukaryota; kingdom Metazoa; phylum Arthropoda; class Insecta; order Diptera; family Drosophilidae; genus Drosophila; species Drosophila borealis. The sequence continues at coordinate 900,602 of JAWNOR010000354.1, read as the reverse complement.
GGCCGCATCGTACCAGGAAAACTCGCTCCGTGACAGAGCAAGAATCCCTTTGCACATTGCACTGGGATTTGCGCGGGTAAATGTCTATCCGAATTGTCTTTTCCAGTTGTTGCCCGTTGATAAACTTGACTTTGTTTGCTTGCAGAAGGCGCCGCACAGAGTTCGGGCAGCTGCTTTGCATGACATCAAATGGAGTCACAGACGTGGGACGCATTTGGTGAATGAATAATAAGTGAAATCGCAGTAATGCTGAGAAGATTAATAAGCAAACAATCCGGCTGCAGAGGATATTTGTCAAAGGAGGACACCACTCTTGCTGGATTTGAGTCAGCAACAGTTGCAGGATCATGGCTTGCGATGCGGCTCATTTCCTGATTCAGTGATTTTATAAATTTCAACCGCAACTGTGGCAGGGCGGAGAATGGCTGTAAAAATCTTGGACCGGGTAAGAATGCACGAAAATCTGTAGACAAAGATTGCAATTTAGTTCAATAAGAACATCTTAAGGTAGCGTAAGCTGGCACAAAGTCGCAGTCCACAGAATTTTATGCTTCTTTTGAGACTGGCGGTTGTTCCTATTAGAGATGTGCGATACTTACTCAACCAGTTTCAAGTACTTTTAAGTATTTAGTTACTGCTAACAATTCATAAAAATTAGAGTTTCAAGTAAAATTCAATACAATGGCAATTGTTGGTTACAGTCACTGGCCATGGTTTGTTTTTGTTTTGTCAGAATTCCATTTCCGGCGCCGGCAATTAATATAATTAAAAGTTGTCGATAACGTGGTGGCGGCACGATTGTCAAGTGTCGTGCAGCAACAGTAGTGCTTGACGATGAATTTTCGCTAGTTTTAAACTATCGCAAGCGCTTCGAGATGAACGGTCGCCGAGTGTCATTTAGTAACGATACTAATTGACGATGAATTTCTGATATTTTTGAACACGAGCTGGTGACCTTCGACGACATGTCATCACAATTATCAAATTTTGATTTGGCGCCAACTCTTTACATATTTAAAAGCACGCAAATTATTGAAGTTGTTTGCGTTTACTATTTAAATTTGTTTTGTATGTCAAAATTGTCGTGTGCGTTAAATTAAAATAGGGACAAAGACTAGAAGTATCTACTTGCTAAATAGTTTATAAAATAAGATTTAATAAGGGTAAAAGAAGGCCCTACACAGATTTTCCTCTCGGAATTAGAACGGACCGATTCATGCAAGGCATAGTTAGTTGAAACACATTTAAGAGAAAAAGGTTTATAATTTTTGGTTAGTCTAAACGGGGGATGATATCTGGAATTAATTGGAGTATAATAGTAAACATTAAGATCTCAGTTTTTTGCACGGAGTTCAAGGAATAAATTTGTGAGTTTTGAAACTGATTGATTAGGATGAAAACTAACTAAAGGAGGTTTTTTTTTTACCTGAATGTAGGAAGACGTAAAGAAAAAACTTTAAAATCCGAATATGTTCTCGAATTTATGTGTGCCTGTAAATATGCCTACATTTATAGGTATGAAAAATGTTTGGCGATCAATCTTGTATCAATCAGAATATTCTTCTTTTGTTATCAATACTCTGATAACATTTCAACTTAACATCATTTCACATTTAGGCTTCAATTATTACTCTCCTTTTTCGGAGGAGTGTGAAGGAACAATCGGTTCTAAAGTAAACTTACCTGACAAGAGCATTTGCCTTTGCTTTTACTAAAAAATATTGTTGAACGTGTCTATTTGTAAATAAATACTGGTACAGCTCATATGGGAGAGTCGGTGGAGTTTTGATTGTATTAGTGGTTCGAGGAATTACGGTTCGCTGCTTTATTTCCTATAAACATAAGCACATGCATACGAGCAAGCATACACACACACACACACACACATACACACATACATACATATACGTATATGTATATTTGTACATTTGAGCACAACTGTAATTGTGAATGGGCTTTGCCACCAAGAAGTTAATTATTTTTTTTTTTTGTTTAAATTTACCAAAATACAAATTTCGGTTTTTAGAGATACTCCCAGAAGTGGGTGACCCTCAAAATGAAGAGATTGATTGACTTTTGATGGGTTTTCGCTTTGGTCAAAAGTCCTTATTTATGAAAATATGTCGTTGGATTTGAATAACTATGCATAAGAGAGCTCAATTCGAGCCAGACTAGGATATACCCTGTACCCAAACTGTGTTAACCGCAAAAAACAGAACGTAATCTGGACTCAATCGATCCATATACAGTTTGTCAAGTAATTGTTTGCAAAATGAAAAACAGCACACAAATTCATTTTTAAACTTATATTTTACCGATTTAAACTATTTCTTCTTAATTTTTTTTTGCATATAATTATTATTCTAAGTATTCTTCATAGATATAAGGCACAAACATAACAAAATTCAAAACGCAAATGTAAAAAAAACAGACAAAACTAAAATGAGGCAATTTTTGCGCTGTCAATTAATTCTTTGCAAAATTAAAACTATTACTGTATATATAACTAAATCTAGGAAACTATAGCTATGGTGGTTCTAATATTTGGTATATTGGCCATTAGCATCTATTACAGCCCACAGACGACGAGACATAGACTGAATAAGGTTATGCAGGTCATATATTTGGGGTATTTTTATCCATTCTTCTTGAATGGCCTTTATGAGAGCGTTTTTATTAGTTGGGCTCCGTTTCCCTACGCGCTTCTTTAAGAAAGCCCACAAGTTTTCAATTGGGTTTAAGTCAGGACTCTGGGCAGGGGTGTCAATGACTTTGCTGCAATTATACAGTAGCCAAGTCCTGCACAAAAACGATTTGTGTTTGGGGTCGTTGTCCTGATAAAGCTTGTACCTCTGTTTATTGGGGTTTTGAGGGTCTTCGAAGCCAAACTTTATTGCGCTCCTTGACAATTCATTCTTTAGAATGTCCAAGTAAAACTCTTTCGTCATCACATCATTGAAAATGCGCAGCTCACCAACACCTTTCGACGATATGCAGCCCCACACCATTACCGAAAGCTTGCCAAACTTTACTGTTGGTATTATATTCTTCGGTTCCAGAGCTGCATTGGGCTTTCTCCAAACTTTGCTGGGTCCGTCATGATAATATAACATTATTTTTGTCTCGTCACAAAAAATAACGTTATCCCAGTACTCCGCGGGCTTGTTGACATTGGCAATTGAAAAATTAAGCCGCCTCTGAATATTTGCTGCGGACAGTAGTGGCTTCTTCCTAGCTATTTGCGAGGAGTATTTATGCACTTTTAAGACTTTACGAACTGTCTCGTGGCTCGCTATCTTATTGCAGTCATTTTTTAAGTCCGATGCCAATTGTCGGAGGCTAGTTTGAGGTTGATCGTTGATCTGTTTTAAAATTTTTGCATGATCGCGTCTAGTGAGCTTCGCTGGTCTGCCTCCGGAGTGCTTTAATTCCAATCTGTTTTCTTTTTCGGCGCGGTTAATAATATTATAAATAGTTCTTAACTTAATTGAGAACATTTCCGCCAACTCTTTAGCAGATTTCCCCTTGTGGTAGTTGAAATAAACTAATTGAATTAGATTTTCATTAACTCGTTGACCAGGCATTGCAAAAAGCTCTAAATTAGGCAAGATGTAAACTGTTAAAAACGCAAAATCGCTTAGAAGGTTCGCACACTGCATATCAATGACTCACGCATTCAAATTTCTTCGAATTTGGAGTACCGTTAGGTTGCTTGGGCTCTATTTCGAATTGTGTTTGCATTTTGCAAAGAATTAATTGACAGCGCAAAAATTGCCTCATTTTAGTTTTGTCTGTTTTTTTTACATTTGCGTTTTGAATTTTGTTATGTTTGTGCCTTATATCTATGAAGAATACTTAGAATAATAATTATATGCAAAAAAAAATTAAGAAGAAATAGTTTAAATCGGTAAAATATAAGTTTAAAAATGAATTTGTGTGCTGTTTTTCATTTTGCAAACAATTACTTGACAAACTGTATGTATGTACAGTATGTCAATAAAGTGTTTTTACTAGCGAAAAAAACTAATTTTGTTGGTTTATTTGAAAATAAATGTACTTAAAAATGAGTTATTTGAATCATTTTTATGCAGTTCAAAGAAAAATAAAGAAATGAAATAAATTATAGCAGGAAAAAAAATTCGCACTTTTAAGTACATTTATTATCAACTAAACCCAAAAAATTATTATTTTTTGTTTGTAAAAACACTTTATTGACATACTGTATATACATATATATTAGGGATTTCAAATAAGTCGAACGTAGGCTCTAGTTATTGAGTTCGACATACATATGTGGCAAAAGGTACAATATACCTTTGTTAATCCATTTTCAAGGGGCACAGAGTATAACAGGAGGCCTAACACAAGAAGAAACTAAAAAAATAGCTTGGTGGTGCCGAAGATTTAATACCCTGCAAGAGCTACAATCGATTTACGATATACATATTTCTGATGCCCTAACTTAAATAATTGAACACAATTATACTTTGTGTGGTCGGGATGTCGTTCAGTGCGTTACATATTTCATGAATAGCTGCTAACATCCTCTTCGGCAAGGGTATTAAAAATAATGACGACGATAACAACAACAGCAACAACAACAGCAACAACAACAGCAACAACAACAACAGTAGTCGCACATAATGGCAACTACAGAGCGGTAGCCAAAGCAAAATCAACATTAACAGAAAAAGCAACAGTCAAATAGCAAAAGAAACGGCAGAAAAGCAGTTTCGGTTGACTTGCAGACCGTGAAAAGCCACGAGCCACGATTGAAATACCGAATTTCATACCGAAAACATATGAATACTGATTGTTTAAATAAAGAGCAAGCGGTATAGATGACTCTACACTCATACACATATACACACACGTACACACATACCTATGCTCAAGCTGATGATTGCACAAACAGACAAACTCGTAACAACAACAAAACACACACACACACACACACACACATAACAATAAGTGCTCATACAGATCAGCATGCATACGAATATGCCTTGTGCCTGTGTGCATGTGTGTGTGTGTGAGCATACGGTACACGCATATTAATGTGAAACTGCAATTACACACATTGACGATGCCTGTGCATATGTATATTTACTACACATACACACACACACATACGTATGGAATATCTAAGCCAGAGGAACTTTACCATTTTTAGCTAACTCGAATACTGTGCGTCCTGACTGCCTGACTGACTGATTGATTGACTGACTGACTGATTGATTGACTGATAGATTGACTGACTGACTGACAGTTTGTAGGAAAATTGACAATTGTAGAAAACTCTTTGCCGCTTGGCTTTAAAATCATTTTTCAATAATCTTTGTACAAATTCACCTCATGAGTGTTTCACACTTTTCGCAAAACTCACCAGTCATGGATGGAATATGCAGGGCACAGGTTGACTTCAAGATTCCCAGCACAAGGCTAACTAACAACTTGTGGTTCTTTATATTTTTTCTATACCTATCTAAAATATCAAACTATATTTTATGGCTAGATTCAAATATTCCACGGGCGGAAAATGCGGGGAAAGTTTATGTTTAAAATGGCATTTTTAACCGCCTAGTTAATCATTAATTTACATTTCGCGCTCCTGCTGCGTGGAATTGGAGTCCAAGTATTGGAAACTAATTTTCAAAAATATCTAAAATATCACTCAATTTATTATGGCTAGATTGAAACATTCCACGGGCGGAAAATGGGTAAAAAGCATATGCTTAAAATTAAAATGTTGTAAATATATGTAAATGTTTACCTATATATATTATACGATTGTATATTTTTGGCATATTCCGAGCTCCTGCTGGGTAGAATTAACGTTTTTTCGGGCAATATCCACCCAAGTCGTTAATATTTCAACTGTTTTCCGCTCGAAAATATACTGATCCATATTGACAATAATGCTGCTCAATAAACCCACAAGAGTCGGGTATTTGAATCCAAATGTTTTTGAACAAAAAATAGTTTGGTTTAAGTTGAAGTTTCTTGCGGCTTAAAAGTGTTTCCCAGTGGGAAGTTAGAAGTTATTCATGGATCAATTGTTGTATAAACCCAAAAGCAGGAAAGCAATTTTTGTGGTCAGATCACAGACTAAAATCCGCCCAGAAATGATATATAGATATATAGAGATAATATACATGGCTAACTTTTGGTAGGTATTTTAATACTACGCAGACGGAGGTTCTTGTTTTTAATACCCTGAACCCAATGAAAATGGGTAAAAAGGGTATAATGTGTTTGTGCAAATGTATGTAACAGGCAGAAGGAAGCAGCTCCGTAAAGTATATATATTCTTGATCAGCATCAATAGCCGAGTCGATCTAGCCATGTCCGTCTGTCTTTCCGTCCGTCCGTCTGTCCGTATGTATGAACGCAAGGATCTCGGAACCTTTAAGAGCTAGAGAAATTTTAGCTGTAGGTCCTCGTAGTCCCCGCGCAGATCGAGTTTGTTTCCGATAATCGATAACTTGCCCCGATTCCAAGTAATCGATAAAAATCGACATCGGAATACTGTTTTTTGAGCAATTTTGAGCAAACTTGACATGTAGCTTCTAGAATAGTACGTATATATATAGTATTTTTCATTTTATACCTATCGACTATCGGAAGAAGAGGGTTCCCTAGTCGGGAGCTCCCGACTAGAAGTTCTTACTTGTTACCTTTATATTCCTGCACAGAGCGTTGAACCCAGACCTCGGACCTCTGACGTCAAAGTAGAGACGCGTATTAAAACAAAAACAAAAAGGAAAGAAGAAAGGAAGGAAGGAGGGAGGGAAGTAGGGAAGGAGGGCGGGCAAAGTAACTAAAGGGAAGGCATGGGGTGGTTTTTCGGATCGCCAACACTCGCTCGGTTGACGGCGTCACGGTTCCATCTATCAAACAGGTGTTCTGTATAGAAAGCGCGGGCTTTGCTACCATAAAGAGGTATTTTCACTTGTAAAGGCGAGATCACGGAAAACAAACTCAACCGAACGGATGTGTGTGTGTGTGTGTGTGTGTGTGTGTGTGTCTGTCGTACATGCGCATAGATATATGTAGATACAAGTATATTCAAAACATACCCCGAGTCTTAGCCAGCTGTCTTCTTCATCGACAATTAGCCCGCTTTCTTCCATAGAGACTTTAAGGCAAGTACGAGGGCACGACCAGGATTTCATCCGTGTATATCGTATGTATTTGATATATTTTTACATTAGCAGCGGGCATTACCCGGCTTTGTCAGGGCCACATTTTTTCTCTCTCTCTAAGTTTAATTGCTTTTCCAACCTTTTCTCCCCGAAATAGATCGCAATCTCGTTTCAAATGGAACTTTATATAGAAACGGGAAGATTTACAAAAAAAATAATAATAGATAAGTTAAAAAAAAATTAAAAATTTAAATATAAATTGAAAGTCTATCGGAAGATAATCAAAAAGGTTACAAATAACAATTTCTGGCCCTGGGGCTGGACATTCCAAAGTCGATGAAACATTCATTTATATTTTTTATGGTGAGCCTTAAAAATCATTTCGAAGCCAATCGGAACATTTACTAGATGATATTATCCAAATTTATCCAAGAACTCTTCTTGTATTTCACGTCTCAAGTTTTATTTTATATAAACATTTGAAAATGAGTTTTAAGTCCATCGAATTAAGAACCAAAAGTTCTGTGCTGTGAAGCTTAATTCGTAAAGCTTTCTCAATTGACTTTCTACGCAAATCTGTGAAAATTTTATACAATCATTCGTTTTGCAATTTTCCACGGCTGCGGGTGAAATCTCTCAAAACAGTAAACACGCCATTTTGCCAACTCATCAATCTGTCGGTCATTGATTCAGGACAAACAGTTTTATCTATAGAGATAGATCGGATAGTACATATATAAAAAATGTTAATTTTCACTCATTTTTCATCAATCATTCACAGTTGCGGGTGGAATTTCTCATCTTTCCAGCTCTTTCGGCTTGGGCTGTGGATTGCTCGTCAATCAATATATATACATCTACAGATCTATATATTTATATGTATCTATATATCTATATATATATTTATCTGTATATTTGTATATCTATATATATTTATATGTATATAGAGTATAGATGCTGCGACTTCTGCTGCCAGCCTTAGAAATTAGTTTTCGTGAGCGTATTGTACTGCAAGCCATATAGGAGATGGTTCAGTGATCATTCTCTCTCTCTTTCCCCACCTCCTCCTCCTCTTTCTCCTCCTCGTCTTCTTCTTCTTCCTCTTGTGCCGCGGCTTACAACGGTAGTAGCCGTTTGTTTGGCACGCGCCGTCTTGTCAATCTCGCCAGCACCTGTGCAATGCGTGCGAAGAGTATGGCTAACCAGATTTATGTCCATATACATGTATGTATGTATGTGTGTATAAATATATATGTATGTGAGCTTGTCTATATATTGTACAGCCTTCCGACGGGTACTCTAATTTTGCAACCAGGTATGTAACACATACAAGTAGTCGTCGAGTATATATATACCATAGAGTATATATATATATAGAGTATGTCCGCCTTTTAGATTTAATACAATTGCCATAACACTCCGCATAGTATAGTACATCTGTATAAATAATATATATCTTTAATAAGATATTGTACATGTTGCCTGAAATACTCTTTCGATTATTTTTAAATGCTTTACGCAAACTTGGCCCCTAGCGAGCTTTACTGGAAAGCCCCACTGACATCGCACTTCTAAGTCATATGCTTTCATGCGAGGGTATTTGAAGTTCGAGTCGTTCGAGTGGTTTGAGTACATGCAACATTTACATGACTCTTTTACATTCATAAGTACATATGAGTAAATCGTGTGTATTCCCTTTAAATTCACATGCATATAATCATTATATATATATATATATATATATATATATATATATATATATATATATATATATATATATAATATAAAGATTTTATAAACTCATGCCAGTTCTTACAAAGATGTACAGCAAATACTGTGCAAGCTTTACTTGGTCTCACTGGCATGCAACAGATGAATAAAAGTATTTCTTGAGTTATGCATTTTAATGGATAATATTATTAACTATTCAAATTGGATATATCAATTTGTAAGTAGAGACGACAAAAGTTAAGTATTTAAGAAAAGAGAAAGACTTTTATTCAATTTCTGAGGTATACTTTTTAAAAATTCCATTTATATAAGAAAATCGGATAAGAAAATTTCCTATTTTAATTTTTAGGCATATTTGGATCAAGCGAAAACTAGATATATCAAATTGTAAATAGAAAAGAGAAAAATTAAGTATTTAAGAAAGGAGAAAGATTCTGATTCAATTTCTAAGGTATACTATTTCAATATTCAATTTCAATAAGAAAATCGGGTAAAAAACATTAAGTATTTAAGAAAAAAGAAAGATTTTGATTCAATTTCTAAGGTATACTTTTTAAATATTCCATTTATATAAGAAAATCGGATAAGAAAATTTCCTATTTTAATTTTTAGGCATATTTGGATCAAGCGAAAAATAGATATATCAAATTGTAAATAGAAAAGAGAAAAATTAAGTTTTTAAGAAAAGAAAAAGAAAGAACAACTTCGTGTTCGGTTCGTAAAAGCAACTCTGAATCAGGTTTTGGTATAATCTAAAAATTTAATGGAATTCCACACTTTTCCGTTCTGCTGAAAATATTGAGCGCTATATCTATTTTGATATGGAATTCAGGGACTTTATTTGATCTGGACCCAAAATCGAAAACTAAACAAATGCCTCGGACCAAGTTATTTATGCTCTAGGGTTAACTCTCCGTTAAAATTAGTTCATTCAAAAAGCCAAATCATTTTTGAAAAACTGTAATTTTGGTATCGAAAATTCCTCGATCGAACCGGTTCAAACCGGGTTTGCAATGTTGGTGCGTATGTTTTGTGTGTGTGTGTGTGTGTGTATGTGTGCCTCATACGAAACTGTACTGTATAATGTATATCACAAAGCTTAAGATACATACATATGCATGCATGTATGTGTATTCTTTATACAATTACAAATTATATACATACATACATACATACATGAATTCATACGTATAAACATCCGAAAGGAGATGCATAGTTTTCGTTAACATGTAGAACATTCAACTTGCCAAATAATTGTCGGAAGAGGGTTGAAGGGAGACTGGCTTTCCTCTGTTTTTTCTTCTCTTTTCCTCTCTCTCTCTCACTCTTACCTCTCTTTACCCTAAAACAAGAAAAAATCATAAAGCTCCGCTTAAAATACACACATATGCAGTGTATATTAAACACACATATATGTAAACATTTGTATATACATACATACCTATATATACATATATGTATATACATATATGTACGTATTTATGTGTTTGGGGGAAATCAACGGGGGCCCAGCCCAGCCCTCCTCACATGCATCGGTATGTAAATATGTAAATAGACATGTATGTATGTATATGCGTAAGAGTGCATGTAGTGTAAGCATATTTGAGTCTGTGACTGGGTTGAAGTGACATACATACATACACTTGTTCACACATACATACATACATACGTACATACTAAGCTACGAACATGGCCACGCGCGTTTCTCTGAGCACGCACACATATGTATGCATGCATGTATGTGTGTACATATGAATGCGTACAACTTTTAAAATCGCGCTTCTCTGTTGATCGTGGAAGCACAACAACAAAAATAAAAAAAAATAAAACTTGCTCGCACATCAGGTAAGGTAACGCAAACGCTCCCGATTAGTCGCCGGCCCGTTTGAGTAGAAACGAAACCGACCAACCGTAAAGCCACCAGTAGCATTTGTGCTCAGGCCTGGTTTTGAGAGTGGCTCAGAACGCACACAGACACACACATAAATTCACCAATGCACCAACACACAGATATATACATACATATCGCTCTCACTCCTCAAGCTAGTTTTAATATGTACACACACATACATATCGCTCTCACTGCTCAAGCTAGTTTTGATATGCACACACACATGTATATATATTTATTATATATATTAAAGGCAATAAGTATGCGTATGTATGTGTATCGAAAGCAGCTTGTTGAGTGAGAGCGGCTTCGAGCTGCTTCCGCCGACCATTCACATTCAACAGCCAAACAGTTTTGCCTAAGAACTCTTTGAGCGCGGTCTACCGATCCACCTGGCAGGGACCTGAAGCGCGGTCGCTAACAAAACCAAAAGCAGCAGCAGCAGCAGCAGCAAGTGGAACGCGGCTTCTTCTTCTTCGTCTCTCTCTCGCTGTAACGACAAAGAATAATGTGCAAACACATACCCTGTATATTTGATAATTGCACACGAGATCGATGTAGCCGTGATGTACAATCAATTCGTTTGTGAAATATGTGAAATCAACAAAAAAAAATACTTGCATGAAAAAGCAGACAACATAATTCATAATTCATAATTAGTGTGTGAACTGTTGAGTGTCGATTGTTTTTTAGTGGATACTCAAAAAGTGGCATTATTTAAAGATTTTTTACTCTTGTTATGCGAACGAATATTGCCAATTAAGTTGTTTACTGTTTGAGCAGCATTTGGGTGAGGTGAGTTCCTTTTTCATACAATATTAAGCTCCTTGATATACATATATGCAGGTGCTATAAATAATGATCACAAAATGGAGGAGAATTCATAAAAGGAGAATTCTGCGACATCCGAGTCAGTATGCGAATCTTTCAGAAAAGCTCAAAAGTCACCCCAATAAAACTTGGCATAGTTCCGCGCGTATAATGCCATATAGCTCCAATGTGTACTATCGATTATTTGTTATCGATTATTGCTAAAGCCCTTACAGTCTCCAATATTTTATTACCAGGGCTGCAGGACCCAAAAAAAAAAAATAGTGCTTCGCTTTGCTTCGATCGTGAGCCCGGTTTTCCAAGCGCAGGGTTGACTTATTTTCAGACATGTTTTTGTTTAGTTTTTGATAAATTTGAGCTCTACCCAAAATTTGCATCTACCAAATGTGGTTAGAATAATGCAATGTTGGGGCCCAAGGGGGGCTTTGTTTCTCATAAAGTCAAAAGTGTTTCTAAGACAAAACATTTTGGATAATTTGGCTTGTTTTTTTTTAGGCTCATGGTTAAAGTCAATTGGAATTCCGGGTTCAAATCGGTTTTTTTTCTTTTCAACCCAGCTCAAAATCTTAAGCTCCAATGAGAGGCTGGAAAAACTTTTGTTTGAGTTTAAATAAATTAGCTTTTCTTGCGGTTTGTCGTAGCAGAGGGGTAAGTTTTTTAGAATTATAAATGAGAATAGAATTGGATTAGAATATTCGACTAAGAGCTCAAATTGTAGTAGAGCTCATGATAAGGAGGCAGATCTGAGAAAATGCCACTGAATGCCACCGCAAATGAAGATCAAGACCAAATTATATTATGGACTCTATCTAGCGTGTGTGTGTGTGCGCGTGTGTGTGTGCGTGTGTGTATTTAAATAGAGACAAGCTATGCGCAAATTTACCCACGCTACTGACCTTGAGCTTGTTTTCCCGTTTCTTAGTGGAGTTTATTCGTAAGCCTCGTGTTGCGCTAGGTCGACGTCGTCGTCATCGTCGGCGTCGGCGTCGTCGTCGGCGTCGTCGGCGTCGCCGCCATTATTTCGCGCGAGTGTGTGAAAATAAGTTTTTATTTTCCCACTTTTATTTTTCAAACTGAATGTATTACGCGGCCAAAATATGATCTAAGAGAGAATACTTACGCCACTTTGCAGCGAGAATTCGAGTGAGTCCGTCCGCGATCTCTATACTCTATACGCTGAGAATAAGTCTATACATAAGAGAATACTTTCTCTTTCTCTTTCTGAACACATTCAATATAGTTAGCTATAGACTGAGAAATACTAAGGGTGGGTCAGGATCTGCGATCTAAGATCTTGCTCTATACTCTTTGCTAAGAAAATATATTTATTTCATTTAACATAGAATCCTAGCAATATTATCACTAATATTGATATGGACAGAGAAATAGGTACATTATCTTATGGTAAGCGTGGCATGGAGCGGGATCTGCGATCTTAAAAAAGTATATCCCATACATGTTTTTATTCAGGAGTGAGTCATCGCCGGGTCCAGCTGTTATATTCTTTATCAAGACGACGACCTGAGTCGAACTATCCAAGTCCATATCTGTAAACGCTTCGATCTCGCAAAACTACGAGAACTAGTTACTAAATAAAAAATATATAATATATAAATCCTCATATATCCCACGCTTAACTAGTTTTTCTTTTTTTGTCATCTCCTCACGCATTCCCGAAATTTTGATAGGAATCTGTCTTGAGGCGTAGAAAAATATATGAGATAAATGCTTAAAAAATCGAAAAACTTGTCATAATGATCGGACTATAAACACCGAGGTGTACGTGTGTGTATGTATGTTTGTTTCTAGAGAAGGAAAATGTTTGAAGGGCCAAGTTGGGTAGGGGGTATCTTCTAGTCGGACCTTCCTACTTGTTTTTGTGGTACTAAGTTTCAAGTTTCTTCCAAGATCAGCTGCTTTGCTACGAAGTACGTGGTATTTGCTAGTCGAGAGGGCCCGTCTAGCGCATTCTTATTTGTTGTAGTCTTCCTCGGGTTAAGTCTGATGCATTCGTGTTGACTTTCCCGCCGAACTCGGCCACAGCCGGCTCACAGGAGGTGCCCCTGGTGGTGTCAACGTTTCAAGTTCATGGCGGCAAAGGGGCAAGGGACACAACGTAATTTGTGTCTCAAGAACATTTTTACTATGACGTTTGTTTTTACTTATTTTAAACGGAACTTTGAAGCTACAAAATTGCACAGTTTGGACCATAAAAAGAGTTCAATTGTATATGAGATCAGGATCTTGTGTAAAAGGACTTTCTTTTTTATCTCAGAGAATATTGCAATCTGCTTTGAAGCTAAATTATTCCAAAAGATTGGACCATAAGAAGGGTTTAATTTAATTAATTGAAGGTAAATTAGATCAGGATCTTGTTTAAATGGACTTTATTTTTTATCTCAAAGAATATTGGAATCTGCTTTGAAGCTAAAATATTCCAAAAGATTGGACCATAAGAAGGGTTTAATTGAAGGTAAATTAGATCAGGATCTTGTGTAAATGGACTTTCTTTTTTATCAAAAAAGAACATTGCAATCTGCTTTTTTGAATATGTCCAATATCTGTCCGGTTGCAGGATGTGAGAGATATGAGTCATATCAGACCGGCTGAATAGGAATATATATATATATATATATATATATACTTGTTTGGGATCGGAGAAGTCTCGTTAAATGCGTTACACATGGCGGGATTAGAATAGCCTCTGCAAGACTATAAAAAAAAACAGATGGTCCGTTTACTGCATGCGGATAGAGATAGAAACACATTCGACTCGACCATGCATCATATGCAATTCCCATTAATATCATCAGCCCGAATGCCGCACCCCGCACCCCGCACATGCCCATGCACTTGCCAGACCGACGACGACGGTGACGGTGACCTGACCCTAGGAGAGGGCGAGCCTTAAAAAGGTCAATTAACAACAGGTGAATAAGTGCGCGCGCGCGCGCTCTCGCCCTATATGCTCTGTCTGTATGCAGGTGTGTATGTATGACATTCATGCTCACATACATACATATGTGCATGTATGCAGCTCGTGCGCGCTGCAACACGAAGGGACGCAAAAAGGTGGAGAGCCGGCCCAAAGAAATGAGCGGGAAAATATGACTATGAGATGCACCTAATATAGCTAAGCTAGCTGCAATTCGGTTCTATTAGGAATCAATACGTACAACAATTGTCTGCAAAGCTGCCAAGGTAGTCGCAAGGAGTCCAAATGATCCTTAAAGGACTCTATCTAACAACTAGACTTGGGCCTGTGCACAAGTCTACTCAATGCAGCTATGCATTCGACTGCGAATATCCTAACAAACCTGTAGAGTATTCGAATATCCTATCAAACCTGTAGAGTATTCGAATATCCTAACAAACCTGTAGAGTATTCGAATACTCTAACAAATCTGTAGAGTATTCATACATAGGTCGAATTATAACAAGTATTTGTTGAGTTGAGTGGAAAAACACGTCTGTTCTGTTTCGTAGCTTATTCGACATAAAGGAAATTGTATTCAGATATCGATTCATCGATTTGTATTATGAAATGGATATGCGCTGATATAGACAATATATTTCAATAGTATTCGTTTTATCTATATAGAAATTCCCCCGGCGGGAATAGAAGTGCAAACTAATTTGAATCACTATAAATATAAATGGATATTCATGAGTATTAAGGAAAATAAAAGCTCATCGAAAGGATATAAAAAGTTATCCTAATATTGTGACCTAATTATGTATGAACTACTACTAAAGACTATATAAATATTTTCGAAAATATTTCGAATATTTTTGGGATTATTAAGGAAAATAAAAGCTCATCGAAAGGATATAAAAAATTATCCTAATAATGTGACCAAATTATGTATGAACTACTACAAAAGACTATATAAATATTTTCGAAAATATTTCGAATATTTTGGGATTTTGCTGGCCTGGTATAAAACAGAAAGGGAGAGTGGGAGCGGGAGGGTTGGGAGGTTTTTTGCCTAGCTTGTTCTTGTTAGTTCTCATAGCCAACATTTGCCTCGAGCTCTAAAAAATGTGTGTTTCTTTTTGTTTGAGGAGCAGGAACTGCAAAATCGTTTTGTGGTTCCAGTTTAGCTCATAATCAACATGATTTGCCTCAGCATTATCATCGAGATTTTTCTTGTGCAGCGTTTTGTCAGAACTGTAAGCAGCTTGAACGTGCGCCGCGTCCGAGTCCGAGTCCGCACTACTGGTTACCGCATTTGATACTCTGTTTTCAGACGAAAGTGAGGTATATCTGGGTACGTTGAATGTCGGCAATGAACTCAACTCTCGTAGCTGTGACAAAGCAGGCTATGCGTATGAAAAGTAGCTCAATTTTCTCAAAAACAATTCAGTTAATATTACTAAACTGTCCGAGAGCCCCGACTTATATTTATATAGTTTTTGTATAACTTTTGTATTGACTGGAGCGAGAGAGAGACAGGGTATTACTTTGTCGAGTTCTATTGATAGCAGAACCAAACAATCCATATATATCTGGGGAAAAGGGTATATTCAATTCTTGTCCGTCTTTCTGAACGCGTCGATCTCCCAAGGACCTAAAATATTTGAAATATATTATAAAATTAAATAAACAAAATAAAATAAATAATATGAACCAAGGAAATAAAATAAATTAAATAAAATAGAATAAATTAAATAACTAAAATAAATTAAGTAAAATAAAGCACAATAAATAAAATAAACTGTTTAAGAAATAAGACGGTACTTTTTACTGCATATTAAAAATTAAATTTTCATAATGAAATATTATAGATATATAATATATACAAAATGTTTTGTAGTGGTGCTATTATTTTTTTCGCAACTGTATATATGTATATAAAATTAAATTTTCATATTGAAATATTAAGTAAAATAAAGCAAAATAAATAAAATAAACTGTTTAAGAAATAAGACGGTATTTTTTACTGCATATTAAAAATTAAATTTTCATAATAAAACGTTATAGATATATAATATATACAAAATGTGTTGTAGTGGTGCTATTATTTTTTTCGCAACTGTATATACATATATATATATATATATTATATATATATATATATATTATATATATATATATATTATATATATATATATATATATATATATATATATATATATATATATATATATATATATATATATATATATATATATATATATATACAAACGATATGACGCTTCAAAAATGTTTTTCTAACCTTTTGTTTTGTAATTATAATTATAATTTATTTATAATAATTTTTTTTAATGTTAATTAAATGAAGCTTAATATTTGTATAGGTAGCTCAGCACTTGCGTCAGGGTATCTGCCAGTCAGTTATGCCCGACTAGAGCACTCTTTGTTGTTGTTGTTGTTGTTGCTGCTGCCAGTCCACCTTGTGCAATACTAGTTGTGGCTGTCTGCCTGCTGCTCGCCTTTACCTTGTTGTCTTCATCAGGTTGTAGTTTCGTGTTCGTGGCTCGAGCGCAAGCTAAAAAGGCAAAAAAAAAACTGACCGTTCCCCGTCCCCTGCCCCTCCCTCCACCCTACTCTGTTCTCCGTCCTGTGTTCTTGTATATCAGCAGGCTTCTGAAATTGTAAGTAGCACACTTTTCTCTAGTTAGTTATCTATAATTATGAATAGAGAGCGGGCTCAGCGTGGATCCATCGAATAGGCGAAAAACCGAAGCCCCAGGCAAGGCATTTAGCAGATGCTATGATTGTGGAACGGGTCAACTGAGCAACTGAGTAACTGATGTAGTCCACGTTCGCTTCGTTTTTGCAGGTATTAATGATATGCTTATAATGGAAATGCAGACGTCGCCACATCTTAGCCATGGGCTAGCGACACTCTCGCCGGTACACCACCTAGTACACCAGCATCAGCATCCGCATCAGCATCCGCATCAGCATCCGCATCAGCACCAGCACCAGCACCATATTATCCATCAAACCCAAGCCCAGCCACTGTCGACCCAGCACCAGCATCAGCAGCTCCCACAGCAATTGGGCGGCTCATCAACATTGCACACACTCCAAAGCTCCACAGCCAGCGAGCACCTCGCCGTCAGCATCAGCACAAATCAGCATCAGCATCAGCATCAGCATAGCCAAGTCTATACCGCGACATCGCTGGATGACAAGTCTAAGGGTAAGTTATTTCACACTCACTTTTACAATTGTTGCACTTGTTAACGGGACTCGAACCGGCTTCCTGCTTCTAATACATTCGTATCATATTTTATGTGGAACGTAATATGGCATAGCCCATTCAAGAATATAAACTCATGATCACTTCTTCAAATTATCTAAACCAAACTGGGATATTAAAAACCTTCTCAGAATGTATACAAAACCATCTAACTGAGTTTATAGCCTAATTCCACTGTCAACATTTGCTAATGTGAAATACATGTTTGCCCATTAGAAGCCACATTTTTCACATTTGTGAAATTTTTTGGTATTCGCCCCGAATAATTCGTGTTTTTTGCAATAATTTATGGAATTTCGTATCGATGTTATGGAAAATATGAACCACATTTTTCACATTTGTGAAAATTTTTGGTATCGGGGCGAATACTTTGTTTTTTTTTGCGATGATTTATCGAATTTCGTGTCGATGTTATGGAAAATATGAACCACATTTTTCACATTTGTGAAAATTTTGGTACGCGCCCCGAATAATTCGTGTTTTTTGCGATGATTTATAGAATTTCGTATCGATGTTATGGAAAATATGAACCACATTTTTCACATTTGTGAAAATTTTTGGTATTCGCCCCAAATAATTCGTGTTTTTTGCGATGATTTATCTAATTTCGCATCGATGTTATGGAAAATATGAACCACATTTTTCACAATTTTGAAAATTTTTGGTATTCGCCCCGAATAATTCGTGTTTTTTGCAATAATTTATGGAATTTCGTATCGATGTTATGGAAAATATGAACCACATTTTTCACATTTGTGAAAATTTTTGGTATCGGGGCGAATACTTTGTTTTTTTTTGCGATGATTTATCGAATTTCGTGTCGATGTTATGGAAAATATGAACCACATTTTTCACATTTGTGAAAATTTTGGTACGCGCCCCGAATAATTCGTGTTTTTTGCGATGATTTATAGAATTTCGTATCGATGTTATGGAAAATATGAACCACATTTTTCACATTTGTGAAAATTTTTGGTATTCGCCCCAAATAATTCGTGTTTTTTGCGATGATTTATCGAATTTCGTATCGATGTTATGGAAAATATGAAAGTATCATTAAAACAGCTGATATATAACTGAATCCCGCAAAGAGTCCATTGAATGTAGCCCCTACTTCGATATTTTCTTTGTGGATCTTAGGTATTCAATTGATTTAATCTACTTAAAGAAGCGATACTTTTTCCATTTATATGTTACCGATAACTGAAACTACTTACTAATGGAATCACAGAATGTGAAGTTTGTAAATGTAAAAAATGTTGAACATAGTAGAATCAGGCTATTTTTGGCTCATTTTGGTCCTAGGCTCTCCTAGTTCACGAAAAGCCCGAGTTTATTTTATATCATCGACTCAGACCGTTTCCACGTAATCAATAATAATATATGTATATAATTATATCTTGTCTTTGAACATATCTCGGAGCTGAAGACTCTAAATAATGGGATGCATGATGTCTTAGAGTTTACACAGATCTTCAACTTTTCACATTTCGATGCCATTTTATTACCTGAAAGTAAAAAGAAAATTTCTAGACAGTTGCAGAGTTCAGGCAAAATGGTTGTAAAGTTAAGTCAAGTCTCGCACTCGGCCGATAAGGCGGAGGCGATTTAGGAGGAAGAGAATATTGGTTTTGTGTATTGTCCGTCCGGAATATATAGTCATAAACATATTCCACAGTTGTAAAACGAGAGTTACCCATTGAAAATGGGTAAAAAGGGTATAATGTATTTGTGCAAATGTATGTAACAGGCAGAAGGAAGCATCCCCGACCCCATAAAGCATATATATTCTTGATCAGCCGAGTCGCTCTAGCCATGTCCGTCTGTCTGTCCGTTCGTCCGTCTGTCCGCCCGTATGTATTAACGCAAGGATCTCGGAACCTATAAGAACTAGAGACTTGAAATTTTAGCTGTAGGTCCTCGTAGTCCCCGCGCAGATCGAGTTTGTTTACGATATTCGATACCCTGCCCCGTTTCCAAGTAATCGATAAAAATCGATATCGAAATCCTGTTTTTTGAGCAATTTCGGCAAATAATAAGAGCTAGAGTCACCAAACTTGACATGTAGCTTCTAGAATAGCATATATATATCAAGTATCTTTCATTTTATACCTATCACCCGTTGGAAGAAGAGGGTTCAGGGTATCCCCTAGTCGGTAGCGCCCAAATAGAACCTCTAACTTGTTTGTACTTGATTCAAGCATTTTTGTACTTATTCTAAGAACTTTTAAAGCTTTTATAAAATGAAGTACAAATTACACTTGATTCGAGAATTTTTATCTCGCTTCGGGCTCAAAACTTTACCAATTTCTTGGTATAGAGAGCCTTGTCATTAGCCTGTCGTTTTTCTCTCTGTGTACTTACAAAAATGACCTTAACAATGCTTTGCCACGCCCACCAAAAGTCGGCCTTCTCTGAAGAGCGCAATGTTCAGTCGACAGTTTGAAGGTCAATCGCAGTGAGAGTTTTCTATCGTAAATAGTAATGTGCTTATACTTAAATCTAATACATATATTAAGCTGCATAAAATTAATAAAGGTAAAGGTATGTAAGGTATGTAAGGTATGTAAATACATGTGTGTACTGAGCAGCGAGTCGAGTCGATTTGAATACGTAGCTATTCATAAAACATTCGAGGATAACAAGGAACTAAACAAAAGATTGCATTTACATTTCCCAGTTTTCATAAGTAGCAGTCCTCTAGTCGGGAGTGCCCGACTGGTCGCATACCCTAGCTTCAGTCTGTACATAAATAGCTCTTGCGTCTTCCTTCCTCAGCCCCAAACTGTGCGAAATACGTTAGTCGCAGCTAGTTAGATTAAGTCAGATGTTTTTTCTTATAGTTCCTATAAATTGCAAGTTAATCGATTTCAAGTTATCGATCTTTATGCATATTATGAAATAGCAGCAGATATGGCACACTAATTATTATTTATATAATATGTACGTACTTTTTAAATATTCTATAATATATATATATATACTTTTTAAATATCAAGCATAGCTTTCTATTCAGTTGCTTTAAATTCAAGTTAATCGATTTCAAAATATCGATTTTTTAAATTCATATAATATATATATATATATATATGTATATACTCTCTAAATATTATATAACATATATATATGTATACATATATACTTTTTAAATATCAAGCATAGCTTTCTATCCAGTTGCTTTGAATTTCAAGTTAATCGATTTCCAATTATCGATTTTTTAAATTCATATAACATATATATATATATATATGTATATACTCTCTAAATATTATATAACATATATATATATATATATATATATATATATACTTTTTAAATATCAAGCATAGTTTTCTATGCAGTTTCTTTGAATTTCAAGTTAATTGATTTATAAATATCGATTTTTTAAATTCATATAATATATATATATATACTCTCTTAATATTATTACATATATACTTTTTAAATATCTAGCATAGCTTTTGTATTTTTTGAGCTAGACTCAGGTCGTCGTCGTCGTGTTACATACATCGCCACGAACCCATTAAACCCCTTTTGCCCATTCTGAATGGGTACAGGGTATAAAAAGGGTCAACGAAATAGCATACATTTATAAGTACACGCGGTTTGGTAGCTTCGACCATTGAGAAAGGCATAGAGACTGAACTCTAGTTAAAATTTTGTCAAAGAACAATAGCCTTGGCTCGCGACTGGCCTCTTACCTGTGCAGGGGGGGATATGGGGGAATGGGGGTTGGGGGGATGGGTAAGCCAAAGACAAGTGTTCGACTTAAGAGTAAGACACATGCAGGCACGGACCTTGTTCTTCCGAGCCCTTCTTCTTCTTCTTCGTTTGTTTGGTCTCGGAATTAAATGAACAAATTCTGTTGCCTCAGTCACGGATTTGCCAATAGAAATTGCTCCAAAGCACAGTGGAAACGACTTGCACAAAAAATGAGCGAGACGATCAATACCCATTCCCATTCATCCATTTGATCGCTTTCATATCTGTTACTTTCTGGTAATGTCAAAAGTTGGGTATTTGACAATCCAGGCTCTCATCCCTAAAGCTATAGTAATAAACTATATATATTTATAGCTGTCGAGATATCTTGATCAAACTAGGTATTTACAAGTTTCACAATGATTCTTAAATGTTTTCTATCAACATCCGACCACTATCTCTAAATACAAAACTGTTTGTCCTGACTGACTGATTGAATGACTGACTGACTGACTGATTGGTTGGTGATTAACTCACAGCCAAAACTGTAAGAGCTTTATTTTCACGTTAAGACGGGGTTTTGGGATTTCCACCCGCCAAAGTGGAAAAATCGCGAAAAACTTACTGATTGGCCGACTGACTGACTGATAGATTGACCGACTGACTGACTGATTGGTAATTAACTCACAGCCAAAACCGTAAGAGCTTTATTTTCACGTTAAGGCGGGGTTTTGGGATTTCCACCCGCCAGTGTGGAAAAATCGCGGAAAACGGCTTTATGAAACTTTCGGCTTACCGATCAGGCTTAAAATCATTTTGAAAGATATTTGTTATATTTGTTCGAATTCATTAGAGGGGTGTTTCACACTTTTCGAAAACGTTACGGGTTTAAATTCATTTTCAAGAATCTTTTTGAAAAAAAAAACATTTGACAAGTGTCTTCATTTCTCGCAGAATCTAAGCTTCCTCGTTGGAAAATGCAATCCACATATTTTTTTGGGCGAAGTTTCAAGTTTTCTCTTATTTTCCAAGCGTTGCATTGTGAACGCGATGCAAATTACACGAAGAACTTCTGCCATATGTCTGTCAGGATATTTACGTTCATTTTTTATAAGAGTCTACATCTAATAAAAAAGGTTTTGGTAGAGAATAGTATTCTCGAGTAAAAGTTACAAATAATATGAATATTGACTGTATATTATTTAGGAATACACATTAAATAGGAAAAAGGAGGAAAAAGATGTTGAATAGAGTAAAGAAATGTGTACAAATATGTAGAATAATAGAAGATAGGATGTAGAGATGGGAAAAGTTCAGACTCGGTGGGCAAAAATGTATAGTTTGTTAAGTGTTCGAAGGTATTCTACTGGGAGAGAGGGAGAGAATGTTCGTTGGAGAATCTGTGGTACAATCTATTAAATTCTGCGTAATCTGCAGGGGTAAAGGACGATAATTCGCGGTAGGTCAGAACGGAGCAGAGAATATTAGAAGTATCTACTTTTATTTGTAACTTTTTTGATTCGTATTCGTAATTTATCTGAGTCCGAGATTATATGTGCAACTTATGCGATTCACATTGAGATAACTTTGCTAACCGACAATTTTTGATTCACCATTTGATTGCAGATCAAAAGTTTGACGAATACTCGAGCGGCTTGGTGCGCGGAATATCGACGCCGACGATCCAAGAATCGCCCACGCTGGCTGGAAACAGTTTTCTGGGCCAGTCGCAGGCGCAGAATGTCGAATGGATAACAGCCATGGGTGATGCCCAGCACAACACAGGTACTTCATATAGATCACATATATATGCATACACACAGTACAGTGAAAACTCTCTTGGCCGGACAGCGAACTCCCATATGGAAGCGAATGTTGGGGCGGGTTGGCCAGATTTATTTTAATTCATGTCAGCTGGAGCCACAATTGAGTAAACTACACTAAATATAAAGACAAGAATAATCGTTCATCGTGGGTAAACATAAAGTATATATATTCTTGATCAGCATCAATAGCCGAGTCGATCTAGCCATGTCCGTCCGTCCGTCTGTATGAACGCAAGGATCTCGAAACCTATAAGAGCTAGAGAGTTGAAATTTTGGATGTAGGTCCTCGTAGTCCCCGCGCAGATCGAGTTTGTTTTCGATATTCGATAACTTGCCCCGTTTCCAAGTAATCGATAAAAATCGATATCGGAATACTGTTTTTTGAGCAATTTCGGCAAATAATACGAGCTAAAATCACCAAACTTGACATGTAGCTTCTAGAATAGTGTATATATATCAAGTATCTTTCATTTTATACCTAATGGAAGAAGAGGGTACAGGGTATCCCCTAGTCGGGAGCTCCCGACTAGAACCTCTTAGTTGTTTTTTCTTACACATGGGTTTCTTTTATTTATATTTGCAAAGTTCAAGCTTCAAATGGTGGAAAGGGTTGCTCAAAGTTGATACTCGGCAGTCGGTTTGACAAGTGCCAGCTTGCCGGTTCAAATCCAACAGCAATTTTAATATGTTATACATAAATGAGGTTCAGTTTATCGCTCGTCTTGCAATCAATTTGAACCAATTTTAATTCGGGTTTTTATAAGAATATTTTATACCACAATTTGGTGCTTCGTGTGGGATCCGTTCCGTTTCGTTCCGTTCCGTTTCGTTCCGTTCCGGGTAGAGAAAGAGGGGAGAGTTTTCACAGTATTTGTATGTTGCCAACATTCGAAGTATGTTTAATTAATTTGAGCCGGTTCTCATTTGCATTCCAGAAGATTCGCACAGTTCACAAGGCAGCATTTCTGGAGATGGTAAGTAAAAACCATTTTATGGTCAACCAACTTTAGTTAAGTAGCCTCGCAGGTGCAAGTTGGATACTTAACACATTTAAATTGTATTCCCACCATAGATATATGTCGTCATTTAAGTGGGCTATCGATTTCCAGTCACCGATCTCGTGTGACAACAACCGACAGACTCTTCCACCCTCTCCCCTTTCCCATGTCCCATAGTCGGAACAAGTAGGCAGCCGACCGTCCGTCCGTCCGTCTGACCGTCCGACCGACCGTCCGTCCGACCGACCGTCCGTCCGACCGGTCAATCTTTTGTGGTTTGGCGAGAAATGTCTCAAGTAACTACGTGTTTAATTGAAAATAACGCAGTCCGACCACAAAGGCGGTTTTAGTTTCTTTACTACGCATCTCGTATTGCCGAGTTTTCTCGTTTTGTTTGCCCGAATCCAAATAGTGCTTGATAAGTTTTCTCTAACCTATTGGTATGGGTATCTGTATCTGTATCTGTATCTGTATGGGTATCTGTGTCTGTATCTGTATCTGTATCTGTATGGGTATCTGTGTCTGTATCTGTATCTGTATCCGCCGGTTGTGGATTGCGGGCAGCAGGCATTATTGTTGGCCTTCACATGCCTATGAGGCGACCAGGCCCAGAGGCCCCCACATTGGTTACTCCGATCGTCGTGGTGTGCATTACAATTGTGACTTCGACTAGGAGATACCCAATCGAATGGGCGGAAAAGCTAGATGGATATATGTATATACCTCCAGACGACTATCATGCCCTTTCTGTACATATTTTAATGGGTATTCAAACACAACAAATAGGGCCAAGCTAATAACCGCACAAATGCAAAACACTTGACTTTACCCGTTCACCTCCATCAACAGGTAGAAATAAGCCACAAGCTCGGAACAGTTTCCTTCCTTCTTTAATCTCATGCCTTTGCTTTGGCTGTCATTATTCGAAAACCTAAGAATATGGATTTGTTCGCATAGTCTTGCAGAGACTGGCATTTCCTGTGCAACTTTAAATTATCCGTACTATCTTATATATTTGAAAATGAGTCCATTGAATAAGGAACCAAGAGTTCGAATTTACGGCTTCTGTCCATTTTCGTCTTGTGGTGCGAAAACGCGCGTTCTACCCAAGAGGGGGGGGGGGGGGGGTGGATTTTCCGAAAAGTGTGATAAATTTTCACAACGATTTTTGATAATGATTCTGAATCCAATCGGATAGTTCTATCCAAGTGGGGCGGATTTTCCGGAAAGTGTGACAAATTTTCACAACGATTTTTGATAATGTTTCTGAATCCAATCGGATAGTTCTATCCAAGTGGGGTGGATTTTCCGAAAAGTGTGATAAATTTTCACAATGATTTTTGATAATGATTCTGAATCCAATCGGATAGTGAAGAAATTTCATACACAACCATTTTCCGCCAATTTACCACCGTTGCGGGTGGAATTCCCAAAATCCGTTTTTTTCACAGTTTTCAATGAATGTACCTTAACTTGCGTGTTGAATAAGCAAATGTGAGAGAATTGTGTAGTGTTTTGTTATATTAAGGATGAGTTTTATTCACATTGAGAATTTGGGGCAGATATCGTATAGTAGTCCAATAATCCTGCTCAATTCCAGTAGTCTCTGGCAACGTATTGGAATGCAATTTGCCGCCTTATCCAGCAAACCTCAGGTTCTTGGATTCGGATTACCAGATTTATAAGCAGGACCTTAGGGCGAACCCCGTACCAGGCAGTAGGACCCCATTAAGTAAATATATGTATACTCTTGATCAGGATGAAAGCTGAAATTTGAAAGGTATTTTCATGTATATCGTACGCGAAGCAAGCATTTTCATGATATAGAAGGAAATTGATTTTGTTTTCATTTTTGCATTACTTAAAAAACATAAGAGCCAGATTCACACATACAAGAGTTTAGTATACACAGATTAGATATAAATGGTAATTTTTGGATGCATCCCTGATTCCCTAAAATCCATTTGAATGCCATATTTATCCCCTCGAAATTTAGTGAAGTTCGTATAACGAACAAAAAAGTTATTCAACTTTTAAATATTCATTTTTATATTATACATAATTCTATCTATAAATTGGGATATGTTGGGATATGTTTGAGAAATTCAAAAGTAAAATATTATATTTTACCAAGGATTTTCTGCATCTCATTTTAAGATCTGTTTTCAACCGGAATTTCCACTTAAAAGGTGTGGATTTTGCAGAAAGCGTGAAACACCTCTCAAAATGAATTTGATGAACGATTTTTAGTAGAGCTCTCCAATTGCCCGTCTTAGCATCCACCTATATATATATATATATATATATATATATATATAGATAACAGCAATCTTCGAGCAGGCATAAACATCTATAATAGGAATTATGCAAATGATGTGATTGCGATTTACATAGTAGACCCCACAGCGGAACGCAATTCGACTTTAATTGCAAGATGTAAGAGAGAGAGGGAGAGAGACATTAAAAGGAAAAGTCAAAGCAGCACAATAATAATTAAAACAATCCCCAAAGGATGTTGCTCGAAAAGTCAAAACATAAGTTAAAAGTGATTTGTCAAATTAAAATGAACAGTACCCACAAATGCGCAGAAATGCCGGCTCTTCCTCCACCTATTTGTAATTTGTAATGAAGTCGCCGGCATCTCGGGTATATGTACACCCGAAACTCCTGTGGTATATTATTTAATAACAGTTGAACACACAACTGGGAATTCAGAAATGAGCACAGCTCGCCGTCAAACAGAAACAACATCTGGCCACGCCGCTAACGAGGGGAGGGGGGCACTGAGTACTTCGCGAAAGATGCTTCGTATGATTGATTTTTGCGACAATGAATAGATATGTGTATACACCGGGAGTCAGGAGGAGGTCACGTCATCCGTCCTCCTACCTACAAAAGTTGATGAGCCTAGCTCTGAAACTGTGCGAGATATAGAGCAAGGCACAAAAGTTTCGGGTGTCTACCTCAATTTGCATCAATTTGCTCAAATAACGGGATTGCGGTGTTGATTTTTATCGATTTATCGCCACATGTTATCGATTATCGGACACAACAACGTTCAAAATTGCAAGTCTGTATACATAAAATATATGCAAATTATATGCTCTTTTATTTTCCAATTTATTCTTCAAATATGCTTCCTTCTGCCTTATATACACATTCCCTCAAACCTTTTTGCCCTTTTTTAAGCCATTTGCCAAGATGTACACAGAAAGAAAAGCGGCGGGCTTAAAAATAGTTAATGTATATTAATTAAAGCCGAACAAATGATTAATAAAAATAATTTTCGATCATAAATTTAGTTCGAGAGCTCTTGAACCAAGTTTAATATATACTTATTTCAAGCTCTAACTGGCATTTTATTAGGGACAAATTGGTATTTTATAAAGAATCATTAAAACTTGATTCAATACTATTCCGTTCTTAAATTCAGCCTAATTCAGGCTGCAAAACGTAAAAAACACAGCTTATTTCGAGTTTTTTTGTACTTAAAAAGTCACAATAGAAGTAGGAATTATTTAATTTAAGATAACCTGAAAGGTAGGATTGGTTAATAAATAGATAAATGAGAATTTCATACTTAAATCAAGTATCAAGTAAAAAGAGCTCTTGAACCAAGTTAAATATATACTTATTTCAAGCTCGAACTGGCATTTTATTTGGGACAAATTGGTATTATATAAAGAATCATTTAAACTTGATTCAATACTATTCCGTTCTTAAATTCAGGCTGCAAAACGTAAAAAAACACAGCTTAATTCGAGTTTTTTCGCACTTAAAAAGTCGTAATAGAAGTAAGAATTATTTAATTTAAGATAAAATTAAAGCTACCAGCATTGGTTAACAAATAGATAAATGAGAATTTCATACTTAAATCAAGTATCAAGACATCGTACTTTTATTAACTGTTCTATTTGATTCAAGTACGAAATTCTTGATTTTTGCCGCTGTGTACTCCCGTGCTACCGTTACTTACTACAAGCATACGTATGTATGTATGTGTTTGTGTGTATAAGTGGATCATCAACATCGTCCCCTCCCGCAGGGAGCTACATACATATTTTAATGAAAGCGCGGAATCAGAAACTCTACAAGTTAGCAATAATCGAATTACATATAAATATTTAATCAGCGGGGAGAAGAACTCACCGAATTTGCGGTGGTTAATGGATATAAGATTTATAAATATTTTGTCTCAGCTGCAAAATACAACAATATTTGCCTACATATATGTATGTACATGATGCAGTATACACACACACATACATACATATGAACGTGTGTCTGTGTATGAACAGGAAAACCCGTTTGTTAATATTTTTGTCGCTCACATAATTACTTTGTTTATATGTGACAACTTGATGTCATCATCGTACAAACTCATAGCGCACACAGAAGACAAAAAAAAACGGCAATAAAATTTAGTACAGCGAGCAGAGCACGGGATGCACACGCAGACAAACAAACAAACAACACACACACACACAGACAAACAATCACAGCAAGAAAGCCTAAGCGGCGTGTGTGTGTGTATAAGCGAGATGGAGAGATAAAGAAACACAGCGATAGAGAGCTGTAAATGCTTAAGTGGTAGAAACGAGAAACGACAACTGTGATTGGTGCTAAGCACATCTTGGTCTTGGTGCTGATTGGCGGAAATCCCACTGCGTGCTTGCTGCGTTCTTCTCTCTCACTCTCACTCTCACACTCTCTCGTTGCGTTGTGTTGTGTTGTGCTGTGTTTGCGCGTGGGTGGGCAGCAACCTCTTGCTCCGTCCCAGAAAAAAAAGAAAACAACTTATTTTCGTATGAAGCTTTAATAATAGACCAAAGACACTTATTCGAAAGGCCATGAAAATTATATTTAAGATGTATTAAATCTGATATCGATTGGCAAACACTTTTGTTGAATGAAAAATATATTTTAAAATGCAAAAAACTCAATTATTATGATAAGTTACTGAAACAGGTCTTCTTAAAGCGCTTAATTCGGGATAAGTGAGAGACCAAAAAAAAACACAAGCCTTCTGCTGTGTTGAAAACCAAAGCAGGAATACACACACAAACACACACACACACACACAGTATCTGACCATAAGCCATGGGCTTAAACATTTAGCGCCAATCCAAAAGAAGGCGACACCAACTGCCCACAACAACACCGCCCCCCCGCATCCTCCCTCATGCAGCAGCCGCAGCACCAGTCGGAGGTAGTCGGTATGCAGAGCCCAGTTCTAAATAGGAAGCAAATGAGGCTACGCTGCGGCTGTCTCTCGGCTGTTTGGTTCGTCTTCATTGGCTCGCTGCAGCGAGCCGTGGTCGTGGTCGGAGTCGGAGTCGAAGTCGGGCAGTCGTGAAGTATGCGCAAGCCGATGTGGTTGGGCGGTGCGGTGCGGTGGCGAAACAAGGACCAAGGACACGCTCAGCACGCAGTACACACGAGCTGCAATCGCAGACGCACGCACACACACACACACACATACACGACGACTCACACGCACAGACAACACACAGATAAGAAACAAAACGTGCGCAGGATCTCGGCGACTGAAAGCAAACAGTCCGGAAAAAATGGCTAGAAATATTTCACGGCACTGAAAACGAAACAAAAAAGCACAATTTATAATAAGTAAAACAACGGCAACGGCGGCGACGACGACGACGACGCAAAATATTTGAACAAAAAAGAAAAAAAGGAAAAAAGAAAAATAGAAGAAAAAAGGAAATTGGCTCGGTTCGCTTTCACGTGAATGCCATGCACGAAAATAGACACCGACAAAGCAGCAAACGCCTCGCCACCATCCGGAGACGCGGATTGTGAAAATCGTTATCAGTTGAATGCGGATATCGTTAATCGTTATCGTTATCGCTATCGTTATTGCTATCGGTTATCGGTTGTCGGGCTGCCCACGTGCGTGCATATCGCCAGTTGAAAATTGTTCAAAATCAAAATCAATTGCAATTTGTGTCGAATATTGTGTATTTTGTGTCACTGTGCTCCCGAATTCTCGGGATATACCCATATTAATACCGCACCCATTAATATCACAGCAGCACCGCCCAACATGGATCTCTCAACGGCATATCGTTACAATCAAAACATGATGGAATATTACACATGTATATAATCTTACAAATACTACAAATATATTCCTTTCTCATGTGATTTCCTCCTAATCCCAAAAATACCACCCACAGATCCTTAGTTTGTTTACTATACCTGACTCTGTCCCAATACGATATAGAAGACATCTAATCTCGTATCGTATGTTGGCCTGGTCAATTAATCTGAGGAAACCAAAATGTCTTTACACAAAGTCAAACGGAAATGTAAAATTGTTGTGTTTGGCTCTAAGGAACTTCCGTTCATAGACAAGCTCCTAAAGTATAGATATTTCTGAGATATATATTAATATCCGAATCCGCTTTCTTTCATGCTTAGATTTGTTTGATGATGCCGTACAAAATCAATCCAATCACTAAATTATATAGTCGCAGTATGAACTGTCGGTTGAGAACAGTTCTTGTTTAAAACACGTTCGTTTATCAATATATATTAATCAATATATATCAAAAATTATGAGCGCTACTGTGACCCATTCAATATATGAGCACACCCCTATTAACTTCGGTCTGCAATATCCATTTGATTACTTTAATAAAAAGTTTAAACCTAAAGCTCGAAAATTTTTGATCAATTTCCGTAGTGAATTTTTAAGCGTGAATTGTGCAGAACGAGTGAAACACGTTTTGGTTTATTTTTATATAGATTTTTGTGTCTGGTAGCACGAAACTTGAACTTTCGACTTGCAATATTTTAACATATCCGAGACATATTCAAATTTTGGGGCGGTAAATCAATATTGATTGATTTTATGAAAAACCTTACATATTTGCAATGTTTCACCCTCATCTTTTATTTTCACCGAGACCAGATTTGAGTATATATCTTATGTGGCCCGATATTGACGACTTCATTATATGTGTTTTTCGGTAAACTCATTATACCCTGAACTCATTGAAAATGGGTAAAAAGGGTATTATGTATTTGTGCACATGTATGTAACATGCAGAAGGAAGCATCTCCGACCCCATAAAGCATATATATTCTTGATCAGCATCAATAGCCGAGTCGATCTAGCCATGTCCGTCTGTCTGTCCGTCCGTCCGTCCGTCTATTTGCCCGTCTGTCCGTATGTATGAACGCAAGGATCTCGGAAATTTTAGCTGAAGGTCTTTCTAGTCCCCGCGCAGATCGAGTTTGTTTCCGATATTCGATAACTTGTCCCGTTTTCAAGTAATCGATAAAAATTGATATCGGAATTCTGTTTTTTGAGCAATTTCGGCAAATAATATGAGCTAGAGTCACCAAAC
Source organism: Drosophila borealis (assembly GCA_035045885.1). Taxonomy (NCBI): domain Eukaryota; kingdom Metazoa; phylum Arthropoda; class Insecta; order Diptera; family Drosophilidae; genus Drosophila; species Drosophila borealis. The sequence continues at coordinate 868,893 of JAWNOR010000354.1, read as the reverse complement.
TTGACATGTAGCTTCTAGAATAATATATATATATATATCAAGTATCTTTCATTTTATACCTATCACCCGTTGGAAGAAGAGGGTTCAGGGTATCCCCTAGTAGGGAGCTCCCGACTAGAAGCTATTACTTGTTCTGAACTCGGCCATATACTAAATGTAAACGGCAATGACAATGTTGACGGAGAACGTATTTTCATTGAATATTATCTGACAATTTGGTATTTCCGTCAATATTATGATCCTATGTTTTGATTTGAAAATGGGTTTGAAGTCGATAAGACGAAAATATTTGAGCCGCAATCGGTTCCTAGGAGCCGATCGGATCGGTAAGCTAAGAAGATTCGCATTCGCATAAACGTTTTCCACGAATTTTCCGCGATTTTTGTCTGTCTGCCGTCGATCAGCAATTGGTCAGATATAGACAGCTTAGATCTGTTCAGGTCGTTAATCCAGTCCAATTGAAAAATCGTTTAACGATATAGTTTCAAATTAAAACAATGAAAAGGTGTGGCACAATACACGTTCTTGGTCGCAAGCTGGCGTTAAATGTAATAATGGAAGTTGACAGAAAGCAAAAATAATAGACAAAAAGAATACAAACACAAGCACAAACTCATTGTTGAGACGAGGGTCGGGTCGAGCTAGCTGCCAGGCTACAACAATATCTATTAGTTATGAGCACATCCATTGAAAATCAATAGTTCATTAAATGACAATCGCATTTGCCATTTGGCACTCTCTCAGCCGCGCAAGGGCCCTTTGTTCCATGCAGGACTCGAGCTCGTATCCCGCTGCGCCCCTAAAACAGCATCAAATTCTTGTCGTCCTCTTATGTTCTTGGTAATATTGTAGACAGATATTGTGATTGTGATCACGATCACGCGCCAAATGAATTGACGGCTATCAGGAGCTTATATTCAAATTGAGTTCGAGTTTAGAAGCCAGAGAATGAGACAGTTGAGCTGATTAATATTTGTCAAGCATTCATTTTCAAGCTAAGATTCCAAAAAAAAGTCGATCGTTTCTACGGCAGCAACATATGGGATATATATATAAAGAATATCAGCCAAAAAATTAGGTTAAAGCCATATCACAGAAAATAAGGCTAAATAAGGTCCTTTACATTAAAAACGAATTGTTAGAGTTGTCAGGTTTTGGATATATACTCTTATATATATGCTCAACCGATTATGATTATCAGGCTATAGAACTATATTATCTTCAGTTTTAGAGCTAGGAGTGATCAAACAAGTCTCTAACAAGTCTTAATCTGTTATCGAAGTGTGATCTAATATTACACAGTCGCAACATTTCTTGCTTTTTATTTCCTGAACCCATTCAAATGGGTTAAAGGGCCATAAAATTTGCGTCCTCCGACTCTAAGGCTAATTCGACGATAAAAAATCGGGTATTCACGGCCTAAAAGTTGAAGCTTTTACTTTTTCACCCAGTTTCTGCCTCAACGTCTATTTTAAAACAGTCTTAAAGTCCATTAAATATAGAACCCAACGTTGTCCGTCCGATGTGGTAAGAATCTTGAAGACGAAAAAACACCGCATTTTCGATTCAAGAGCGGCGAATTCAGCGACAAAACATATCATATACAATTTCACAAAGATCTTTCGAAATGATATTGACGATGGTAAACAAAAAAATTGCAAATTCCGCCAAATTTCCACAGTTACGGGTGGATTTCGCTTTGAATATAAATTTGAGGCCAATCGAAGGAATTGAAAAATTATGCTTTGGCATCCGTTAACCCGCAAAAACGTAAAACACTTCGGAAATGTTTTTATTCAAAGATCTCGGAAAATGATTTTGAAGAGAAAATGATTTCCACCAATTTACGACAGTTGCAGGTGGAATTGGCAAAGTCCCTGAAAAACGCATTTTTATTATATTGTTTTTTTATGGCGGTTTGACAATGAATTTGAAGCAAATCGAACGAAACTAAATACTTCGCCCGAAAAATCTTTGAACATCATTTTTCACCGTGGAGCCGTGGATTTTTCAAAAAGTGGAATTGAATTCGCACCCGGAACTTCACCCACCAAATCTTGCGACACACCCTTGGAGAAAGTGTTAAATCCGCTTCAAATAAATGTTCCAAAAGATCTTTAAGAATGAGCTTACACAGGAAACTTCGACCAATCAAATTCAAAAGCCGATCGGATATACAAACTTTTTTGCTACTTTTCCATAAATGCGGGTGGAATTTTTCCAAAAGTATCAGTACAGTAAAAATTTCAAAAAGTTTCATACATCGAGATAAATAAAACCAAGCTTGGTTAGGTAGTCATTTTTTTGATACCTCTCCTCAAAAACTCGCTTCATGTTTTTGGCTCGTAAATTTGAGAAAGATCGGACTATGAACCCCGATGCTATTCAAGAGTTCATTTCCCCCAGAAAAGAAGCACAGCCGGAGTCCGTTTGTTTTTTGATGAATGTATTAAATGTTTAGATGGAAACTGGAATATTTAGGAATGTTTAGGTTTAGTTGAACATTCCCTGGCACAAAGTTGATCTGATTTGTTGGCTACTTTGAAATGGTGAACAAATTTCAGAACATATTTTAAATGTACTGAGACAGTTCGTACATAATTAGCGATTGCATATCAAGTGCGAAATTTAAGTGCAGAAAGTAAATGATGTGTAAAGGAGTCCCGCCTTGGCTCTGTTTGTCATTAGGACAGATCTCGTCTGACCAATTAAGGGCGGCCTCTTTCTTGTTCTCCTCGCCTGGCTGTCGATGCTTCTGTCTGTCTGTCTGCTTTGGCTTATAATTAGCAGTTGTGTAAAACATAAACATAAATAAATTACCACAAGGAGCAACTGAATTGCATATAGCTGCAATCTTTTCTATCAAACATTAATTGCCCGTGGTGTTCATTAAATGCTTTCAGAGAGATTACACATTAAATTATTTCGATCGGAGAATAATGTAACCCTTATCTATGCAACCTTGCACTTTTATTTTACCCAAGGGAAGGTTGGGTTTTCTTCAATAAGTTTGGAAATGTTCTCAGTGAATTTTCACGGAGAGAGAAATTTGAAATTCATCGAATCGATCGACTATATCAATTTAGATATTCCGCCCGTTGCGGCGGATTCCTGTTGTGGAATATTTATGTGAAAGCATTAAAAAATCCACTTCAAGATATCTTTAACCCGCCGACGTGCGGAAAATGGGCAAAAATCGATCGACTATATCAATTCAGATTTGAAAAATTCGACTCATATTCCGCCCGTTGCGGCGGATTCCGTTGTGGAATATTTATGTGAAAGCATTATAAAACCACTTCAAGATATCTTTAACCCGCCGACGGGCAAAAAGTTAGATTTGCAAATGGGAAATTTGAAGTTCATCGGATCGATCGACTATATCAATTTAGATTTGAAAAATTCGACACATATTCCGCCCGTTGCGGCGGATTCCTGTTGTGGAATATGTATGTGAAAGCATTATAAAATCCACTTCAAGATATCTTTAACTCTCGACGGGAAAAAAGTTAGCTTTGCAAATGGGAAATTTGAAGTTCATCGGATCGATCGACTATATCAATTTAGATTTGAAATATTCGACTCATATTCCGCCCGTTGCGGCGGATTATAAAATCCACTTCAAGATATCTTTAACTCTCGACGGGCAAAAAGTTAGCTTCGCAATTGGGAAATTTGAAGTTCATCGGATCGATCGACTATATCAATTTAGACTTGAAATTTTCGACTCATATTTCACCCGTTGCGGCGGATTATAAAGAACTTAAATCTAATGTGGCATATTTATTATTAAATCCACTTCGCTTCGGCTTCAAGATAATTTCAACTCCCGACGGGCGGAAAATGGGCGAAAAGTGATGTGTACATTTTAAAGATTATAGAAATCCAGCAGCAGGTTGAAGCAAGGATCCAATTATATATGAGCAATAGTGATTTTTTGTCCAAACGGTTTGAAACTCAGTTTCAAATTTGTGCAGAAAAAATTTGTAAGCGAAATTGCAATTCTTATCCTGCCGAAATGTTTCAGGACCTGAAGACAAACACTTTCAAAATTCTTATTAGACATATATTTAAATATTTATATTTACAATATATAATATTTAAAATATATTTAAATATCCGTTACGAATCCTGTCAGATTGTTATTGTTATAAATATATTCCTAAAGTTCCGGTTTAGGTCCAACAATTTATTACTTATATCTATATTTTTTTTAATGAATTTGATAAGTTAACTAATAAAGGAAGATGTTACGCCCTCTTCTACAAATAATCCTCAAGGTCTTTTTCCGCCGAATCTGTTGTTTTTGTTCTTTTAGAAAACAAAAAGCCTTTTATGCGAATAGAAAGACGAACATTGACTTGGCTCTTGAGACAGATTTATAACTCTATGGGATCGTAGACACCTTCTTCTATGTGCTGCATATTACTTGGCAAAACCATAATACCCTCTGCAAGGGTATTGAACTATGATATGTATGCAATTGCACGTAGAATTCCAAACGGTTCTCATAACCGAATTGTCGATGAAACTTATTATTTGCACCTATTACTAGAGTTAAAGTATCTAAGAGTTAAAGTATCTAAACCTAGGACTTACCACTACAACTATTCAAGAGTTTTTTCCCCTTATTTCAACATAGGTCACGGGGGCGTCAATCAATTAGGAGGCGTGTTCGTTAACGGGCGACCCCTACCCGACGTCGTCCGGCAGCGAATCGTGGAGCTGGCCCACAACGGCGTCCGTCCGTGCGATATATCACGCCAGTTGCGAGTGAGCCACGGCTGCGTTTCAAAGATATTATCAAGGTTAGTAAATTCATTCATTTTATAAGATACCAAAAGCGATCTGGTCAAAGCTGGGCCACCTTTGCCTGGCAGATATCCCGATCTGCTCGAACAATCGCCTATAAATAACGTGCATATCCGACAAGCCAGAGATTCCGGGCACTCCGACTAGGGAATACCCTCAGTCTTCGTTTGCCTCAACATTCAAGAAATTAAATTTAAAAAAAAAAGAGTTCCCTTCGCCGGAGTCGAACTCGCAACTATCTGAAACCGCTTGCCGTCGCCTCATGCACCACGGCCACACCAAGAATAGAGCGCAAAAAGAAAAACAATTTAAATAGCATACAATACAATGTATGTGTATGCATATGTATATGTATATGTATGTGCACATGCATACATGCATAAAACGTTTTCTTCAATAAAAACTGTGTTTCTTAACCGATCTGGGTGAAATTATCAGGAGTAAATCATATACTGCTGTAGAATATTTGTATATTATCAAAAAGTCAATAGCATTGTGGCACTACTTTGTGGAGAGGTTCAATTGGGCTCTTTATTATACCCTGAACCCATTGAAAATGGGTAAAAAGGGTATTATGTATTTGTGCAAATGTATGTAACAGGCAGAAGGAAGCATCTCCGTAAAGTATATATATTCTTGATCAGCATCAATAGCCGAGTCGATCTAGCCATGTCCGTCTGTCTTGAAATTTTGGATGTAGGTCCTCCTAGTCCCCGCGCAGATCGAGTTTGTTTCCGATATTCGATAACTTGTTCCGTTTCCAAGTAATCGATAAAAATCGATATCGGAATTATGTTTTTTGCGCAATTTCGGCAAATAATATGAGCTAGAGTCACCAAACTTGACATGTAGCTTCTAGAATAGTATATATATATATATCAAGTATCTTTCATTTTATACCTATCATCCGTTGGAAGAAGAGGGTACAGGGTATCCCCTAGTCGGGAGCTTCCGACTAGAACCTCTTACTTGTTTAATTTATTGCTATGGGGCAGAGGCGGCAGTGACGATAGCCATAAAATGAAATATATATGATCCGTATATACTTTTCCACCAACATGCCTAGGATTTTGATATCGATTCTTATCGATTGCTTGAAACATTTCCAGCCTCTAGCTTTTATGGGTTCAGAGATCGAAGCATTCATATATACGGACAAACGGACATATGTAGCTAGATTGATACGGTTATTGATGCTGATCAAAAATATATATATATACATACTTTATGGGGTTCATCAGCGTATAAAAAGTGAAATAGTTTTCGAAATTGAGAAAAGCTACCGAAACTTGTCGTGAGAATGTCAGACAAGAATAAAAGTCGCGCCAATTTAAGGTCTCGGGCAGAAAGTTCTTACAAAATAATTTCCATTTTCATTAACAACAAGAATAGGCTTTTATTTATAGCAACGTGCCCTGGTACATCTCGTTATAATAAACTGTTTCTCCCTAAGAGCTAGAAACTATCGTAAATGAGAATTCCACCTGCAAGTGTGGAAAAACCGCGAAAAGCAGCTATATGCAGTTATATGCTTCTAACTCGTTTTTAATGATATTTGTACAAATTCATTTGAGAGATGTTTCACACTTTTCAGTCCCAGGCGAAAAATTACGGGTCAAGATTTGTTGGGCAAAGTTTTAAATTCCTTCTGGTCTACTACCAATTGTTGCAATTTTAATAAACAATTTTTAATAAAATTGAAGCCTCTTGATGAATCTCTCGCTGGCGCAGCTCGCAAGGATGTGCTCAGCCTGATCGAGGCCCGGTCGCGTCTTGAGATTGATTTTTTCTCTCTTCTTTTAAATAGAGTAAACCCCATTATGTTTCCATAAAACGATATATGAGCTATTGCTTAGAGCGTATATTTTACTGTCTCTATTCGACAACTCGAAATTCCCCTACGAGTTGTAATTGGGCTGACTTTGTATATTGCGGCGGGCTAAATATGTACATTCCGTCATTGTCAGATGTTGTACAGGAGAGGGAAAACAGAGGGGGGGGGGGGGGGTGCGGGGTACGGGTTGCAGATATAAATGCATGCAGTCGTTACATCCCGTGTGTAGAAGGTTTGAGTTGGCCACAAAATCCAATGCAAATAGGATAATAAATCTCGGCGAGCGCATGTCCTGGCCATGACTGGGTGTAATCATATGTCGGCTTCTCGTCCTCGTCCTCGTCCTCATCCTCGCAATGGAGTAAAACATTGTCCGGGACCTAAACGATGGCTGACATTTAAATTGTTTGTAATTGAAATGGTAAAATTTGTGGTTCCGTCTGAAAATGTTGGCATTAATCAAGGTGTCCGCGCTGATGTCGCCCGATATTGACATTAGTTACTTAGTTACTTACACTCAAACAAAAAAAGGTTTACCTAAAATCATAAACAACACAAAAATGTTCTTAATTTCTATCATAACAAAAAAAAAAGGTAATCAGCAAATATTTTCTAAAATTGGGTTTTGTTTTAGTGCATTTTTAGGAACTCGAATCGGAATCGGATGTGTTTTGCTTTGGCCTTAAATAGCTAGCCTTATAGCTAGAGCTACAAGTATTTCTAGAAAACTCTGTTAATTGCTGAATGACTGACTAACTAATTACATATTGTTTCCTTTCATTTACGGCTCTACTCCTGCTCCCCTAATACTCCGAACCCATTGAAATAAATGTTGTATATATATTCTCTATCAGCATTAACAGACGATTCGGTTCTCTGTCTCCATATTTTAAGAGCTAGACTCTTGGAGTTTAGGGCGTAGATCGTCCTATTATCGATATGTTTATCGTTTGCATTAAATCGATATCGAAATTCATTTTTTTCCGCCCATCTCAGGGCTTATAGGAGCTATATGTAACAAATTTGGTATATGTCAGACTAATTCCCCTATAAATTTAAGTGTATTCCGGAAGCATTTCCCATACTGCGGCTCCACTCAAAAAGGAAGCAAGTCCGTTTCTTTTTTTGTTTGTGAGTTGATTGATTTCAGCATCCATCAGGCGCTGATAAATAGTCAGGTGACAGACAGGTAGACAGGTGAACAGCTGAACAGTTGGAATAATAACAATGAAATGAGCTAATACAATATTCCATATCAAGGCAATCCGATTAATGCTGGGCATCATTTTTGTCGGGCTTTATCCTTCATATAATATAATATATATCTAAATATATATATAATGGTAAAGCGATGGAAATGTGTGATTTAATAACTATATATCGTAGATAACCCATTTAATTAAATTTTTGTTAAATTGTATTTTAAATCTTTAAGAGCTCAATTCTATATCTTCAACTTATGAATATGGAGTTCTTTATAAAATATGATCAATTGTGGGAAAGTATTTTCTATTTTTATGGTTTATATCAATTGTAAGAATTATATCTATATCACATCTGGTGGGCAAAGGGCAATTCTTCTATACCATAATACTTTTAGATTTATATAAACTGTTTTTATTTTCAGATACTACGAGACTGGTAGCTTTAAAGCCGGCGTCATAGGCGGCTCCAAGCCCAAGGTCGCCACCCCACCCGTAGTCGATGCCATTGCGAACTACAAGAGGGAAAACCCAACGATGTTCGCCTGGGAGATTCGGGATCGGTTGCTGGCGGAGGGAATATGTTCGCAAGATAATGTTCCCAGCGTGTCCTCAATAAATCGGTAAGTTTATTTTTATCCTAATAATGATATTTAACAGGCAAAAACAGGAATATTTACGCAATTTTTGTAAAAAAAAACCAAACTCGCACAAGTTTTTCTGTTCAAATTAAAAATATAGTTTTTCCAGCCGCTTCCCTAGTTTAAGTCCCACAAACACATTCCAGAAGATCTTTGCCAATTTATCCGATTCTTTGTGAATAATTAGAAATTTTATTATTTTATTTATTCGAACCAGCGACCGCTCTCGCTTGTAAGACGCGCAGTCAAACGTTTGAATCAACTTTTGCTACCAATGTTAATCTTGTGGGTGAAAATCTTGAACCAGAAAAAAAGTTCGTTCATCTGGGTTTAGACCCGCATTTTCCTCTTAAGTGCGGTAAATTTCCAAAAGTGCGAGTTGTATTTCCGAAATCGCCGAAACACATATTCATTTAGTTTTGATGAAGGGCTTTGAAAATAAGCTTAAGACCGATCGGACAAGAATTAAACATTCGCCAATTTTCCACTGTTGCGGGTGGAAGTTCCAAACACATATTCATTCGATTTTCATGCTTTGCAAATTAACGCGATTATCCACAGAGAATTTTGGATGCTGCGGAGAGCTTGAATGTTGGCTCAAATGATTCACATCGTAAATTACACTTGCGAGTGGAATTCTCAAAATGTTTTTCACGATTGTTCCACACATGCGAGTGGAATTCTCAATGAATTCTATATTCTCTATCAGAGGAAGTTGCCGATTGGCACTGTGTTTGAGCCCCGCTTACACCAGGGAACATTTTGAAACACCTCTCGAAAGAATTTGAACAGCGAAACGTTTTTCACGATTTTTCCACACATGCGAGTGGAATTCTCAAAACGTTTTTCACGATTTTTCCACACATGCGAGTGGAATTCTCAAAATGTTTTTCACGATTTTTCAACACATGCGAGTGGAAGTCTCAAAATGTTTTTCACGATTTTTCCACACATGCGAGTGGAATTCTCAAAACGTTTTTCGCGATTTTTCAACACATGCGAGTGGAAGTCTCAAAATGTTTTTCACGATTTTTCCACACATGCGAGTGGAATTCTCAAAACACCGTCTTAGCGTGCGCCTCCATCACAAAATCTAACTTCAAATCTAGCTATTCATTCAGTCAATCCGTCAGTCAGTTCGTCAGTCAGTCTTATAGACAGAGAATAGATATGTTCTCTATCAGAGTCCGTTGCTGATTGGTACTGTGCAATCATGTGTACAAGTAGATTTGTGGATTTATATACCTTGGAACGGAGTCAACAGTTGGATGCTCGTTACCATAATGTGAGTATTAGTCCTGCAGTGCTTGGTTGCTGTCATGCAGCTTACTTCCGAATCCGAATCCGTATCCGTTTCCGTCAGAGTCCGTGTTGATGGGTGCGGCTTACAGTGGAAAAGGCAACGGCAGAGGCAAAGGCAGAGGGCTAATAAAAATATCTAAGTAGTTTTCGGCGTTCATAATTGTGGCACAATGCTTGACACACGACCACCACAAAAGCCAGCTTCCTAACCGTGTTCCGGCGCAACATTCCTGCCATCATCTTCATCATTTTTGTCGTCGTCGAAATGTACGCACTTCCTCTTTGACCATAATTCATTTTATTTCGGGTGCCAAGGATGCCAGCATCCAGCTGCTCGAGCGGCTCAAGGACCGCTCGCTTTACCAAAACCATAAATTAACTGGCTACAACAATAATTGTAATTCGGGCGGCGGCCAAGGCGGGCGCTCGAGAGAGGGGGGGGGGGGGGTACTGAGGTCAACACGCAAAAATGTTGCGCATTTGTACAACACTCAAACACCACGCGAACAGTGTTACCAACGTCCGCAGCAAAACTGTTAAAAGTATTCGGAAAATGGCTGATTTTGCTTGCTGAGCACAAATTCTCAATAGACAGGGTTGCCCTTAGAGATGGGCGAGAGAGAGAGGGAGAGAACAATTTGATCCCATCCCAGGAATTAACTAGCCCTTTTTTTTTTTGCAAGTCTTCAGTGTTAGTAAATAAATACAGAAATTTGTAAAAGACTCACATTTCTATTCCTACCGAATGGAAGGATTTCTTTCCGCTCCGGAAGGTCTTTGGGAATTTCTTTAAAATCAGTTTAGTCGTACCGATCATTCCGGTGCTGTTTGCACAACTCGCTGGATTTTCATCCCAAAACCCATCTCAAGTTTTTACAAAAAAAGAAGCTAAATCTTTTAAAAAATTTCAACTGTTGCCTAGCTAGAAAATAGCTAGAATTGGCATCAATCCGCCTTTGGTCATCCCACCCCATCCCATCCCAGCCCAAGCACAGCCCAAGCCAAACACATTGCTGTGTTTTTGGGAAGCTGCAACCACACGCGGCACGTGCACCCATTCAGAATCAATTCGCCACGTCTAGGAGTATGCAAAGCGTCGTCCTCGTCGTCGTCGTCCTCGTCGGTATTAGGGCATTTGATGTGACCGATGCGATGGGTAATTCAAGAGCGTATTCCAAGGGATAATCAGCATTAACTTGCCTTAATTCGACAATGTGTGATTCAATGTCACTCGAGCAATGATTAGGGCGCACGATTCAATCATCTAGCACATATATACGACAACATATACATATATACGAGTTTACAGATTTACAGACCCTCACAGCAAGTGTTAGTCCAGTTTCCCGTCCCCCATCAAATCCCAGTCCTCAGGGGAAAAGCGCTTTAAAAGTGACTTTGCCAGCACTCAACGTAGGCCAATCGTCTAACCCCCCTCCCGACACACTCTTCTCCCCTCCCTCGTTGGCAAACAATGGCAAATAAACAAATCGAACGTATATGAAGGCAGCATAAGACCGCGCATCCCAAACATATGTCCCAATTGTGTGCACTGTCCAACTAGTCACCCTCTTAAAATGATGTCTCAACCCGGTGAGATTGTTCTTTTTGCTGAAAAACATAATTTGATTCGATTCTGCTTGAGTTGGCCCGCCAATCCACAACCCAACCCCCTGCCCTGTCCTGCGAGTCCTTCGGGCCAAGCACTTATGTGCATATGCTCTGCACAATATTTAAATAGACTCGACTCTGTGCTAGTCAGTCGGACTTAATATGTGCTTTAGTGCGAGCTTGAAACCAATTAACGAGCCCCCCTCAATTATCCTCTTAGCCACGTTTTTTGGGGTCGCCAAATTACAATAGTTATTTTCTCACCCGCGGCCATCGACATAAAGTCGAAGTTAATTTAATAGAACAATCCGCATCAAGGAGTCCCCTGGTGCCGCCTGGCCGCATCATCGCAATCATGGTCTCGTGAAATGGAGTCTTGAGGTGGAAAGAGCGTGGATTTCCCCCCCACCCCCACCCGCGACTTACCTGTGCCAATGCCACAAATTGTCATTGCCAGACACAAGACTCAGTTTAAGATTCAGTTTAATGCGATAATTACAGCGTTTTATAGATATACATTATAGAATATCAGAATATATACAAATATATATAGAATATACTTGAATTCTGTGCAATGAATAAATGGACATAGAAAAAGTGCTGAGTACCCGACTAGGATATACCCTGACCCCGGGCCGAGCTACCTTCACAAACATTCTAGCTTCATTCCATAAATACTCACGTATACGTACGAACTTCTTCTTCTTCCACACTATGGAATGTGTTTTCATCTCCGACCTCAAAAAGTATATATATACATTCTTGATCGATATCAACAGCCGAGTCGATCTAGCCATGTGTGGACGCTTCGATCTCAAATATTTGATAAAAGATTGAAAAAATAAAATTCTTAATGTATGTATTTTAAATTTATGGCCGAAAACATTTTAAAAAGATCGGACTTTAAGTGCCGATGCTGATCAAGAATACATTTCCCATGCTCGTATGGCTGTGAGTGTGTGTTTCTGTGAATGTATTGTCACAAAGTGTATTTATTTGTCAGGATTGTTTTTCATACATCCATGCTTTTGATTATTTATTATTATAATTAATATTTGATATATGTATGTACATATATATGAAAATATATACTTTATTCCTTTTACACTCTGAACCCATTGAAAATGGGTAATCAGGTATAGTATATATGTATATATATCAAGTATCTTTCATTTTATACCTATCGCCACCTCCCCGCTACCACCGCAAAGCTATAAATCAAGTTAATTATCCAACTTGTATTGCCCATCAATTTAAGCCATTTTTATGCCGATTTATATGCAATTGCATTTTTGAGAATACACAAATATTCTTTATTCTATTCTACAATAAGTTGTACTGTCGAAAATTTCATTAAGATCGGTTAAGAAACACAAAAGTTATGTGCGCACGTGTTAGCAGCATAGCTGCTGCGCAAATTCCAAGAATTTCTGTATACATGTACACACACACACACATTCATGCGCGTCTGCTTTGAATTCTATCAACAGCTTTGCAATTGCGATTGTATTGTTTTCTGTGCTGGTTTTTTTTCTCATTAAAGCTCAGTTATTGGTGTGGACCTTGAGTAGAGGCAGCGGCAAGTGGTGCGGTTAGTTGCGCGTTCGAACCCTGCCAAGAGAACAATTTTGGTTTTTTTTCATTTTTCTTTATTTTAGAGTTATGCATTTGGAGTTGGAAGAATAGGGTTCAGGGTGTCCCCAAGTCGGGAGCTAACGACTGGAACCTCTTACTTGTTTGGATATATTATGTTTACGGGAGATGGTCTTTTCACTCTTTTCAGGATCGTTCGTAACAAAGCAGCGGAAAAGGCAAAACACGTACACCATCACCAGCAGCAGCAGCAAATGCAGCCGAGCCTGAGCAATGGACACATTGGCACTGAGAGCCTTGACAGCAGCACGGGCGCTGTCAGCGAGCAGCAAGCGCCCAGCGCCGGCGGCAACGGCAACGGTAACGGCAACGGCAGCAACAACTCAAGCAGTAACAACAACAACAACAACACAAATACTTCAGCGTCGGTCGTGGCGCGTACAACGGGATTGGGCGCAGTTGCGTCGCAAGAAACGGGCGCTGCCGTCAGCAACAGCGCTGCTCCGCACAATGGGAACAGTAGTAATGGGAACAGTAGCGGAACAGCGAGTCAGCAGGGCACAGAGCAGCGATCCTCTGGATCGGGATATAGCATAAACGGCATACTGGGCCTACAGCACGGCCATCATATACACAACAACAACAGTAGCACAAATAACAATAACAATAATAACAACAATACCTCGGATTCAAATTGCAAGCGCAAACGTAACGAAGTTCATGGTAAGTCTCTTATTTATTCCTGGTACTAATTAAAATCAGATACATACATACATATATTACTTTTCTTCAATTCGGACAGAATAGTAATTAAAGTGTTCTCTTTTCTGCGCCATGACGGGCTGAGAAGTCAGTTTAAAATATCGTGTTAAAATCTTGCATGAATCCGATTTGTTTTTTTTTTTCCAACACTGAACTATTATATTTTGGTGTTGTCGTACACCAATTTTATTCATGCTGCATGCGTCCAACTTGGCGTCGGTATTCGTGTGCTGTGTTAGAGAAGTTCTAAATCGATGTAGTTAAAAACTATCGATACTTGTACCGTTACAGAGATCAATCGTTCGTTATACATTATGTTTAGATTATATTCTGGCTATGAATGACAATATGGTTTGATAAAGTGGCCAAAATTACTTACAGAAAAAGATGAGCCAAAGAATCAGTTTATCTATATTAAACTCTCGTTTCTTAAGATAGTTTACCATGCTTCTTACATATGGCTAATATGGTATTAACATCGCATTAACTTATTATATAGCACTATATCAAGAATCGGTTAAAAATTAATTACAATCTATCAAAATAACTTTCTTCATAAAAAAAAGCATGTCATCCTTCTGCGTCCGAACTCGCCCTCTATTCTGTCAGATACTTTTTACACTCTGCTAGAAGAAATTACCCGGCGTTGAACGGGACATATCAATAATGGTAAAATGCAAGAATTCACTGAAATCGGAATAGCAAGTTTGAGGCAAATCGAATGTAACTTTGACCCTCATTTATTTATCAAAGAGAGGCAGATCTTGCGAAAAGTGAGAAACACGTAAAACCCTTAAGCTTAATTTTCCACTGAGGACCGTTGCATTTTCCGACGCGTCTTAAATAAATTTTTTTTGAAATATCGGTGCAAAACAACGCGAATCATCAACACCAAGGAGCCATGAAAAGCAACCCTCAACTGATTATGAACAAGGATTTTTAATAATTAGTTTGAGGCCAATCGAATGGCAAAGTTTCATACCAAAGATTTTCGCGATTTTCAAAATCCTTACTTTGCGTAAACCTCCATCACATAAGTTAATAAAAGTACAAATTTCAGCCGCCAAGCTCTTACGGCTTGGTCTGTGCGTTAATCACCAATCAATCAGTCAGTCAGTCAGTCAATCAGTCAGTCAGTCAGTCAGTCAGTCAGTCAGTCAGTGAGTCAGTCATGACAAAAAGTTTCAAGTATATAGATAGATATACAAGTATTTATTACGAAGGGATATAAGTATTATATATGTTTGTGTGTGTGTTTGTCTGTGTGTGTGTATGTATGTGTGTGGGCGTGTGTATGTTAGTGTATGTACATACATATGTATGTATGCATGAATGTTGGTTTTCTAATACCAAAGGCAGACCAAGCTTTTTTGCCGCTGTTCTGCAAATTTAAATAAAACGAATTTCTGCCAAGTGCTCTACTCCTCGATTCTCAAGAATTCAAGTAGGCTCTGCCGTTTTTCATGCTTAGCTAGTAGTGTAGTTTTTTTTTGGTTGTTTTTTTTTTTGGTTTTTATTTGGTGTTTTTTTGTTGTTATATTTTTGTTGTTTTTTGTTGTTGATTTTATGTGTTTTTGTATTACGTTCGTATGTATGTATGTATGTATGTATGCATGTATAAGTGTATGTATGTATGTATGTATGTATGCATGTATGCATGTATGCATGTATGCATGTATGCATGTATGCATGTATGCATGTATGCATGTATGCATGTATGTATGTATGTATGCTTGCATGCATGCATGTATGTATGTATGTATGTATGCATGCATGTATGCATGTATGCATGTATGTATGCATGTATGCATGTATGCATGTATGAATGTATGAATGTATGTATGCATGTATGTATGCATGTATGTATGCATGCATGCATGCATGTATGTATGTATGTATGCATGCATGTATGTATGTATGTATGCATGCATGTATGCATGCATGTATGTATGAATGTATGTTTGTGCAAGTATATATGTATATGTACGTATGTATGTATGCATATATTTATGTGTATGTACGTATGCAAGTGTGCATATATGTAGGTATCCGGACATGTATTCATACATGTACGCATGCATGCATGTTTGCATGTAAACAAAAGTAACATACATACATGTATGTACAAACAGGCATATACATATGTATATACTAAAATGCAAACTCAGAACGTGGCCCAAAGAAAAGTTTCACACAAACATTATTCGCGATTTTTTCACACATGCGTTTGGAATTTCCCGAAACTCCGTCTCAACGTGACCTTCATCACATAAGGTAACTACAGTGAAAATTACAGTCTCGTATATTAGAAGCAAAGTGAAACTTGAAACTTAATTCTGATGAATTTTAATACCCTGAACCCATTAAAAATTGGTAAAAATGGTACAATGTATTTGTGCAAATGTATATAACAGACAGAAGGAAGCATCTTTGACCCCATGAAGCCGCGTCGATCTAGCCATGTCTGTCTGTCCGTCTGTATGAACGCATGGGTCTCAGAACCTATAAAGGCTAGAGACTTGAAAAGTTTGAAGATAGTTTGTTAGGTCCTCCTAGTGTCTGCACATTACGAGTTTGTTTCCGATATTCGATAATTTTCCCCTCTTTTCAAATAATCGACAAAAAGTGATATCGAAATCCTGTTTTTGAGCAAATTTGGTAAATAATAAGAGCTAGAGTCACCCAACTTGACATGTAGCTTCTAGAATATATTAAGTATCTTTATACATATAGAATATACAAATATCCTATAGTACAATTAGATCTACTAAATCTAAATTCCATTAAGATCGGTTAAGAAACACAGAAGTTATTAAAGAATATATGTTTTGGCTGCCCACGTGTCTGGGACAGCAGGCGCAAATTGCAGTATTTCTGTATACATGTACACACACACACACACACATTCATGCGCGTCATTCAACAGCATTGCATTTTTATCAGGCAGAAGTAGATTCAGGGTAACCTCTAGTCGGGAACTCGCGACTATAGCCTCTTGTTAAATCAACTTGTTAATAATAAGAAGAACATTCTCAATAGCTATGTATGTCGAATCGGCTCGTCGATGTTGTCGCCTTCGGAGCGTTACAGATTGCTTTTGCAACATTCGATAGCCCGCTTCAAGGGTATAATACTGAGCATAGTACACTTACAGAGTGGATTTGGACATTTGCAATTAATTTGCTTAAAATTGATGCAAGCTGAGAAATCACTACCACTTTTTACACGCACGATGACGAGAGACACGCATGTACACACACACACTAGGTGATTGTTGTAATCCTAGCTGGAAGGGTGGAGCTCAATGCTCACGCCCATTTTTCCATCCCCTAACGACACTTTGACCAGATATTCAGTTTCGTTCTGCTAGTTCTGGGGAAATCAAAATGATTTGAACAAATTTGCCACAAATTCAAGCCTAAGTATCTACTACAGACATTCACTTTAGGCAACTGAACGCTTTTCCTTGGGGAATCGATAAGCAATCTCGAGCAAATGCACAACTATGGGCCACAAAAGGACGCCGAAGGCTGAAGGTCGGGCCTAGAGATGGAAGTTCGTGCAGCGACAAGCTCAGACCAAAAGAATTCAATTTGAGAACAGATGTCAAATTGATATGGTGTCAGGGAAATTTGTAGTCAATAAAAGCAGATCTCGACATTCCTAACATACATCTTTTGCAATTTTGGAAGGAAACAAAATTTTACTAAAAATGTTTACAGAATTTAGCGCAGCAAATACTTTCGATTAAAGGCGAACACGTTCAGAGGACAATTTTTGGTAATTTTCAAATTCAAATCATTGATATCAATCTTAAATAAAATTCAGGAAAAACAAATAAAGCATTCTTCTCGACCGTATCGTGCCGTCTCTTGGTGTAGTTTTTTCGTGTGGAAAAAGCATGTTTCGTGTTCGTGCTGGACCGTGGCGGAAAAGCACGCACTGCGCTCATCTCTAGTCTGACTTCGGGCTGATTTAGGTTCAAGTTTGTTTTTGCTCTTTTATTGCCGCTCAGGCACCAGTTGTAGAGTCTCAAAAAGAATCAGAAGGAACGTTCTATCGAACTCTTGTGTAACTACAATTGCTTTGGCTGGCAAAAATGGCTGGGCTAAAATGGTTCTGCAATTTTTGAATGAAACATCATCATTGTCTGCTCGGACGACTGTCGTCGGGGGTGCGATTTTTTGTTAAATTACTGTTTGTGGGCGATTATTGAAAATGACAAGTGCGAGTCGTGTTCCATTTGGAAATCCATCTGACATGGCATGGCCTTATTATTATTATTACTTAATGGCCTCTATCGCCCCATTAAGATGCAGTACGGCCTGATTCCGTATCCCGTATCCCGTATCCCTTAGTAGCTCAGCACTCTGTCCAAAGCCAATAATAACCATCGTATCCTTTCGAGATGATATCTCTTTGGACCAGCTGCGGGGATCTGATGCCTTCGAGCATGTGCTGCGGTTAGATGACGACCCTAATGTCGCCACAATGTGTCGAATGTGTTCTGCTATCCCTTCCTAACTCGGTCCAGATTCAGCGATATGCAAATTACGGATTATATTCCCGCGAAGTGTGATTTCCCGTGTCTCGGCTTGACTTATTAAAGATACATCCTGAACGAAGCGCTGCATTAAAGCCACACAGATTTACGAAGAAAGCATTGAGCAGAGATTTTATTTATTTATTCATTTATTAATTTATATTTTATTTATTTATTTTCGTGTAAAATCGACGTCCTGAGATTTTCACGATCCGGAATATTCAACTTTTATTCCCCCCAAGTGGGACTATAACCCTTGGATTTGATAAATATATTGTATCTAAACCTTTTAACTATAAAAATTCATAAAGATCGGACTATAGGCACGGAAGTTAATCGGATTCAGGGAGTGTAAGGGATGCAGCGGGTATTACCCGGCCTTGCCCGTGCCAAGTTTTGTGCTAAATATATTACTTCTTCATCTGGCTGCCGCCCGTAATAAGAAACATTTTAATATAATTATAAACTTTTTATAACTAAAAAAAGGATAATGTACAGACTATAAATATTGCACTTTTTTGAATACCTCTCGCATTTACCGTGAAATGTGAAAAAAACCGCATTCCTAAAACTGGTTTGTCTGCATGAAGAAAGCCAGGATGTCTGTAAAGGTAGCTCGGCTTTTGTTTCAGGGTATCTCCTAGTCGGACATTCCCGACTAGAGCACCCTTACTTGTTCTACCCTTGCAGAGCGTATTATAATTTTGTCGTGATATGTGTAACGCATAGAAGGAGACATCTCCGACCCCATAAAGTATACATATTCTTGATCAGAATCAACAGCCGAGTCGATATAGCCACATCCGTCTGCGAACTAGTCTCT
This sequence comes from Drosophila borealis, assembly GCA_035045885.1. Classification (NCBI taxonomy): domain Eukaryota; kingdom Metazoa; phylum Arthropoda; class Insecta; order Diptera; family Drosophilidae; genus Drosophila; species Drosophila borealis. The sequence continues at coordinate 849,770 of JAWNOR010000354.1, read as the reverse complement.
CAGTTTTAAAGATTTTGTCATGAAACTTTGGAGAAATTCCTCTTTCTGTTGCACGCAGTATATATGTCAGAATCGGCTAGATCGGACCACTATATCATATAATCGAGAAGTGGTTTCGCGTATGAAAAATTTGATTTTTTATGAGGATATCTTGACCAAACTATCAAATCCTATCATATAGCTGTAATAGAAACCATCGGTCAAAAAGTTGCATGGAAAACTTTTTTGTTTATTAGGATATCTTGACCAAACTCGGCATTTATTAGTTTTACTATGCTCCTCGTATATATGCAAATCCTATCAACATCGGACTACTACATCATATAGCTGCCATAGAAACCATCGGTCGGAAATTAAGTTGTTATATGGAAAACTTTTTTGTTTATCAGGATATCTTGATCAAACTCGGCATTTATTAGATTTACTATGCTCCTCGTATATATGCATAATCCTATCAACAGCGGACTAATATATCATGAAACTTCGATTGGAACAATGTTGTTGTAGGGAAAACTTTTTTGGCACAAACTATTTTCACTGTGCTTCTTGTATACGGGCAAAGCGCTATGAGGATTATGAAAAGATTGGGTCTGCAAGTGTATTAAATCTTCGGCGTGTCGAAGATAGCCCTTCCTTCTTGTTTTTATAATGACATACGAAAATAGCTTATACATATATGTTGTCGAGTGTATTAATCAATTAGCCAGCTCGTAAGCACATGTTATCAAGATCTTGCTTCAGTTCAAGGGTGTTACAGAAATTCCGAAAGTGGAGCACAATACGTTCCAAATAAGACCCTATTGCTTCTTATTTCCTTTGAGTCATCGTTGTCGCACGTGTTTTTGTTGAACTTGGCTGTGTTACACAAAATGAAAGCAGGCAATAATTTTTCCAAAATCGCTACAATTTGAATGGAAGCCAGCATATTAGCTGGGAGCTTCAATATGACATTTTAAGCCTTCTTGTTTTCGCGTATAACATATTTATCTAAACACATTTGCCTCTTGTGCCAACTCGCAAATGCACTTAACAGGCACGTGTCCCCTCAGCAAAGAGTCCGGCGCAAATGTAACAGCCGTAATTGAATTAACAGCACAGGCCGGGGGTGAGAGGAAGGAGGAAGGGTGGTGGGAGAGACGGAAGGCACATGCCGCAGATGTAAGCAGATACTGATACTAATATTAGAAAGGGATTAATCAAGTAAAACACAAGTAAATAAGCACACATATTGTTTACATAGACGACATATGCTAAATTGAAAAAAATTGAACAAATTTAACAAATATGCTTAATATGTTATTTACTCTTTCAGATGAGAACCGAGATGTTAACATGAACTCCGAAGAGGATGTAAAGCGACAGCGCTTAGCCTACGGCGGAGATCAGATATACACAAATGTAAGTGTCACCAACCTTAACACTTTCTAAACCCTGTACCCATTGAAAATGGGTAAACAGGGTATATTGTATTTGTGCAAATGTATGTAACAGGCAGAAGGAAGCATAACCGACCACATAAAGTATAAATATTCTTGATCAGCCGAGTCGATCTAGCCATGTCCGTCCGTCCGTCTGTATGAACGCAAGGATCTCGGAACCTATAAGAGCTAGAGACTTGAAATTTTTGATGTAGGTCCTCCTAGTCCCCGCGCAGATCGAGTTTGTTTCCGATAATCGATAACTTGTCCCGTTTCCAAGTAATCGATAAATAAATCGATATCGGAATTCTGTTTTTTGCGCAATTTCGGCAAATAATATGAGCTAGAGTCACCAAACTTGACATGTAGCTTCTAGAATAGTATATATGTATATCAAGTATCTTTCATTTTATACCTATCGCCTGTCGGAAGAAGAGGGTACAGGGTATCCCCTAGTCGGGAGCTCTCGACTATAAACTCTTCACTTGTTTTAACATAAATATTTTATAATACTAAATAATAAAGTTGTCACTCATATACTATCGCGAGTATTGAAAGTCTTTTGTAGAGACATAAATGACATGTTTACAGACTGAACAGAGAATTGCAAGTACATAAAAAAACGTATATAATATAGTTGATTATACGAGTCCGATTTAATTCGTGTTTAATATTAACATGAAAATCAAAGTCAATCAAAGAAGCAAAATCCGTCTGTCCTCTTGTCCGGCTGTTGTATCTCTTACGAAAATTAAAGATTAAATTAAATTAAAGATCTGCTAAACTAAATGCATCCATTAAATTGTCCCAGGTCAGATGGATTTGATGTCTTATCGAGTTTTTTAGTTTTAGTTTATTTGAGGGTAGAATTTGCCAAAATTATGTTTTGGCACTTTCAATAAGGTAACTTTTAAACAATTTTAAATAAAAATGCAATTTGCGCTCGCTTCTTTTTCAGTTAGGAAATGCATTGAATAACTTCGGAGCTTGTTGTCCGATTTCTATGAAATTCCCAAGTCAAAATTTAGCATTGCAAGGCTAAAAATCAATTGAACTTAGTATATTTTAAAAATGTATATATGTACATATATATAGCTGTGAAAAAAATAATAGCACCACCACTACAAGCAATTTTTAAATAGTCGCCCAACTCACATTTTGAACGTTAAGGAATCGTTAAGACTCTTACAAATCTGGGAGTAAAAAAGGAATCAACCTTATTCATAACGTTTTTAAGTTATCTAAGGAACTTTACTGAAATTGATCAAATTGGGCGAACAAAATAATAGCACCACTTTTCAAACATGGGTTTAAAATTAAAAAAAATTATCGATAAGTAACAAATTCATTAGCTAACAATTTTGAACTATCAATACTAAATCTATATTCATCATTTAATATCTAGTACAGTTTTCTAATCAACTGTCCCTGTCTCTTGTTACATATATTCAAATTAAGATTTCAAATAACAAAAACTAAAACAAGTTTTTGTAATGTTAGAAACCTGGCGACTTATTCAGTGAACACAAACAAACTTAAAGCTATTTAACAAATAGAATAATTAATAAATAAAATAAACTATGATTCGAAGCCTAACTAACAATACCCTCTAAAATGATTATCTATTTATTTGTCTGTAATTTAATTGGATTTTTTCTATGAAACACTTGAAGATTTGGTCTGGAAAATGGTGCATCAAGGATGAGCACAAGCTGCTGTCGGAGCTCGGTAATTTCACAACGACCAGCACAAGTAGCGCACCTGGCTATTTCGAGGCACCGAATGGATATTCGACGAGCACAATACCCTGTGCGGGAGTCGGCGGTGCCGTCGCGAACGACTCGTCCATGATGTACGACAGCATTGCCTCCATATCGCAGGGCCAGAGCACGCTCTACACGCCGCCAATCGGACCCTCAATCGGTTAGTGTATGCCAAAAGAAATCAAATCGAATCAAATCGAATCGAATTCCCTTTACCCTATGATGAGTTCAATTACCATTTAATTTATTATTTGTTTTTGATCGTATCTTATGATTTGGATTGTGCACATTTCTTGACCAAAACTGTAGGCAGCAGTTCCTTGACGCCATTAATGCCTTTAAGCTTGCAGGACATGAAATTCAGTGCAAACAATCAGGAGCAAACCATTTCGCCTTTCTACACAGGTAAGGAACTGCTCAAGCCAACACGAATTTACCTCCAAACGGAAGTTTAAAGATATATACTATGTTAACTAAATAACTAAAGTCAAGTGAGACGAGTTTCGGTCAAGCAGCCAGACAATTTATTTATTTATTTACAAAAACGACGACAAAACCGCGTCTCTTCCCAGTTATTCAATACATCAACAATACATCACATTATGAAAATTAAATGCAATATTATCTAAGCAAATAGAAAGCAAGAAGTTATTTATAAAGCATAGAGAATTTATACTAGATATATGGAGTCTTAATGGAGATGGAATAGAGAGATGGCGATGGGAAATCTCCGACCCGGCAAGCTATGACCCGAAATCATGTAGCTACGATTTTATTAGTTATGCCTATACCGAGAAATGTGTCTGCCATATATCTGCTGCCAAGTCGAGGTCTATGGCTTGGTTCTTCCAAACGAACTCATTTTAGTTGTTGTTTAAAATCAAAAAAAAAAGGTTAGAAAGAATTGTAGTCAATTTGTGTCAAGGAGCGGACGACAAACCAAGTTGGGTTTCTTTTTGCCGGCAAAAGTGGCTGCAATTGAAGAGTTGAAGAGCTGCGCTAAGGATTTTGTAGATGCAATTAACCCATTTTGGGGATCAGGCGGGATCAGGTCAAGGCTCTCTCAATAGGCGCATTTTTTGAGAACAAAGATAGAAAGGTTGCCAGAATTCGTCTTTAGGAAATTAAATGATAAATGAAATAGCATTTTATTATAAAGTTAAATAATATTGTCTTGAGTCTGGCAGGTTTTGAACGACATGCCAGAAAATCGAATGGTTTTTTTGAAGGCAGATAGTCAGCAGATATTTTGACAGCTTTTAGGAGCAAATGTTGCCTCAACGTAATAATTTTCGATTTTGATTGATCAATGATTGATGCTTTTAATTAGCAATTGCCATTGAGAACGGCAATTACCCGACAATAACAAGCCTGGATAACACGACCAGCTCGGCGGTGGTGCGTGTTAACGATGCGAGTCCCGCCAATTGCAATAATTCGCCAAGCTTGGCTCCTGCGAATGAGCTCGAAAATGAGCCTAGTGTGGATAATCTGAAGGATTCGGTCAACGATGTGGCCAGAGATGAGAATGCCAACAATAAAAGCCGCAAGCAGCGCGGGATCAGCCATGTCGATCTTCACATACCCATTACTCACCTGATGCCCGAACCAGTTCCAGTTCCAGTTCCAGTTCCGGATCACCAGCAGCAGCAGCAGCAGCTGTCGAGCAATGGAAACTCTAATAGCTCAGCTCTGATAGTTCCGCAGGCCAATGCGAATAGCTCCTCGATTGAGGGACGCCCTGATGTCGACTATAGCACGGCAATATATGCCACGCCCACAATGCTACCCAGTTTTAGCCACTACTCAGCAGGCAAGTCGCTCCCTCAACTCTCGACTCGCACTCCTGGCAATCTCTCGGCTGGCATTTAGAATAATTAAGCACAATACTTGGTGGTGGCACTTAAGGTTTACCTACAGAAAATAATAATAATAATAATAATAATGATAATAATGATGATAATGATGATAATGATGATAATGAAGATAATGATGATAATGATAATAATAATAATAATAATAATAATAATAATAATAATAATAATAATAATGATAATAATTATAATAATAATAATAATAATAATAATAATAATGATAATGATAATGATAATGATAATGATAATAATAATGATAATGATAATGATAATAATGATAATAATAATAATAATAATAATAATAATAATAATAATAATAATAATGATAATAATAATAATAATAATAATAATAATAAAAATAATAATAATAATAATAATAATAATAATAATAATAATAACAATAATAATAATAATAATAATAATAATAATAATAATAATAATGATAATAATAATAAAAAAAAAAAATAAAATAATAATAATAATAATAATAATAATAATAATAATGATAATGATAATAATAATAAAAATAATAATAATAATAAAAATAATAATACAAATAATATTTAGGCATCAAAAAATCTCAACAGTTTTAAGATAGAAATGTTCGCACATATTTATTAATATATATTTTTTGCATAATTTGTTCCATTTTCCTTTGGTTTACCTTAAATAGTTTCTGGTTTCTCTTAGCCTACATTCGATATTAATCAAATCAATTATTTTTTGCAGCGTGCGGCTCGGTTGTTCCCAGTGCGGATTACGCCTATAGTCCCGCCTATACACAATACGGGGGCACCTATGGATCATACAGCTACGGCACCAGCAGCGGCCTAATAAGTAAGTAGTAGTGGTAGTAGCCTATTCAATTTTCTTCCTACCTTTACCACCGACATACCAACTTTGCCGCGATTTGCATCAATGTTATGGAAATTGGGACAAGTTATCAATAGCAAGTGATAAACAATTGTCTATTGCTTCATTTCAAGTCTCTAGCTGCTGTAGTTATTGATGCTGCCCAAGATAATATAGAGTATATATATTATCGGCTAATGAATGACTCATTAGCTCATTAGCTGAATCAATCGATTCAGGTTGTAAACAGACGAATTCTAAGTTTAGCAAGTGATAAACAATTGTCAATTGTTTCATTTCAAGTCTCTAGCTACTGCAGTTATTGATGCTGCCCAAGATAATATAGAGTATATATATTATCGGCTAATGAATGACTCATTAGCTCATTAGCCGAATCAATCGATTCAAAGTGTAAACAGACGAATTCTAAGTTTAGCAAGTGATAAACAATTGTCAATTGTTTCATTTCAAGTCTCTAGCTACTGTAGTTATTGATGCTGCCCAAGATAATATAGAGTATATATTATCGGCTAATGAATGACTCATTAGTTCATTAGCTCATTAGCCGAATCAATCGATTCAAAGTGTAAACAGACGAATTCTAAGTTAACCATGAATTATTTATTTATTCCTTTCAGATTCATCGTACTACTATGAAGGCGGCCAGAATCAGGCGTCGCTCAACCAGGATTTGCGGTCCCCGCTTGCCGCGACCAGAGCCAACTCTCTGGTCTCCGCCGCATCGCCGACGGGCAGTGCGTGCACAAAGTCGGAGACATCGGATATATTTCTGGTTTAGTGTAGTGTAAAACAGAAGGTGACAATTATTATTGATCGACCAATCATTGGAATGCCGGATGGATCTTCGTCCAAAGGGGCAAACTGGAAGGAAGAACACGGATCGTTTAGATTTAACAACTGTTCCAAAGAAACATATATATATATACATATATATATGTATGTGTGTTAGCTATCTGTACAAGTACTTAAACGTATTTATCTAAAAGTAGGAAAGACAACGAGTCTGTTGTTATTCGAGTGGAAGAGATGAACTGAACTCAACGAGAACAATTCTCATACATTAGTTTATTTGCATTTAAAAATTGATTGGCAGGTACGTTCGAAATAATTGCATTTCGGGATGATGAGCAGCGAACGATACTTCAACCAGACCTTAACATACTAATATGTATTAATAACTATTAAGATGACAAAATAATATATCAACCAAGAATGTCGAATGTCGAACGAAACCCGACTCAATACTCGGTTCACATCGTAGTTATCGATCAAATCCGTCGAAACAAGAAAGAATTCGAGCTCTAGGCGGGAGTGCCCAATTGGGAGATACCCTGTACCCTATTATAAATATCTTATCTTCTATGCCTACCCATTCGATCTTTATGATATCTGCAGGGCCTGCAAAATGGCCCTCAAAATTGTGTTCATATCAAATCGCAAGGCTTTTAATTGCCATTACGATTCTTCCAGCTTTGGGGGGAATGGTAAGAGCTATCCAAAAGATACGAGAAACTACATACACAATTTGGCATATCAATCTATTACCATGTCTCCAGTTCGATTTTTGTCGATATTTTAAGGTTGGGTATAATACCCTTGCAGACCCAACCTTTTCACAATTCTCATAGTGCTTGGCCCGGGGAAAATAGTCAAAGTTTAAGGGAAAATAGTTCGATCGTTCCAATGGCAGCTATATGATATAGTAGTCCGATGTCAATAAGATTTGGCCTAAATACAGGGAACATAGTGAAACTTATAAGTGGCGAGTTTGGTCAAGATATACTGAAAAATAAGAAACTTTTCCATACAACATGTTAAATTTCGACCGATCGTTCCAATGGCAGCTATATGATATAGTGGTCCGATCCCGCCGATTCGGACATATGTACTGCGTGCAACACAAAGAGGAACTTCTGCTTCAGTTTCATGACGATAGCTTTAAAACTGAGAGACTAGTTCGCATATCGAATCGGCTTTTGATACTGATCAAGAATATATATATATGCTTTATGGGGTCGGGTTAATGTCCATTCTATGCGTTACATATTTCACGGCAAAATTTTTATACTCTGCAAAATATAAAAATGATAAGCTTGTTCTGCGTATGGTACAGAAGACTATATATTTTGAAATCTCCAGGTTTTGTAGTTTCCGACAGACAGAAATGATTAGATCGACATTCTGATCAAGATTATAGATACTTAATGCTTCCTTCTTATTCTACCCTTTTTATTTACCGATAAAGGGTATTCGAATTCTTCTTATTTTATGTTGGTCACTCCAAGACTTTGCATACTGGAACTTTAGCAAATATCGATTCTTACACTTTGTGAACCAAGTATATAGTACATTGCCAACTGGTAACGAGTATATGTACTCAAATGTTTTGTTGTAGCAAAATAATAATAAATAATAAAATTCACCTTCTTAATAAGATACAGATTGAAACCAAAATCTCTACCAAGAGAAACTCAACCAAAAACTATGTATGCAAGTTTTTCGAAAACTTTTAAAATTATGTAATTTATGTGCTAGGCTTAGATTTAGATTTATATTATATCAAATTTACGTGCATAATTATAATAATTACCTATATGTATGTACATATGTTAAAATTGTACATAGTGATCGTATAAAAGAATGTTATTTTAATTATTACATATTTATGTTAAAGGCAACATTTTTTCGACGAGGCTCGTAATTGAGAAACGAAAACAAAGCAAATCTGATATTTAAAACGAGCCTTGCATATTTCATCCAACAATATCCAAGAATACCTTTCGACGAGCACTAAAAAAAAAAAACAAAATAAATTTAAAATTGGTTGGCAAAATGGAATACGTTCAAAACTTATATTTTAATTAAAACATATAATTATTTACGCAAACACCCACAGAATAATAATTTTAGTGCTGGTGTATACATCGAACTGTATTTGTACTCGTTAATGTAATTCGTGGATGTAAATAGAATATAAGAAAGCACAAACCAAATTCTGTATAAATACATACATACACGGTAAATACTATTCAAATGCATATACATACAAACTAAAAGCAAAATACATAAGAACATAGGGCATGATTTAAATAAACATGGCGAAACTTATGCTAATGTATCAAATATAATTTCGAAATCCAAACAAGAGAACTCTGCGCGTCCAGGAGATATCCTTTAACCAGTGCAAACACTCCAGATACTTCTTTCTATACTCAAAAACAATTAGGAGTGCTCGAGAGTCGATCATGATTATCAGTAGATTTCATTGTGGCCCAAATTGATTTATATTTTTTTGATTTATGGCTATGCCAAATTTTGTAACTCTTTAACTTTTATAATCCAAGAGATTTGTTAAAAAAAGAATATCGATATCGATTTGAATCGATTGCTTGGAAACGGGGCAAGTTATCGATTATCGGAAACAAACATGTACGCAGCCACCAGCAGGACCTACGTTGAAGTCCTTCTCAAGTCTCTAGCTCTTGTAGATTCGGAGATCCAAGCTTTGATACATTCGTATGGACGGACGGACAGACAGGCAGATCAACCCCTTTGATTGGCCAATTTCCATCTAAAATAATGATTGTGCACACATATGTTTGATGTCGATGTTGTATTTCTGTTCACATGTTTAATGGAAGAATTTACATGCGTGTACCTTAGTTCTCTTAACATTGATATAATAATATAAGTAGTATATTTAATAATTATATTACATACAATTGCTTAATTGCGTTTAATACAGAGTGTAGCGTACAGGTTACAATAAGTATTTAGAGCTGCAGAGTTGGGTATTCTCAATTAGTTATACATATACATAGTCGCCCCCCAATCTCCTTTCACTATATTTTTTTTCTTCTTCTACAGCACTCTCATGTGATGTATGCCTAGCAAAATCCTTTTTAGTGATTTAATTTCATCTGATCGAAACAGAGAACGAGGAAATTGAGATTTCCTTTCGAACTTGGCCTTGGCTTAGCTAAAGTATTTACGATAAGCTAACGAATTCTATTTGAAGAAAGCCTAATGCTCTCGATCCGTTCGGAGATGCGGAGACTAGCTTTTATGTAACATAGTTCAATAATCGGCGACTGGCCAGTCGAAACAAAACAGTTGAATCAGTGGGCCTTGGGCTTGATCGATCGCTTACTTGTTCACAAAAAATGCCGGATTAGGAGACAGATTTGGTGGCATGGCGATCATGTTGCCACCACCTTGTTGCTGCTGTTGCTGCTGCTGCTGCTGCTGCTGGCTCCTTGTGTTCGTTGCGTACAGTTGTTGTTGAAAGCTGTGGTATTGCTGGGCATACTTAAGATCGTTCGACGAGGGACCAACAAAGTTGACTCCGATTCCACCGCCACCGGAGACGCCGCCGCCGCCGTTGCCAACAGATGACATAAGGTTGCTGTTATTGGGCCCACCCATTACAGGATGTCCTTGACCCTGTACCTGAACCGGCGCAGGGCCTTGCATGCCCACATTTGGGCCGACTTGAGATTGACACATGTTCCCCGGTAGAGGCTTTATGTGCTGTCCCTTCGGTTGCCCCTGTGATGCTGCAAACATTGCTGGCGAACTATTACATGATCCTGGGCCATTGTTGAACATCACACTAGGATCGTTGCAGTCCAATCCATCCGAGCCGCCAGGAAACTGGCCCTGGTGTCGATTGACAATATTGCCACCGGGCGCCTGCAAACGGACGCCCAATCCACCGTGCTGCCGCATGCCGTGGGGCCGCATGCCACGAATCATTGGCGTTTGACTAATGCTCATGTCATGGCCTGGCGGCATACCAACCCCTAACGCACCTTCATCGTCGAGGCCAGATAGTTGGTTGCAGTTCTGGAAAAAGTTCATGTTGATTCCGTTGCCGCCGCCGTGATTGTTGCCCATTTTGTTTTGTTGTTGCTGCTGCTGCTGCTGCTGCTCGCTGGGAGAGTTCATATTCATGGGCCCAGTTCCAATCATCATAGGTCCGCCGCCGCCGCCGACGCCGCCATCATTTCCAATCGTGTGCCCGCCGACGCTGTTGGCCATTTGCGGATTGGCATAGCGCTGCAAGAACTCCAAGCTGGGTGCCATGCGCACATTGCCATTATTATTGCCATTGTTGTTGTTGTTTTGCGGCCGGACTGGCATATACTGTATTGTGTTCGGGGTGCTGGCCTTCACTTGGATATTTGGATTAAAGTTGGGGCCAAAATTGACGGGCATCCGGCCCATCATACGAGCGCCTGGTGGTAATATTCCATGATAGCCTGGCCCCGGAACTGGACCCGATCCGTCACGTACCACACCGTTGGGACCCGGACTAAACCCTGGCCCCAAGCCAGCCATCTTGGGATTGAGCATGCGCTGACCCATCGAATTAATCAACGGATTAATGGGATGGCAATTGTTGGGTGCATTGCCGCCGGAAGCATGGCCCATGTGATCCATACTCGTCCCATCCAAACTGGGCACCATTCCGCCATGCTCCATGTTCATATCAACTGGGCCCGGACCCATCATATTCATCCCGCCGGCGGGACTGCCCACGCCAGATACACAGCTGGTCAGTTGCTGCGACATCTGTGCCAACGATGATATCGGATCAAAGTTCTGGGTCATTTTGTTCGGTGGTGGTCGATTGCTGCTGTTCGGATTCAGCGGCATATTATCGGATCGACGAGCAAATTGTACAGCTTGTCCAACAGGCCCGCAATTTTGTCGCTGTGGAAAAAAAAAAACAAAAGAATGTATATTAGTGAGCTTTCAAATTTGACAGGTTACGATATTCGTTCGTTTCGCCGATCGGATACTTATTTAAGAATTTGGAAATGGCAAATATTTACATTTACTTCCAGAGGGTTGTTGCCATTGGGGCCTTTGTATGGATTCATGGCAGTGTTTGGATTATTTTGCAGTTGTGGGTGTGCGTTAAAGTTCAGCCCGGGACTTGTTGCCGGAAATCGCGAATCCATGTTGTTCGGCTCGATCAGATGATTCGACGAGTTGGGATTGGCGGGCGAGCGAGCGCGCTGCGGACTTGGCCGTGTGCTCTTCAGATCACCTAAAAAAAAAGAAATCGAATGTGTTCCTTTTGCTTATTCAAGTAATTCAAATAATTACCGCCACTTGATGTTGCGTTGAACGATTCGAGTTCCTTGGGCGAGAGGTGCGCCAGCGGCGTACTGGGATTGCTGTTCAGGTGATGATTCATCACGTTTGCCGGGTTGCCAGCAGCAGCGCGATGCCGACTTGACGGCGAACCGGCATCTGCTTGAAAACAGTTTTTGGATGTTGTTATGGGACCCATATTTGCGGTCGTGGATTGGCTCGCAGAGGAGTTTGGTGTCGGCAGCTCCATGTTGGGCGAATTCGATGGCAATCCAAGAGCTCCAGCTGTGCGGGGGGATGGCAGGGAGAGATTATTGGGACTCGATGGATTCGGTGATTGCGTAGCTATTGGCACCGATGCCGACCGTTGCGTGGGATGATAGGGCGGCGGCGGACCTTGAACATTATTACGCATTACCGCATTTGATGTGTTAACAATGGAGCCCGCATTGCTGCCCGAACCGGCAGCAATCAGTGGCTGCTGAACACCTGTACCGGCACCTGGCCCTGTACCTGGGCCTGCACCTGGGCCTGGGCCCGGGCCCGGGCCAGGCATGCCTAAAGGTCGGCAAGCCGGTTTGCCAACCTTTAATCGTTCTTCGAAAAACTGTTGTTGTATTTTTGTCCATTCCATCGGTGACATACCGCCTTGTGGCATTGGCATTCCTTCTTGGTTACCGATTCCTCCCTTATCTCCGGCTAACCCCATAACGCAGTTTGTGTTGCCAAATCCGGCCATCATTTCGGGCGAATCGGCCATCATGTTTGGATTATTTGAGCACTGCATTCCAACATTCATATTGACGTTCATACCACCACCACCACCTCCTCCTCCTCCGGGTCCTCCAGGTACTGGCCCTCCTGAAGCGGCAGCTGCTGTAGCTGCCGATGTTTGTGGCCCACACGACATATTGTTTTTTGGGCCACTATTGCACGACATTACGGCTCCAATTTCACCAATAACATCAGCAGGCAGCGGCATCAGCACATCCTCGCCCAGCTGGACTGGCATGTGATCCGATTTCTGTGCCTGAGCCTGCTGCATTTGTAGCTGCATTTGTCGCATTTGGGCATTCGATGCGCCGCCTCCGGGCATGCTCATCATGATACTACCCATTGCCGAGTCGTTGGGTAACTTGTTTAACTGGCCAGGCCCGCTATCATTCTCCGGAAACAGAAACTGATTCATTTTCTTTATTTTCGCTAGCTGCTCCTCCCGATGTTGGCGCTGCTGCGGTGTCAAGTTTTCGTCCGGCACTTTGACACCCTGCAACGATATTATATTGTTGTCTGCGCTCAGATCACTGTTGCACTTGCCCAGGACGCTGTCGACGCCTTCCATCAGCTTCATGGCGTGCGACTCGGCAGCCGCCGACCCGCCTTGCGCGCCCTCAAGATTATTTCGACTGACGGCAGCATTCGCGTTTGCCGTCTCCCAGCACATTAGGTCGCTGTCGTTCACGAGCGAATCGGCCGGGGATGGGTCAGCAAACGTATTTCGCTTGTTGCTGCCATTGTCTGTTTGACTGTTGAAATGCGACTTGGGGCCACCAGCTGCGACTGGGCCTGGGCCTGGCTTTTGCTGCGGCTGAAGCATTTTGGCCAGGTTTGGATTTGAATTTGGATTCGGGTTCAGATTGTTGTTGGCATTCGCATTTGGATTGAGCCAGCTTTGTCCGCCCCCAGGGCCGGGCATGTTGCAAATACCCAGGCCCAGAGAGTTCTGTCGCTGCAGCTTGTTCATTTTCATTGGATTCTTCATAAAGAAATCCTCAAGGAAACTTTTTGTCGCCGGCTGCGTGCAGTGGTAAGCGATTATCGTCTGAAACTGCCCGCTCAGCACCGACTCTGCTCCATTATTGGCCAACTGTGTGGAGAAGACAAATATGTGGTTCTGCTGCTGCATATAATCCAAACAGTTGCCCAGCGCGTTGCCGACGCTGCTGCTGTTGTTGCCCATAAAATTTGATGCACCCGGCGACACATTGATGCCAATGCCAAGGGATACACCCATCCCAGGCCCGGACCCGGACCCAGCTGGGCCACCGACTGGCCCCCCACCGGTAACATTCGAATTGGAGGCTGTGTTATCGCTCATTCGATCGGCTTCCAATGCATTGGCCAGTGCATTGCATCCGCCGATATCATTGTCGCTGCTTAGTCCCATAATTGATGACGGCTTTTCGGTGATATTAGAGCTCAGTTCCATTTTGACTGTTGGCATGAGAAATTCATTCATTTATTAAACATTCGACATATCGCACTTAAGCAAATCGAAAAGCTAAGCCTTACCAGGTGTTACGGATCGATCCGGGCCAATATTACCAGAAGGTCCACCAATAGATCCAAATCCAACCGGGGACATGCTTGGCGAAAAGTTGTCTTCCTTCTTCATATTCCCTAGGCTGCCCAACAGATCTGAGGGCTCCTCCTTGACAGCATTCGCAGCAGCTGCAGCACCCACAGCACCGACTTTTGTGCTGCTATTGCCAACTCCTCCTGAGCTGTTTGTACTCACTTTCTCCAGCGCTGAGTTTCCAGACGTGCTCGCTTGCTTCGGCTTGACTGTTAAAGATTGCACAGATTGCACAGATTGCAAGAATTATAGATTACATTTCGTTTTTTTTGTAGGATCCTGTTAAATACTTATAGGAAAGGCTATAGATGCTATAGGACGTTTTCCTTGAATTATCACAAGGATGATTTGACTTGGAAGTGCTCGACTAGGACTTTCTAGCATATATTTATCAATTGGATCATAGTCACATGTTGTTATTATATCATATTGAGAAGAGTATATAACTCTAGATAGCTAAAAAACAACCTACTTTTTATTTACCCATGCAAATGTGATGGAAGTGATATTCCCACCGAAAGTGTGAAAAAAATCCCTAAAAACGTTCGCTTGAAACTTTCTTGTTTGCCATCAAATCGGCCTCAAACTCATTTTTGAAGATCTTTGTTTAAAATTTATTCGAGGGGAGTTTCAAACATTTCGGAAAATCAGTACCTTCTCGGTGGAAATGGGATTCAAACATTTGGTGCGTAAAGTTTCGAGTTCAAATTCATTGCCAAGTATCTTTATGAAAAAGCATTCGAGGCTTATTTCACACTTTTCGTAGAATCCCAGCTTTCTCGGTAGAAAATGCCATTCAACGATTTTTTAAGCGAAGTTTTATATACATATATACAATACAATACATATACATATATTATATATAAGCGGACATTGCCTGGAAAGTTTGGTGCTAAAATTTTTCGATAATACCTTTCCACAAAATTCACGCCTATCTTGATCTCCAATTCTTTTTAAAAATATGTTTTAAGTGCATCGAATAAGGAACCAAATGTGGGAATCAGCGGTTTCCGCCCATGTTATCAACCAATCTCGAAGCCGAAAAATAAACGTTCGTTTATCAAACTTCTCTGACCCTCATTTTCCATCCAAGAGCCGAGAGCTTTGAGAAAACAAATCAAATGACTTGATATTTTACTAAACAAGATGAAATTGCCAAATTTTCCGAATGTATCTTTGAATCGCATTTCCACAGAAGAAGTTTGGATTCTGCGAAAAGTGTGAAGTACGTCTCAAATGATTTTTCATATAGATCTTTGGAAATGAATTTGAGCGCGAAACGTCGCCCACCAAATCTTTGAGCCCCATTTCCACCAAAGAGCGATAGATTTTCCAAAAAATGCGAAAGTGAACAAAGATCTTTGAAAATGAGTTTGAGGCCGAACGGATGTTAAACAAAAAAGTTTCATACAAACGTTTTCGCGATTTTCCCACACTTGCGGGTGGAATTTCCAGAAACCTCGTCTTAAATTTCAGCTTCTAGCTCTTACGTTGATCACCAATCAATCAGTCAATCAGTCAGTCAGTAGTCAGTCAGGACAAACAGTTTTATATATAGAGATAGATTATAATTTGTAATCTATCTAACTATGCTTATATTTGGGAATCAAGTTGGGAATCTAGTTGGCGAGTAAAATAGAGAGTTGTGCAGCTCGTAAATGATATGTTTGGTGAATGTATCTTGAAAACAGACAATTTTGAGTATTTCAATTTTAATAAGATTTTAGTCATGAGTATGGAAACACACAAAAGTTTTCACGCAACTCCTTAATTTCGACCGATCATTCCTATGATAGTTATTCGATCCAGATTTAAACAAAAAGACGGATCTATACAAAGCTTCATGATAATAGCTGTAAAACTGAGTTTGCTCAGAAGGGAACAGACAGAGATTGCTCTATCGAATGGACTTCAAGTATATACTTTATGGGGTCGGTCCTCAATATTCTCAACAAGCCCCAAAGAACTCTTTAAATGAATGCACCACATTATTGGAATTTGTAGCGATTGGGATTGTAGATTGCATATTTGCACAATGTTATTATAATTGAACTATTGATCTTACCACAATCCTCGTCCTTTGCGCTGCTCTTCTTTTTCTTTAGCAGATCCTCCTGGTGCAAGTCACCGTCAGAATTCACCCTCTGCGAGAGGCTGCCGGAAACGTTGCTGTTGCTGCTGTTGCTGTTCGTATTCGAGTGATCTCCGGCATTGTTTGGTGGCGAGTTGGCGCTATTGTTTGATAAATTCTGTCTCTGGACCGGGACGCCGCCGACACCCACATCTGATGTCCCAGATGCATTGACGTTGCTTGTATTGGGATTTGATGTGTTTTTACTGCTGTTGTTGTTATTGTTATTGTTGCTGCTGCTGTTGTTGTTGTTGTTACTGCTGCTGTTGTTGTTGTTGTTGTTTGTGCTGCTAGTGTTTTTGGCAGGTGCGTCCACTTCATCTGACATGGTTTGGTTTTGATTGCTTGCGTTCTCTAAAACAAAAACAAAACAAAAAAACAAAACATAACTATGTTATTGTTTCTTAAGGAATTCAGGCTGCCTCTCACCTGGCGATAAAGTGGAAAAGGGTTCGGTTTTCACCTTAACCGTTTTCAAGCCATCAATTTTGGTGGCTCCATCGGGGTTCGTTGGCGATGATTGGCTGGCGCCTCCAGTTGTTGCGGACAGCATTCTAGATTTGCCTACATGGAACACTCGTGTGTGTGTTCGTTCTGCTCTGGTTTATGATCGCTTGGACCGTCTGTATTTCTATGTGAATTTCGGGTTATTTTTTGTCCATGGTCACAGTGGAGAATATTATCTCCGGCTTACCCATTCAGTCTCACTTTACTTTATTTATTTCATTTAAAATACAATACACACATACGCTCATTTGTGTTTGTGTATAAACGCTACCATTCAAACAAAACAACAAAAAAAATTCTGTATACACACAAAACACACACACACACAAATGACACAATTAGCTTGAGAAAATTATACTAGAATGCAACGACGCTCAACATGCCTTTTGAAGTGCTTGCACAATGATTTTATAGCGAGTTATGTACAAATAAATATTGTTCGCGCAAGAATTTAATTTATTTTTAATTTGTAAATACAAATCGCACAGCCACTTGGCATGCTCCTTCTATGAAATACACAATGTGTGTTCGAAAATACTAAAAGTATTATTTTGGTACTGGGGTCTCGCGGTACGATACGACTGCATGACGTGTACGGCAATAAATGAGTACTTTTAAATAACGGGTACTTAGAAGTAACTGCTTGGCTTATTTTATGAACAATACTCAAATGAGACAGTATTTTCAACAAATTAGCTAATTTCGACACATAGTCCCGAATTTCTATGAAGGCAAATGGATAAATAAATAAAATGGTAAATAGTAAACAAATACTAACTAACTATCGATAACACTTTTAGATGAATTCCATCAGTTCGATAATGTATCAGCCATTTATTTTGGTAATTTCATACCAAAGAAAAATTTACTACATCCAAAAATTAATGTACTATTGAAAAAAATACGCTACACTTAAATAAATACAGCTTAATATACATTTCGGATTCTCACATTTTCAATAAAACTTTATATTTAGAATTACCACATTAAGTAGTTGACAGCATCAGTTCCAGTAGTAATTGGAAGACTCGCATTTAATTGAGATGTAATATTAGTTTGGGGGCTTAATAGGTTTCGGGCTTACTAAAATATTACAGTTACAAAATTAGAAGAAGATATTTTGAATCCAACTGTAACATCAACTCTATGTAACAGGACCTTTATCAGCCGGCCGGAATTTAACAGGAGTTTTCGCTGCGAGGTAAAGTTTTGGCAAGATTGTACATTTTTTATCTACGTAGACGAGAAATGTGTGTGACATTTAATGATGCTGCGCCACAGGTGCGCAGATGCCGAGCTCTTGGACCTTCGCTATATTAATGCTTTCTGAATTTCCTAAATATCGGAATTGAAACACAGAAATTAATAAAAAAAAAAATGCCTTTCCGAAAGTTTACGTTTTGTCCTCCCCTTTACGAACATTTTCAGTCATCGTTTTGTAAACTCTCATATAGTCATTTTAATATTACAAAAGACGCGCTCGATGACATGTCATGCACAGTGGCAGCAAATACATGGCTTGTAAGCCCATTTCTTGGCATCGGATGGAACTTCTAATAATAACAGGAGCATAATTTCATGTGCTAAATGTTATTTATTGCACAATTACTTCAGATATGATACTTAAAGAATGAGTAGGAGAGGCAGCTTGAAAAAGGATTGAAATTAAATAATTACTAGTTAGAAGGACAACCATTTGCGGAATTTGGATTTGTTTTATTTATTGCATTTACCTTATTTATACATATGTTTGTAAGTATTTGAATGGGTCTACATACGCAAATGTACGTACTCCATTTATAATATTTGTAGTGTTCATTGTATGTGCATTGTATGTATGTATGTGTTCGCACCTCGTTTAGACTAAATTGACTAGCATATATGTATGTATGTATCTTAGCGCTGCATCTGTATGAGTATTCGCATTCGTGTTCATATTTTTCTTCAATAACTGTTAAATAATAAGCAGTATGCATATACCATATATATATATATATATATATATATATGCACCCACATAACTAATATTATATTATATATTAAGTCATTCGTGCTACTTGTTTCTAAATGTTTGGATTCTATCTTCAGTGAGAAAATATAAAGACATTAAACATTGGTATTTTCTTTTTTTTTTGGTATTTGGTATTTGCAAAACTAAATAACCGTACATACTTATGTACATACAATATGCACATGTGTGTGTGTGTGTATATATGTTCCTTTCTAATAGTACACGCGTATATACATATACATATTTATATAGTTAAATTTCGATAATGTAAAAAGCATTACAGTATTTACACATAGTGTTATTTGCGTGTTTAAGTTTAAATGACTTCAGTGTATTATTATTATTATAATATATTTGTATTTAGTTGTACCTTGTTTATTTTATAAATTTGACTAGATTTACATAGTTACATTTTTGACATTCTTTTCTGTGAGATTTTAAAAGTTTCCATCACTCGGCTTCAAACGCATCTAATAATGTATGTGTGTATGTATGTACATGCGTTTTAAAGTGTATGTGTGTGTGTGTGTACACGAGCTTGTCTAAAATGTCTGTAAACTAAAATATTACGCTCGCAAAAGTTAGTATATTGCCACATCAAATGTACAGTACTATTTTCTACTACTTAACGGTATAGGGTAAGCGAAAGTTTAACAAAGAAATGTCTTACAAAATAAGCTGAATTCTCGAATCAGGTACCAAAGAAATTTGCATCATTTACAAGGACTTTTTTTAGTGGTTCAAAGAGACAAAAAAAAGGAGAGAATATTCTGAGCATATTGGCTTTCAATGAAAGTAGACTGAGCGAAACTTCCAAAGACTTTTTTGTCTACCACTTCGTTAGTCCCAAAATATTTATGGAATTGATTAGTTTTTTTATTTGAGAAAAAAAAAACAAAGATTGTTAAGTACTCAACCAGAAGATATCTTCACGCTTTGGAAAATTGTTTCTTGAATAACTTTTTTGAAGATCGAGGGTTTTCAGGTCGAAATATGGCACTGAACCTTTACAAAATAAATGTGCCCAAATTCTAAGCTATATATCTTTCATTTTGCCAGATTTTTCCCCGAATATTTACGCAGAAGTTATCAATTTCCAAAATTGTGGTTTACATTTTTTGTGCATTTATAAAATTAGCGTTTTCTCCACGGCCTATTACCTATTTAAGATATCACTTTTCCAGCATGTCTCAAATTATATTTCACATAGATTTTGGAAAATACGTTTTAAGTTTCTGTATACACTTCCAAATCCTTGAATCATTTGTTCATTCAATAAGATAAAAAGAGCTTAAACAATTAGCTTGAAGCCGAAAAAGAAAAGGAAATAGCACAAATCGTTTCCACCCATTTTCCACCAAGGAGGTCTGGATTTTGCGAAAGGTTCGAAATGAATTTGCACAAAGATCTATCGAAATGAGTTATGGGTCAATCGGATGTTAAATAAAAAAGTCCTAGCCTGAACTTACATCCCAAGAATAACTGCAAGAGGAGAGAGCTTACGGATTTATTGGAAATGAAGTTGAGTTGAGTATCTCCTAGTTGTGCACCGTCGACCACTTTCACTTTCACTTATTTCTTTGCTTGACCAAAATAGGTATGTGGTACCCAAAAAAAAAAAAAACACCCTTTATATTATAAGCGTGTGTAGGTGTAAGGATCAATAATTTCAGATAGCTCTTGTGAAGAGAACGAAATGTAAGCTAGGTTAATTGAAGTGGTGTAATTGAAGCTTGGTGGACCAACGATCGTTTAGTTTTAATTTGGGATCTTTGTAATAGTTTGAGCCTAAGCGAACCGACACAAGCTTTGCCGAGTTGATGCTGGCCAGCAGGCTGTCGTCCACTTCTACCTGATTGTTCAGGTACTCAATGCAATCGGCAACCCCCAAGCCGTCAATGGATATGTCCGCCTGTTGCACAACCAAACTGGGCGACCATTGGCCCGGCAACGAGTCCGGATCGGAGTCTGGATGCGATCGTGTCTGAGCAGCTTGTGGTTGTGGGTGTGGGTGTGTTTCCTCTTTCTCAGACTCCAGCTCAACTAGTTGAAAGTGGCCTAGTTCGTCGGGATTTACGTTGAAGGTTGTTGTTCTTACGATCCGATTCTTATGATTCGGAAGTCTTTTGCTACGCTTCGACAATACGATCTTCCTATTGGGGCTTGAGTGCGTAAACGTCGGACCTGGATTCATATTATTATCCGCATTCACATCCGCATCCGAATCCGATTCGGTATCGTGATGGGTGTGACTGTGAGTAAAGGTGCGAGTGCAGGAATTCTGAGTAACATTTTCACTCTGGGACTGTTTGGTGCGCTGTGTTCTTCGCGTCTGTTTGCCATTATGTCACAACATGTCGTCGTGCTCATCGCCATCGTCGTGATCGTCCACCAGGAAATCATGATGCTCCAGGTCCAAGTCCATTTCGCCCTCATCGTCGAAGTTGCCCAATGGCGACATGGCTGTCGTATGCAGACTTCCGTAATGGCCATGCGTTCCACTGTTGCTCTCCCTCTCCCGCTCCTCCTCCTCCGTTTCCTCCTGATGCGCATGCCGACCATGTGGATGCTGTGCATTCTTGGTGTCATCATCGCGCCACTTGTCCATGGAGCGTCGACGAGCGTTCATAAAGAAGTTGCCCACCGTGGTCGGCTCCAGCCCCAGCTGGCGTGCAATTGTCACTTGCATCTCCTTCGAAGGCCTCTTTGTTTCCTAAAAACAACGTCTCGACATTACGCTCAATTGTCCATTTATTGACGCTCCCCAAGATCGCACTTACCTTAAAAATTGCTTGTAGTGTCCGCCGCTGTAGATCCGTAAACACTAGACGCGGCTTTTTTGGCTGCGGCATTTGCTCTATGTGCGGCTCCTCCTTGCGACGGCAATTCGACCCGGCGCCAACGCCAGAGCCGGCAGATCCGCTTAACATGGCTGCAAAGAATTGAACAACAAAATATTACAACATATAACAATCAATCACAAACTTGCAAAAACAAGACTGATTTTCGAAAATAATAAACTAATTTGGGAGGGCTGGGAAGAGGTCCGAATTCTCCTCTCCACATCCTGTGTCTGACCGCCCGATAATCTGGACACGGGTGTCTGTAGAATCGAGTCTGCGATGTCGGTTCGCAAACAAATATATAACGAGAGTCCTCTGATCGGAAGTAACCGACTAGGAGATGTCCTTGCTTGAACTCTCCTCTACCAAAACCAATTGATGCTGACCAGGAATATATGTCTATAACTTATAGGGTCAAAGAAGCTTCCTTCTGTCTGTTACATTCATGTCCCATTACCCATTTCAAATAGGAATTAGGCTATAATTATTCCTTTTTTTTGGGTACATTAAGCCAGAGCCTATCAAATGATAAGTTACACGGAGCGGTTATTCCTTTCCTGCAACCTTTATAGTTCCATCTTAGTGGGAGAGGTCATGCGACGGAAGATTTATACAAATGATCATACTCTGGCTAGTAAAACTTGGTGGTGTAGGCGTAATGTATGAATATCAAATTGGAAAACACGATTTACTTGGGCTTAATTATTAATCTGTCTGGCAGCTGTGACGGACATGTCGGAAAACCGAGTGACCCCAGCGCCAGTTGATCAACTTTGTGTCTGACCTCTCCGACTGTAGCTCTACTATTATTGTATCTGGAGCAATATTTATTGCAGAGTGTTTTACTTACCATTTCCCGAAATGGTTGAGCCATGCGATGCGTCCGAAGTTGTGTTGGTCAACACAGCGGCGGGGGCCGACGATGCTGATCCCGATGTAAACACAACGTTTCCCATGCTGCCCACACCAGAACCGGAACCGGAACCAGAACCGGAACCAGAACCAACACCAGTTGCTGGTCGCTGGGGTATCTGTGCGGCGGCCATGCGCAAAGCGGACATGCGCTGGAACTCGGGCTCTTGGAGCCATTTGAACATGCGGCGGAAGGTCTCGCGTCCCGATTTAAGCTTGGACCACGGCTTCGGGTTGCGCAACAGATCCGACAGCGTACCCTGCGATCGGCAAAGCACACGCTGTGCAAAAATCGCCTGCGGTATGCTGTAACGCTTCAGCTCGGCGGAGATGCGCTGAGCCAGCTCCTTGGTATTGATCTCCTCCATGTCGTTGGGACCGTTCGAACGATTGTTGACCGCAGCCGTCGAGGAGACGTTGCTGGACGATGCGACTCCAGCTAATTTCGGGGAATGCGTTGCCAGCTTGGGCTGGGTCTGTGGCTCGCCGACGAATCCGTTCTGCTGTTGATTCATATTGCACACTTCCAAGTTATTGCTGCTAGTTATATTGGTTAGGTTTGGATTGCATTCATTGCCGTCGTGATGACTGTGCTGTTGTTGCTTTTGACTCTGTCGCTGGACAATCTCATCGATGCTAACAGCAATCGAGCCGTCGCCGGGCGGCGGTGTGGGCGAAAGCGAGACAACGACGGGCAGGTCGACCGTCAGATTTGCAACGGATCCGTTCATGTGCGGCAGCGTAACAACGGATGCCGGCGAGTGCAGTGACATGGAGACCACGGAACCGGCTGACACCGAGTGCGGACTAAGCGTTGGGCTATGCTGCAACCTTAGCTGAGAGCTGCGACCGCCAGTCGAGTTGTTCGATGTGGAGGACGTGGCCATCAGAAGTTCATGCTCATGCTGATGCTGATGATGATGATGATGATGCTGATGATGTGTGCGGTAGGATGATTCATAATCGCTGACAACGACCCCGTCGGAAATGCCACTCGTTGGCGAAAGGCATATTATCTGCTTCTGAAGAGCCACCGGTGCCAGTTGCATAGCCTGACTTCCTTGATTATGATCTTGCAGATGTCCATGTCCATGTCCGTGTCCTTGCTGGCCGGCTTTATGCAGATTCAAATTAACATTACCCTGAAGTTGAGGCGAATGCGAGTGCGAGTGCAACTCGGAGTGAGGCGAGAGCGTATCACAACCACCACCACCACCACCACCTGGCACCGAGCCAGGCACCGGCGACGGCACCGAGGAGCTGTGAGTGTGCAGATCGCATGAGCCAACCATTCCGGACAGTCCGTGCGACGGAGAGCTGGCAAAGTTGTGAGGCGGAGGTGAAATCAACGAAGGCAATTTATCATAGGACGAATACGGCGACTGAACACCGCCCAAACCGCTCAAGCTCAGGTTACCCAAGGAGCCGCTTTGGTGTGCGCCCTCAATGGGCATAGGTAAGCTGGTGAATGAGCCATCCGAGGCGCCGCCAGTGCCGCAGTTGTTGTTGCTGATCCTGCCGGTCGAATTGTTGCTGCCATTGGCGCTGCCCGACGAACTGGCGCTGCCGGAAATGTGACCCACATAGGCGAACTTATCCGACATCGTCGATATGGGCGGAAGCGGCTGGATAGGTGTCAACGTTGCATATGACGTTGGGCTGAAGCCCGGCTCTGATATGCGATTATTGACCGAAGTCAATGTTTGGTACGTGCTATGCTCCAGTGCACTGTCAACGGCCAGAGCGGGGCTAAGCAACTGCCCACCCGAATCGCGGTCATCATCATCCTCGTCCTCATCAATGTCTTCGTCAATGTCCTCCTGTGCCTGCACAATAACGGACAGCGCCTCTCGATGATGCCCATGTCCATGACTGCCCATTCCCAGTTGTACTGGACGCTGCTGCTGCTGCTGGACCTGATGATGGATCAATTCGGATGAGGATGCGGCAAGTCGATGACCATATTGTTGGTGGTGATGCTGCTGATGGGGCTGGTGCTGATGGTGCTGGTGCTGCTGGTGCTGCTGGTGGTGCTGGTCATCCAAGAGCTGTTGGTGATGTTGGTTTAGAGTGACCTCCTCCATGCCGCCGCCGCCGCCGCCGCCGCCATCAGAGGAGAGCTCATCGATGACGCTCACATTGATATTTGACATGTTAATGTCGATATGAGGGCTGGCGCGCCGATTGATTCCATTGACATCGGCGTTTTCGCGTACAATGAGCAGCTTGTGCTCCTGTTTGACTGCAATTATCTGGGATGTTGTACTTACGCTCAAGCCATCAAGGCTTATGTCTGAGCCCCCGAAATCGACTGGACTATGGCGCTCCTGGTGTATCGGAAGCAGGGACATTGGCAGACTCCGGCCGCCCTGCAGTTGAAGCTGTTGAGGCACAATTTGATAGGTCGCCTGCAAATTGTTGTGACCCATTTCGTCGATGACCATAACCACGGACGTGGAATCCTCATCATCATCGTGCAACCGGCTGCTGTCCGTGTGTGTTGCGATCAGGGTCTGCATGGCCTGGCTGCTTAGAGCCGCCGGCGAATGCGGATCTGAACGTGACTTGACGTACTTCATTCCTGTCACTGCATCACCAGATCCGCCGCACTCGGACTCACCCTCCTGCGTCTGCGTGTGCGTCTGGTGTGCTGGTTCAACTCCAATAAATTCACTTGTTTCCACAATCAGCTGCTGGCTGAACGCTTGCGAATCAATTAGTTCATTCATCGATTCCATTCCTCAAACTACCCGCTCAAAGTTTCTCAGGTAACGCAAATTTGGAATTTCGGATATCCAAGATCCAGCTTTGATTTCAGCTCACCAGCTGGCCGGTACACTGTAATTAAAGAAAAAACAAATCGAGTTGGCTAAGTAACACAATCATCATCACATCAACAAGGACTCGAGTTCGAGTCCCCAGCTATTTGGCTATTTATAATAGAGTTTAATAATTTATTGTCACGGCCTTGCACGGCCCTACCCGTCTACCCTTTCGTATATTTAACCTTTCACCCGCATTTTCCAAGACGGGTGAGTTTTTAAAAGGTGTGAATCAACTCTCAAATGAACTTCAAATGATGTTAAATGATTTGACGAAATGTGAAGGACACACATCTCTTACCTTACCTCGAGTGGATCAATAGGTTCCTATATGAAACACTTTTTGGATTATCAAGATATCTTGATCAAACTCGGCATTTTTTAATTTTATTATGCTTCTCATATGTATGCAAAATCCTAACAATATAGGACTACTTTATCATATAGCTGCCATAGGAACGATCGGTCGAGAATTAAGATGTTGTATGAAAAACTTTTTTGTTTTTTAAGATATTTTGACCAAACTCGCATTTTATAAGTTTCACTATGTGGCCTAAATTTATGCAAAATCGTATCAACATCGGACCACTATATCATATAGCTGCCATAGGAACGATCGGTCGAAAATTAAGATGTATGAAAAACTTTTTTGTTTTTCAAGATATTTTAACCAAACTCGCAATTTATAAGTTTCACTATGTTGCCTACATTTAGGCAAAATCTTATTTAAATCGGACCACTATATCATATAGCTGCCATAGGAACGATCCGTCCAAAAGTAGGTCCTTGCATGGAAAACTTCGTTGTTTTTTAAGATATATCAAGATATCTTACTTATAAGGTACTTGCCAATTTTGGCCTGGTTATTTATACTAATACATGGATAATGTCTAGTATAAACTTATATTATACTTTCAAATAAACCAAACCGAATTGAATTACGTCCGACCTGGGCTTGTGCATGTGATAAAGAAGCTCCAAGTCAGTTCGAACCGCAAATCAAACGTCGAACAATTTTTTTTTTTTGGGTTTTCAGTCCATCCTTAAAGGCAAGTGTTGCACAACTTAATATATATGTAGTTTTTCATTGACTTTTAATGGCTGCTTTGGGGATTTCCCGAAAAAAACTTTAGTCACACACACACACACCAATGCCGCAATCATTTAACAAGTCCGACTAATTTTAGTGGATACGTGTTTCAGTTGAATATATTACGGATACATATTTGTTTCTTATTTGTTGTCAGTTTCCTGACTTCGTTTTGTTTTCGTCCCTGGCTGTTGCCATCGTCGCCAAGTCTTAAGGGTTGATTTCGTTACCAGAAATAACATACGAAAATACATATAATACTTAACTAATTTATGTATATTTGTATGTCATTTTGTATTTTATGTATTTTTTTGTAATTTACTTTTATTTAAATGGTTAAAATCTAGTTTTTCTTCCTATAACTACATACATGTTTTTTTCGCACTAGCTTCACTATAACTGCGACCCACACACACACACACGCACACAAACACAAGCGAGTCGCTTGCCATGTACATGCATACGCATGCCAAGTTATGTCTGTATGTATGTCTGTATGTGTGCATGCATGCATATGTTTGTCGGTTTGAGTGTTATGTTTTTATATCATGTAGCTTTCTATATGTAT